>JAEQBH010006521.1:0-134473 GCA_016808115.1 Tetrastigma voinierianum | reverse complement strand
CCGGTGAGTGTACATTTCATTAAGATACCGTTTCGGTATATACAAGTAATACATACTTATCTGATTAAAATCCCTTTATGCCTTAAACTTTCTTTTCAAAGTAATACATACTTATAATTAAAATCCATTTATGCCTTAAACTTTCTTCTTTCTTTAAGTGGAACCGGGGGATAAACCACCTTTAGAAACGATTCCGAATGCGCGGTGAAGAACTGATCCACATTCGATTAACCAACCACTACGTTGGAGAAACTCACGCTTTGCATAGGGTTCAGTCATAGCACCTTATCACGTGTAAAGGATATTACTCTAGACACCTAATTCTCTCCCTCGGTTAGTAACCTATAACTGCCTCCTAAATCCTTGCGGCTTAAGGTACCTCGGCGATACTCGGTCATACTTGATCATATGGGGTTAGGGTAACCATCAATTAAAACATTTATCAAAATACATTTATAAGTCATTTAAATCCTTTACTTTATCATGAAAACTCATATATATATATGCAAATATACATATGCATTCTTTACACATTTTTTAAACTTTCATAATGCCTTTATATGCATACATATATAATTTAATATAATATATATATTAATGTAAGACAAACATACTTGCATTAAATTTTTCATTTACATCGACACTTTTCATTTAGCGTATAACATTTACATTAAACTTTTCATTTTAACATCAAAATCATTCACTTTTTAAAACTCAATTTGCAAACATCATTTTACACTCCGATTGCTTAGCTTCCGATCTTGCTTGCTTCGTCGGTCACATTTCCGTCAGATAGTCCTTTTCACCTTTTGAGAAAAACCCGCAGCTAACATTAACCGCAACTTGCATTTAATCCACCATACACATTCATTTCACCCGACCACATCACATTCACTTAAATCATTTAACCACACACTTAAATATCGCAACCAAAGGAAATGACCAAATTACCCTTTTCTTTACAAAATGACCTTGTACCCTCAATTCAAATCCTTTACTCTATGAATCTACTTTACTTAGAAATTGGAATCATTCAATTGACTCGTCAAATTCAAGTTATGGCATTTCATACGAGCTAGTCATTCACCAGTTACACACTCGGGTGATTTGAAATACCAATTTTAAATGTCTTGACTCATATTTGACACTAGTTCTTGCATACTCTTTTGGAAACTAAAGTACTAGGGTTTCTTCTTCAATTGGAATCACCCAAATCGAACACCAAAACTCACGTTCGTCCCAGAAACAAGGCTAATCTATATTCAAAAATTGAACCAGACAGTGGCTTACACATGGCCTACTTTGAGTGAATTTTTGGGTATTTTATAGAATCCAAATTCGACAATGCCCCATTTCTGGATGTTTTTGTTCTCCTTGAAGTCTAGTTTAATTAGCCACTTGAATCACTCAAATCGGATAAGAATTGGCAAGTTACATGGCTAAAATACGAAAACTGGTCGAAATAGAAAGCAGGCATTTCTTATTACCAGGGCTTCTCCCCCAAAATGCCGGAATGTGGGCTTTTTGCATATTTTTTTCCATATTTTCCATCAATTCAACTCTATAACGTCCATATACACTTCAAAACCATTTCATTTCATCTTGACATCTCTTTATTAAATCCTCTTTCCCTTTGCTTATCTTTAACTTTCAAAACCTTCCATGAATTTCATCAAATACCATTGTAATATGAGTTATGACCATATACAAACCAAGCACAAGATTTGTTAAAAGTTTTGTTCTAAACCTAGCTGTTTCCTTCCATTTAACCATAGGTCAACAACAAATGGAGGATTCCATACTTTATCTTGTTCCTATTAGGTTTAACTTGACCTTAATTTAGAAATCTAGTTTGGATACATTCTGTAAAATACTGATTTAGAAGATAAGATGATAATCATGACCAAAAATCCATGCCAAATCTCATAGATATAGTAAAGGTTAATTTCCATACAAAAGTAAAGTTCCATACCTTGGCTTGATCTCCCTCCTTCTCTCTTCTTCTCTTCCTTCTTCTTCTCTTCCCTCTTCTCTTCTTTTTTCCCCTTGTTTGTTCTCTCTCAAAATGAGACCAATTTTGGTCTTTAAATCCCATGTTTTGCTAAGGCCTTGTTTGGCCTTCCAAAAACCCATTTTTGGGTTAATTTTCTCTAATTGCATCTTGGTCCCCCATTTCTCTTCTATTTCTATTCCAACTTTCTCTAATTGCCTTGAATCCCATAACTTCTTCTATTTACATTTCCTTTTTAAACATTTCATATATTACCCTAGTCTTTTCCTTTTATGACCACTAGTCCTCAAGTGGTAATTACATATTGCCCTTGGCTTTATTATAAATTCGGGTCTCTCGTTTTATAATTTCCCTAATTCATCTCAGGGATATTCTGATGTAACAGCTAGTGCTCATTATCTGCCCCTCTGATATCGTGTACTATACCTCTCTCGGGACGGGCGTTGATACTTTGTATAAGCATGCGAATAGTCGATATATCATCACATGATAAGCAGCTACTTGGGCCATAAAACGGTACTCATGTGATATCGTAAAACATACCAACTATGTCCCGATAATTCCTAAGAGTTAATAATTTACTCTTATTCACTTTGTATCAAAATTAGAGAATTCTAATACATGTATAAAATCATCAAAGCCATGACGGCTTTCTTGCAACCTCTGATCTCTAGGGCCAAGGCCTCCCCTCATACGCTCCACTGTGCAGCAAAACAATATCCCTCGCTTGGGGGTAGGCTAATTAACGATAGTGGAATCGCCACAAGTGAAATTCTCTCTACTAGTGCGAGTCTGATGTTCAAAATCAAACACATTCAAGCAAATGCATGATCCTACTTGAATGTCTAACTCGTCATCTCGTGCTAGAGTCCTCATGAGCTCCCTCACTCTTTTCATCTCGTGTGAGAATTATTATTTTGTTGTTTAGTGAATGACCTCAGATGTGTATATATCAAATTGGAACATCTCAGACGATTGATATTGTTGTGGACCTACCCTACGATGTATATCAATTGGGTAGTCTCCGGCAGTTGGAATATTTTTAGTTTTGAATTTACCCTCAGATAATTAACATTTTAGACAACCCTCCAGAACCATTTTCCCTAAGACTCATACCAGCCTCACTCCTATAATCCTAGGGTGTTCCAGTGCATATGGAATGCATGTATACCCGATTCAATCTGATCCCAATTCACATGTAAATATATAAACATGCATATATTTACAAAACAATCAATTCACACAATCATGTCATGTAATTTCTCATTTACATCACATAAATTAGCTTCGAGTAGGGCTAATGATCAAACAAGCAATTCTACTTAGATTACTAGGCCAAACATATTTTCCGCAAAAAATTGTTTTAAGGAAACATTTAGGGAATAGTAGAGCCCTCGGTTACTATTCACGAAATTCTAAATCATCCGGTTCACTTAGTAAACCGGGTTTCCGCGGCCATTCAGACCTCTTTCATCAAAGCATGATTTATTTCTAAATTTCATGATTTACCAACGAAATAGCCCACCCAAAGCGATTAGTGCACCGTAGCTCGAAATTTTTATCAATTCGGTCCCAGTTTTGGGGCCGATCAAGCTCAACTTGGATTCGAGCCTCATATCCATCGAAGCATTGAAAAACACTTAAATAAAGTGTAAAGCCAAATAGGGAAGAACCCACACCTCCACGGAGTTTGGGGAAACTCCTCGAATCCAGGCACTTACCTTGACCCTCTCCGCGTCGATGGCTCCTTCTTGTCAGAAAGGCTGAAGCGGTCAGTTCTTAGAAGCCCAGAGAATGAGTCTTCTCTCTAAAATGCCAAAAATAGCTCTTGCATCACCACCTGGTTCTCTTCCCGTTTTGGCTCTTTAGTCAAGGTAGGAGACGGTCTTTGTCGTACTTTATCTTTTAGTGTCGTTTAAAAAATTTAAATAATGGCCAATTTATGTCATATTTTCGAGTTTGACATTCGGCACTATCTAGGCCGTCCATCTTCATCATTCTCTACTCATGCCGCCGGCATGAGTAAGTGTTATATGTGACTTTGGTATGAGAAATCGTTTCTGACCACCGAAGCGTGATGCCGAAAAGCGTGTAAATTAGTTATCTCGAGATTGACCAATTTTACGTCTTTAGCTAGATTTAGTGAGGCGATTCCAACGGTGAAATCAGTTTTGTCATCAGAGATCTAGAGAATAAATTAGGATTTTTAGCAAAAATGCTGATTTTATGTGTAAAAAATTACGATTTTCTTAATTTTTAAATTGGAATTTCTCGGGTCTTACCTGGTAATGCGTGATCTGCCCGGATATGCATGACCAACTCGGATCAGAGTGCCAGCTTACCTGCGCACTAAGTACGTGTGAAACATTCTTTTTGAAACAAAGATATTTGTTTTTAATTTGATATATAGATATAAGTAGTGAATGAGTCTCCCAGATAATTTATTTAGTGAATGACCTCAGATGTATATCAATTGGAAGTAGGCTACGACGATTGATATTTATATATGGACTACCCTCGATATATAAGTAATGGAGTAGACTAGATATTTATTATTAGTGACCCTCAGAAACCACTCTCTCCAATAAATCACCTCATGCGCTCACTCCCTGTCGTTCTAGGGTGTCCAGTGCATATGGAATACATGATGCAATTCCAATTCAATCATATAACACATGTAAATATACTAATCGTACATATATTCACATAATTTAAATCACCACGAAACATGTTATCTTGATTTAGTTCCATTCACGCTAAAAAAATTAGCTCCGTGGCTAATGATCAAACCTGAGCAATTCAACTTGAATTACTACGACGAACACGATTTCACCTGAAATTAGTTTCGTGTCGTATTAAGTATGAGCCGATCAAAACCGCCAAAGATTCTTTGTTTCACGTCCTCTCGTCAAATCATTGGTTCACTTTTAGCGAACGAATTTCACGGCCATTTAAAATATCACGAACCAACACATGATTTGTTGACAAAGCCGCGATCAATGACCCGAGCCGGTAGGTGCTTTCGATCCTGGTTTGCATGATTTGGGCTTAGCTACAACAATTCGGTCCCAGTTTGGGGCCAGGTGACTGATCGTTGAGCCTGCCGATGCGTAGGAAACATTATAAAACACTTAAATAAAGTGTAAAAACCAAGTAAGGACCAAATCCACCTCTTGGAGTTTCTGAAAACTCCCAACGAGTGCAGCGTAGGCCTTCTTAGCGTAAACGCCTTTCCTTCTTGTCTCAGCCAATTCAGGCTGTCGGATCGTCGGGTAAATGTAGAGAGAAGTTGGATACTCTCTCATTTAGAAATGACAAAAATCGGATCTTGGATCTTTCTTCTTTTTTCCGCGTTTTGGTCTCCCTTTTGATGTAAGAGATGACCTTTATTCAACTCTTTTGTCTTTAGTGTCATTTAAAATTTAAATAATGACCATTATGTCCACTTTTCCCCAATTTGGCAATCGTACTATCTCGATTTGTCAGTTTCCATCATTCTCTATCCATGTACCATATGCTGTGAGTCACGTATTATATGTAGCTTTTATTAAGCTTCAAATTTCATTTTTCGAGCACATTCGATGCCTCGGCATTAAGTGAAGCATCTGATTGTAGTCGGCGTGGTAGTTAAGATTTCACGAGATAATTCTGACGGTGAAACCCGTTTCATCATCAGAATCTAGAGAATAAATTTGATTTTTAGCAAATGACGATTTTGCCCTTTTTGAAATTGGAATTTAAGTGCTCTCTGAATAATAAAGTGCACAACAATCTGAATTAATAAAAAGGTCTTAAGTGGACCCGATTTCCTATGCATCTCATATGAGGATTATAGGAATTATTAATGAGCCCGATAGGGCATAGGCATCTTGGGCTTGAGAGTGTAATTATTTTTATAGAAATTAATTAATTATTAATTTTTGAATTTAATAAACGATTATTCGACTTTTAATTAAACGATTGTCGGTTTATTTAAATAGTCATGTCTATTCAAATAAAAGGTCATGTCTGTTTAAATTAAAAGTCATGTCTATTTAATTAAATAGTCATGTCTATTTAATTAAATGGTCATTTCTATTTATGATATATATTTTTTTCAATATTAATAAAGAAAAAAAAAAAAAGGCCAGCTAACTCATAAAGTGGGACAATTTTCTCAACATTCTGAAAAAGTTTTGAGGTTTTGTTTGTATCTGAGGTAAACTTGTGTCGAATAGAAACAATGTGCACTCCAAAATAAGCGTGTCTACAGCCTCAAGTGATTTGATTATTCTTCCTCTCCACAAAATTTCCAACATAAACGTGTTTTAATTTTATTTTCAAAAATTTATGTTTAATATTCTATAAAATTTCAAAAATATAAAAAATAGATTTAAAAATATGAAATCATAAGCATAAAATATAATGAATGTAAAAATTGTAGTTAAATATAAATTTTGATAAAATATATAAAAACATTTATAAAATATTATTTTAAAATATTAATATTTATTAAATACAAGTTTATTTTATTATAAATAATATTTTATAAATATGTTTAAACTTTTAAAAATAACTCTTATCCATTTATTTGAGTAAAATATTGTATTAACTAAAAATTTTATATTCATAATATTTTTATATTTCTAATTTTCATACTTTGAATCTATTTTTATATTTTAAATTTTTTATAGAATATTAAACATAAATTTTTAAAAAATAAAAATAAAAAACCTTATTCACAATACTTAAAACACACAAAAATAACGACATCAATATCTAAAAATTACCATTATAAATTTTATTATCTAGTTAAAACTATTTTATATTTTAAAATAAAAATAATACAAAAAACTATTAATATAAAATTTCTTTTTAATTCAACAAAAGAAGCTTGAATAGTAATTTTTAAGAGTGTTTAATTTAAAAATATTTATATTATTATTTTAAAATAATAATATAATCAATATTACTATAATTGTAGTGTTACGTATTGATATCATTTATTATATATTATGGTACTTTTAGTTTTAGATATTAACATTGTACATATGGATGAATAACGTTATCATTTACTATGCATGTCATGTAGCGCCCCAAAATCGAGTGTCGTTGACAACCGAATCAACCAGCGGAATACTCGTAGATGTCAGATCAACGCCTTGTTTATGAATCGGGCGGGGTTTTTCGCTGCTCTTGAGGAACTAGAAATGTAAATGCGTCGATAATCAGCGAAATGACCACCACCCAGGGCGAATGCAAGTAAAATAATGGCCACTTGGGCCCCTGCATCAATACTCACAACAAACATATCCCATTAATACACTACATGGTTGAGAGTTTTTATATTACTCTTAATTCGACATATATTAAAATTTACAATTCAATACATTTACCTAAAATCAATATGAAATCATTTTCTTCTCAAACGGCCTCGTGAGAGCCACCTTCCGTCTGACTCCTTGTACTTGAAATAATGTTCCCAAACGAGTGGGCAAAGCCGGTAGAGATAATTTTTACCTAGGTTACTCCGCTAAGTGCACATGCATGGCCATGAATACGTTCAACGATGCAGGCACCTCGCATGTCTGCATGACCCATCCCGTGTCGGGTCTCGCAGAGCTCCTCACATATGCCTAAGCCGAATGCGATTAAAAATATCCAATTTTCAAAACAAAAGTTTTTGTTCTCGAAAACTCACTACCGAATTTCGGTAAAAATATTGGACTACCCTCCGAGTCAAATTGGATGGAGAACTTCCCGAAACAGTCATGGTCTTCATCCGAAGTGATCTGTTGGACCGTCTCCCAAACCCATTCTCCGGAAAATCTTCCTTTTACAAACTTTTTTGTTTTTGTTTCATTTCATGTCATGCGCTCCTGCACAATATTACAGGATTGCCCAGTGCATATGGAATGCACTCACATAATAGATGAAAAGATCTACACCTCTTAGGTTGTCGGAACTCCACGAATCGGTGCCCACACGTGGCCCTCGTAGCGTAGAACAACTTTCATTCTTAACAAGTCGAAAACCAAGATCCGATCGGCCAGGAATCTGAAAAAGAAGGTGCTCTCTCTCTAAAAAAAATCACAAAACTCCATTTTCTGCACCTACTGCATCCTGTTTTCCGGCCCTTCACGTTTTTTTGGTCTTTTAATTGAAGAAGATGGTACTATTCATCTTTTATTAACTAAATTAACAATTCGAATAATTCCGTCATGTCCTTCTTACAGATTTTGACACTTTACCAACATCTGGGCCTTCCCGTTTATCATCTCTCTCTTTCATCTGACATGTGTCCACGTAGTACATATAATGATGACTTTTGTCACATCACATAGTTTCATGGCACAGATACTAGCGTCTCGAAAAGCGTGTAAATTGAGCTATCTCAAAAATTCGATGTGGTAGCTAGATTTGTGAGGAGCGATTCCAACGGTGAAGTCCGTTTCATCATCCGAGATCTAGAAAAATTTTGGATTTTTACCGAAATTACGATTTGCCTTTAGAAAATTGGAATTTTCTTGGGTCTTACATTCTCCCCTCCTTAAAAGGAATTTCGTCCCGAAATTATGGACAATCACAACAACTCACATGCATATGCAACGTGCACCATACCATGCATGTAAACTAGTCATTTAAGTGATGAAAGCATTAACACGTACCTTCATCCTAAACAAGAAGGGATGAGTGGCCCGTCATTAATCTCGCTCTCCCATGACTCCTCTCCACTCCACGGTGTTACCATAGCACCCTCGCTAGCCTCGGGGTCTTGCGTCACCAAAACACGATCCAGAAGTATCTATAATGCTGCTTGGTCCTCGAAGGTCAGTCATATCTGACCTCGATCTCTCTCCCCGATCCACTACGTAGTTTGGATCGGGTATACTTAGAACGTAGACGTGAAATACCTGGTGGACACTGACATCTTGGGTGGTAAAAGCCCAGTAGTGCAGCTACGATTGCCTACCATCTCGGTATCTCAGAGACCCGATAAACCTCGATGTGCTTCCTTGCTTGCAGAACGACCCTCCTCTCTTGGCATCACCTTGAGCTTGTGTCTGACGCCGAACTTTAAGGGTGACGTCATACGTCGACATAGCTCTTACGGATCGGCGTGAGAAGGCGTTCTTGATAGTAAGCTCACCTTCTGGGGAGTGTGTCTGTCGAATCAAGAGACCGATGATGGAGCTCTCTCCACGTACTCGGTCGACATATCGGTCATTCTGCATGGCCTCCGTATAATGCCTCATATGGTGCCATCACGTATACTTTCGCTGATAAGCTGTTGTGTATGAATTCAGCTGAGGCAAGTGCTTTTCAAACTACCCTTATAACTCGGGATCGTCTTCATGTATTATGTACTGTATATAATCGCCTGATATGTAACCTCTGCTGGCCATAACTTGGGTGTGCGACGACCTTCCCAGAAGTTCTGATCGCGACAATCAATAAAGGCATCCAGCTTTAGTCTATGTCATGAATGACATCCGTATATGAAGCCCTTACTTATTTCAACCCAGCACCCGATCTGATTTCTAAAGGGGTATCCAGATCTCGGAGTCCTCGGGCTCACATCACTTCGACTCTAAGTCTATGTGATAACCATGACGGTGTGTTTTCATCTCGAGTCACTTTCGACTCCTATCACTCGACTCTCTAAGTCTACGTGATAACTTGGTAGTGTGTTTTCATGTGTCACTCAGGCTCACATCCTCAGCTGAAGTCTTACATTGATAACATGGTGTGTTTTCATCTCTCGGGCAACAGAAATTTTTAGCCTACACTACGAGCCTCTTATATCCTGAAAGAAATTTGGATATCTCCGGGCCCTCTTACACCCACACGAAATTTCGAGGATAACTCCCTTGGTCTCTTACACCCACCACAGAAGTCGGGATAGCTCTGGTCTCTTATACTCACCACAGGCCCCGGTTCTCCACGGGTCTCTTACCACACGAGAAATTTCGGATATCTCACGGGTCTCTTGCATCCACCACGAAATTTCGGATAACTCCACGGGTCTCTTACTCTGGTGGATTTACACGGGTCTTACACCCTACGAAGTCGGGATAGCTCCTGGTCTTACTGAAATTGGGATAGCTCCTCGGGTCTCTTACCTGAGGTGGGATCCTCAGGTCTCTTGTCTACAAGTCGGGATGCTGCTCCTGGTCTCTTCTGTTGCATGTGAAATTTGGGATCTCTCCCGGGTCTCTTACACCCACAGGTCGGGATACCTCCGGTCTCTTACACCCACAGGTGGGATCTCCGGGTCTCTCTTACACCCACATGAGAAATTTGGGATAGCTCCCCGGGTCTCTTACCAACACGAAGTCGAGATACCTCCTGGTCTCTTACACCCACCACAGAGATTTGGGGATCCTGCTGCAAGATTATAACTTCTGTCAGAAATTTGGGATAGCTCTGGTCTCTACACCCACAGTGCAGGATATCCGGGTCTCTTACACTTACCACAGAAGTCGGGATATCTCCTCGGGTCTCTTACCTGACGATTTGGGATCTGGGTCTCTTACACCCACATAGAAATTCGAGATATCTCCCCGGGTCTCTTACGCCCCGACCTTCCGGATCTTGCAGCGGGTCTCATCACCACTAACTCAGGCTTCTCACCTTAGGGATTAACGACCCCACTTCTTGCACCTTGACACTTTAATTACTCTTCATTTCTGATTCGAACTATGAGGTGCTGTTGAATGTGATCCCGAAGAACGAACCAACTCCACGCTCACGAGAGTGGTGAATGACATACCATGCACCCACCCAGGCTCGACTGATATGTTCACGAAGTGCACATGAGCCTTGATGCCATGCTTTGTGACACCCCAGGTCAGGGTCCACCATGTGAGAATCTCGTGAATCTCTGGCTCATAATCCAGACTGTCGATTGACTCTCACCCCGCATCTAGGAAGGAATATCTACACCTAGCTTCTCTAAGGCCTTAACCTCTAAGCCCCGAATCTATCACCCACTGAGATGCATTAATGAATGAATATAGCGCGCATCTAATTTAAACACCTCCTAGTGACAAATGCAAGGAGTAGAAAGCGTACCACCGCATATCGAGCTAATACGAGCAGCTCGGTCTGGCGTACCATGGATCCTGCCTCTAGAGACAATCGGCCTCCACAGTACTTGGTGGCGACGATAAATGGCTACTTCATCACCTTGACTGACACGAACTCGACTTCTGAATCTGTGTGCATTACTCCCGGCTTTACCTCTGTACAGCTATGTGAGCGTCTGAAGTACTAGGTGCTAGTATGGCACCACAGGCGATCTTGGTTCCTTGACCCATCTTGGGGTGGAGGAATAAGCGTGTCTCTCCTATCCTAGATGGCCCAGGGTTGTCTTCATCCCCCAAAACCTTGGGATCCTAATCTGAGGCGATCCCTCTTCATATGTCATTTGTTGGCGTGGTAGCCGCATGTCTGCCCCGTCATTGTGACACAACTGCGTCTCGCGATGATTGGAATTTGTGGGTGTCGTACCCTTGGGATTTACGCCTCGGGTGGGCGATCGTCGAAGTGTCTAGGGCTGTCGGCGAAATAACATATCACGCCACGCCTGACTAAATGCCCGTCACGGCCTTGGTCCGGATAACCGCCTTTGTCTGGATATCCTTCTTGAAGCAGTCTTACGCTTCTTTCTGGGTGGAAGAAGATGGATCTTGTTCTCTTAGTACCCGGCGCCCCATATCTTGGATGCCTCCACATGCTGCCTCCCACCTCTCCCTCAGTGGTCATAGTCGTCACGACCACTGAGTCCACTCCTCCTCCCAACCATTGGAGGACGATGTACTTCAGCGGCTGAGTCGTTTGACCGCCACTGGTTCTGCTTTGCCTGGCTTGTCTGATAGCGGCTGGCTATGATCGCGCGCTTCTGACCTCGTGAAGGTCTGGCGGTGGCGGTGGTGCGACCGGTACCTGCGTAGACGCCCTGCGTTCTAAGCTCGACTAGCCATCTACACATGTCAAATGACAAGTTAATATTCAGCGCGGTATCTCAGGCGTAAATACAACCTCGAAGATACTATTCACATTAAAGTAAATTTTATACACTATGTCCATGCATTGCATTAGGTAATGCAAAAATGATAATTCAAAATATTAAATCAAAATCAACAACAAAATTTTATTTTTAGAAAATTTCCTTGTAAAAGATTTTATTTCATTTGATTTGATTTTAATTTATTTTTTTGTAAAATATTTTATTTTATTTATTTATTTTTTTCTCTGTTCCTTCTTCTTTATACTAGAAAACAAACTACCCAAATATGTTATTATTATTATTGTTTTCTCATTTTTCGAGTAAATCAAATAAATTTGTAAAATTTATTTTATTCATTCTCTTGATTTACACCTTTGTAAAACCTTAGAATTTCTTCACATATTTATTTTTTTTTTTTTTTTTTTTTTTTCATTCCCACTACTGGAAAACCACCCAAAAATATACATATATATATATATATATATATATATATATATATATATATATATATATATATATATATATATATATATATATATATATATATATATATATATATATATATATATTTTTTCATTTTCCAATAGGAACCAAAATAAATTTATTAAAATTTATTTTATCCATTTTTTGATTTTACATTGTAGGAACTAAAAAAAAAAATTTCTTCATCATTTTTTTCTTTCATTTAATTACGGACTATTTGCGAAATTCTCAAACACCTAAGGTTATATTTCTATTTTTAGTGTTCAGCGTTTTTTCTATGCTATTCACGAGCATACAATTTTAATCTGGTCACACACATGATCACACTATCACATAACATACAACTCATGTTATACACACCATCACACATGAAACATCATGCATGCAGTGTTCTAATCTTGTCCCGTGACTTCCTAGGTAATCACATACCTAAACTCTAACATCGAGCCACTAGGTACATGATGTTCTTAAACATAATATTTATGGCCTAAGCCCGAGCCTCTCGAGCCCTAGGTTTCATTTACCTATGCTCTACACCCAGAGCTCCTAAGGTGTCGTTTACCTTTGCTCACGATATAAATTTGTGAAGTTGGTCATCGGAATATATAAACACTTACAGGGCTCCCAGTGTCCGTTTACTAGCTTTGATACCAAATTTGTGACGCCCCAAATGAGGTGTCAGATTTGAAAACCCAGTCAACGCGAAATACGTAGATGTCGGGTAACTTTGACACCACTTATGAAAATCGGGCAAGAGTCTCCTTTGTACGGGAGCTCTGAGTCTGAGCACATGCGATAGTAACCAATTGTGACCTTGAGCCGGGGTGTCCGGATTTGACTACAGAAAACCTACGAGAAAATCTATACGTCTCGTATCCACGAGACACATCACCTGTTAAAAGAAATGGCCGCTTGGGCCTTGGATCAATACTGCGTGAAACACATACCCAACTATGTTAATAGTCAGGGATTATTTCATTACTCTTAATACAAATACATATTAAAATCTATAGATTTTAATACATATTATCAAAAACATCAAAGCCACAACTTGGCTTTCTTCAAAATCGACCTCTAAAATGGTAGATCTTCTCGAAGCGCTCCATGTGCACAGAAAAAATATTCCCTTGACGGGTGAGTTATCGCCCGGTAGTGGAATATTACAAATGGGTTACTCTGCAAGTGCATATGCAATGCTCGATTTAAACACACACTCAAGTAATCGTGATCCTACTTGAATGTCTACATGCAGTTCCATGTCTCGAGTCCTCACGAAACTCCCTCACACTTACTTTAAGCCATGTATGAGAAAAATACCATTTCAAACAAAACTTGTTGTCCTTGAAAATAAACTAGAATGTCGATAAAATGTGGGACTACCTCCAGGCGGAATGTGTTGGAGAACTTTGAAACTTGAGTCATGGTCCTCATCGAAATGATACGTTGTTGTCTCCCAACCCCATTCTCAGGAAAATCATCATCGTAAATTCCTTTACCGCAATCATGTTCGTTTTAAAAAAACTGGAAGTGTTATGCACTCACTTTAATTTCTAGGTTACAGGATGCGCATGAAATGTATTATGCCATTTCAACCATTTTTATACTAATATATATAAATGCATATATTCTCAGAATTTATTCACACCACATGTAATTCAACAATATGGATCAACCAACACCCAATTAGCTCGCCAGGCAAATCATAATTCATCTCGATGGCATATACACCTGATTATATTCCATATAATTGGGCAAATCTGTTCATCTCCAATGGCTATACACAAAATTATATTCCATATAATTGAGCAAATCATGTTAACACATCAAGCTTACAGTAAATTAACCTATCTATTTCCACACTCCTTCCGGGCCATTCATTTCCTTACACACAACATGGACGTTTTTTGGTCAATTCACACAAACTGGTATTTCATGATCCCCGAAAATGGAGCAATTGAAATTTGTCCCAGTGGAATTGGCCCACTCACCAAACGTCGGTTCCTCTTGGTGGAACCGAATTTCATGCCATTTACGGTCTCCTACTCACCAAAACACAATTTATTATATAAATTATGCCCTGAAACACCCAATCAGTCCACTAAGCGGCACGAATTTGTCGAATGAATCTACAAAAATTTTCACATTTAGGTTCAAGTTTTGGAGACGGATCAAGCAGCCACTCACGGCCTCAAGCGGAAATACAAACATCTAGCTTAACCGTCAGTAAAACCGTGGATAAAACCACTTACCTCACGGAGTTTGTAAAAACTCCGGCCAGTCTTACGTATGGTCTCGTGTGTAGAACCACTTTGGCCCTTCTTGGCGGCCCGATCAGGCGGTCGAACCTTTGATCCTAGAGAGAAGTTGCAGCTATATACTCCCGAAATAAACTCCATTTTGAATTAAGATCTCGACCTCTGCTTCGGTTTCAGCTCGAAAGTGGAGAAGAAGGCTACCATTATGGTCACTCTTGTAGCTTGTCGCCTTGTAATTGGTTGAGAGGATTTGCTATCATTTCGACCAACCGCTGACTTTCAGCTCAGTGGCATCATGCCATGTGTCATCGTGGGCCCCATCTTGGCTGAGTTAGTGAGCCCCAGGGTTTGGTAGTGTTTCCCCATTGTGCCACTCAGAACCCACCAAGTGTCTGCGGCTCGTTTCTCGAAACGTGCAAATTATTTGTCGTCGACGTGGTAGCTAGATTTCGTGAGACGATTCGGCGTGGTCAGTTTTAGGTAAGTCAGAGATCTGCAGAAAAATTTGGTTTTCTGAGTGCGGGTTACGCTCTTTTTGAAGGTGGATTTTCTCTGAGGTTCACAACAATGACCTGGGGTCGAATGCGAGTAAAATAATGGCCACTTGGCCACCATCAATACTCTAACTCAACATATCCCAACAAAATACCATGGTTCAAGAGTTTTTATATTCTTTCTTGGTTGCTATATTAAAATTCTGATTACAATACATGTTATAACAAAATCAAAACCTGGTCGACATCTTCTCCAGCTTGACCTCTAATGAGAAGCTAGCCTCACCGATCGCTCCTGTACTGAAATAATGTTCCTCGACGAGGTGGCAAAGCCCGATAGAGATAATTTTCGCGGTTGCCTCCCCACCCAGATGCACATACTATGGCAAAACAAACACATTCAAGCGATTCACAGCTGAACTGCTCGAATGTCTGCATGACAATCCCACGTGTCAGGTCTCACCTGCTCCTCACATATGTATACAGCGAATGCAGTAAAATATCCAGTTTTGCAAGGCTTTTGTTGCAGAAAACTACGCTCACAGATTTCGGTAAAATGGACTACCCTCAGAATTAGATTGGTTAGAGAACTTCAGAAAGCAGTCATGGTCCTCATTAGTGATATGTTGGATGAATCTCTATTTCCCATTATCTAAAAAATCTTCCTTTTACAAACTTTTTGTTTTTTGTTTCATTTAAATGCTCGTACTTATTTCTTTCATCTTACAGGTTGCGGTGCGTATAGAATGCGTGATCTTTAATCTCAACACATTCATGTTAAATATATTCACATACATATATATATATATATATATATATATATATATATATACATATATATATATATATATATATATATATATATATATATTAACGTAATTAAATCACTTAAATCATGTTATGCAAATTCACCATC
This sequence comes from Tetrastigma voinierianum, assembly GCA_016808115.1. Taxonomy (NCBI): domain Eukaryota; kingdom Viridiplantae; phylum Streptophyta; class Magnoliopsida; order Vitales; family Vitaceae; genus Tetrastigma; species Tetrastigma voinierianum. The sequence goes on along the minus strand of JAEQBH010006521.1, from coordinate 118,323 downwards.
AATTACACCAAAATTAGCTCATAGGCTAATTAACAAATCACAACAATTCATTTTGAATCACTTAACATCATAAAAATTCAAAAATATTCATGTCCTTTATTAAGTATGAACGGTGAAACCCTCGGGTTCTTGTTAAGGCCTTATGAAATAAGGAATTTTTATACTCGGTTCAAAGCTTTTGAGGCGATTTACGAAGCCTAAAACAAACCTGAAAACATTTCTAATCATTTATATGGCTCTTAAGTAGAAGAATAACACAAGTAGGAGAAATATCCTACCTCTTGGAGTTGTCGGAGCTACTACAAGGCTCAGTCTTTCTGCGTAAGCGCATGCGTGAAACAGGCTTTCCTTCTTGCTCGAAATTGGCAGAAGCGGTCGCGGTCGGCAGGAATCCTAGAAAGAAGATTACTTTCTCTCTAAAAATCCACAAAACTCCATTTACGCGCCTCACGTCCTGTTTGACGGCCGTTTTGATTAACTGGTGAAGAAGATGAACACTGTTCATCTTTTGTCTTATCTCATTAACAGTTCGTAATTACGTCATGTCCGCCTTACAGATTTTGACCACTTTCTGTATCACAGTAGTCGATTTAAATCGTGCATCTTTAAATGCGACATGTGTCATGAATACGTATAATATCAGGTGACTTTTGTCGCATCCGTCGTTCGTGGCGCTTTAGATCTTCGGTCTTATAGAAAAGCGTGCAGTGGGGCTACCGGTCGACGTAGTAGTTAGATTTCGCGAAACGATTCGATGGTGATGGTTTAGGTAAATTCGAGATGTAGAAAAATTTTGGATTTTTAAATTAGATTTTAATTTTCAGTGGAATTTTCTGGTCTTACATGTCATTTTTAATTAGTGTGAATAATTTTTTTTTAAATGTATGTATAATATTCTAGAAAAATTTTAAAATATAAAAAATAGTTTCAAAATATAGAAATTTATAAATATAAAAATATTATAAATATAAAATTTTAGTTAAATATAAATTTTGATAAAAATATATGGACAGGCTATTTTAAAAAAAAATCAAATTTATAAAATATTAATATTTACTTATTTAATATAAGTTTAATTATTATAAATAAATATATTTTATATTAAAGATTAACAAATATTAATTACACATAATACTAAAATTATATTTTAATAAAAAGATTAAAAGTTAAAAGAAAATTAAAAATGGCTTGGGTTGGTCTGGGTGTGGGGCGGGTTGCGTCGCTCATAGCTAGGTCAAGGTGGGAAGTTGGGAGAGGGAGGGAGGGGGGCAATTTGGGTATAAGTGATTTGCACATGGTTTTGAAAATATAATACGGGAGTTTAAAGTCAAAATTTCAAAATAGTTTCCTTTTATGAAAAAACAATATTTATTTTGAAAATATTCGAAACTAGTTTTATTTCATAGTTAGTAAATTCGATTATAAGGTAAAAATTTAAATCTGTATTCATCAAATATTATTTCAAGATAAATTTTTAAAACCGTATTTGATAAATATGATCTTAAAATTTACATTAAAATCGTATTTATTAACTATGATTATACACATAAATATTTAATTATAACAAAATAAGATCAGTTTGATGAATATTTTCAAATGAAATCTATTCATATATTTTTAGAAGAAAAAAAAAACTATTTTGATACTAAACTCATAATACGGTGCATAAAGTTCCTAATGAACTTATTGATCAAATAACTCAAAGATGCATGCGTCATGAATTTCCACAAATATAGCGTGGAAAGCGAAATAGGATATTGAGAGGAATAGTATGTATGCTTGCACTATCAGGGTCGTTAATGACCGCGTCAGCCTGCGGGATATCCAGGTCGCCCACGATATCACTCATTTGTCTCGATATATTGAGACCTATTCTTATATTTAATTCACAAATATACAAAAATATATGATGGTATTTGTCAACCTGATCCATTCACAGTCCTTTTATAACAAAGAGTATGCATGAACTATGTCAGAGCTCTCATCCCATATCTTGAATTAAACCACATCATGGACTGTGAACTTTGAAATAGGGTCCCACTGACGAGGTAAGTAAGACCCGATTGTAAGACGAAGAATTCCAATTTTTAGAAAAATGGTAAATGTAATTAGTTAAAACCAGAAATTTTTTACATATCTCGGATGGCCAAACGGACTTCACAATTGGAATTGTCTCGCGAGGAAATGCAATTCTGGCGTCGAATTTCGTCGAATTCGAACGGTCGAATTTAGCGATTTTGAGCGCGAATGTGGTCTTAGTAAAGTTTGAGAGGCGTGTGATATGACAATCCTTTTTATTATGTCTTTCTTGTGGCGCGTGTTGAGATTAGAGGATGGAAATGGATGGCTGGATAGTCTTAAGTCGAATCGAGAAACTTGGGACGTGGATGGTATTAAATGAAAGTTTAATGAGTATGAGACAAGCGTGAAATAGTGTCTTAACTTGCCAAAAAACACCAAAACGTGTGAGGAGAGGGACTGTTAAATGCAGTGGGCTGAATTTTTGAGTTTTAGAGAGAGAGAGAGCTCCTTCTCTCTTGGATTTCGGTCATTAGGGCCAGTCGGTTTAACGGAAGCGAAAACAAAGTTGCTCTGCCCGGCGAGGACTACGCATGGGCCTTGATTTGGTGGAGTTCAGGCAACTCGAGAGGTAGGGATCTTTTCCTACTTGTGTTAATCTTTAATTGAAACCGTATAAATAGTTAGGAATGTTAAAGAGGCTTGTTTTAGTAAACTGGTCTCAAAGCTTTGAGCAGAAGTGGAGAAAATTCTATTTGTGTGGTTATGCTTGATGGCAGAGGTTTCCTTTGTTCACGTGAATAGTAACCCGAAATTTTTGGTGTGAAAATGTGTTTGGTTGGTGATTCAAATTGAATTACTCGTGTTTTGTTAATTAACCCATATTGAGAAATTTAATTTTGGTGTAATTGATTGTGGTCGCATAACATGAATTATAAGTTTAATTATGTTAATATATATGTATGTGAATATATTAGCATGAATCAATGTTGGAATTGGCATCATACATTCCACATGCATTAGAAATGTACTAGAATATTAGTGAGTGCGCAGCGTGGAAATGAAAGCAATGAAAATGTTTGTGAAGGAATTTCGACGGAAGATTTTTGAAAAATTGCCTTGGAGGGGCGTCAACGGATCTTTCGGGATGAGAACCATAATTTGTTTGAGAAAGAGTATCCGGTGGTCGCCTCGGAGGGTTGTCGATATTTTAGAAACTTGGTAGTATGTTTTGAGAACAAATAGCTTTTGTTTGGCGGTTATTTACTCGCGTTAAATTTGAGACATATGTGAAGTGGTGAGACTGAGGCGTGGGTTTGGGCGTGTAGACATTCGAGTAGGTTCATGAAATGTTTGAATGTGATTGTTTGTCATGACATGTGCACTTAGGTGGGAGTAACCCGGGTGAAGTGCTCATTCTTGGGCTTTGCACCACGTCGAAGTCCTGTTTCGGGTACAGGGAGTTGCACGAGGACGACGCTCACTAGAGGCCGCATTTAGAAGAAAGCTTGGTTGTGGCTTTGACATTTTTATTTTGTATAACATGTATTAGAATTGTAAATTTTAATATATGTTTAATTAAGAGTAATGTAAAAACTCTTGAACCATGTAATATATTTTGTTGGGATATATTTTGTGAGTATTGATGCAGGGGCCCAAGTGACTATTATTTTACTCATATATGGACCCTGTGTGGTCATTGTAAACTTGTTGGGACAGGTTTGTACCTTGGGTAGAGCTCCCTGTACAAAGGAAGTGCAGATTTTTCGTGGTGGTGTTGGGTTGCAGACATTCCACAGCGGAAATGTCCATGTGAGTTGTGAGGTTGTCAAGCGGACCCTCGGGTTTGGGCGTCACGGCAGGTATCGGGCTTAGGTACCGCAGTGCACAGGGCTTGGGGACTTGGGCTTAGTTTGTGACTCCCCAAATCCCCGGGTCCCGGTCGACTTCCGTCGACCGGCGAGCTCTTAGTGAATCGGGTGATCGAAAATCGGCGAGTTTCCTTTATGCGGGAGGCTTCTACTATCTGACTACACAATAATGTCTTTGTCCCAGTCAACATCAATCACATGATATAATATACGAGTAAAAACGGCCTCTTGAACATACCATAATACTCGTCATCGATATAAACTATTTATATCTAATAGTTTCAAGAGTTCATAGTTACTCTTTATCTGCGTATATTAAAATCTTAGGATTCTAATACATGTAAAACCATCAAAGCACATTCGAACAACCACAAAACTCGATCCCAGGATGAAGCGAGTCTCACCATACGCTCCTGTACTGTAAAAATAATATCCCTCGACGGGGAGTGAGCTAATGTACCATTAGTGGAGATCACCTACTAAAGTGGGCTACTCTTCACCTAAGTGCATATCACGATGCTCGATGAAAACATACATTCAAGTAAATACGTGATCTACTTGAATGTCCTAGCTACAATCATTTAAATTTTCTGGAATGCTCAACAGAACTCTATCATGTAAGCCCGTGTGAGAACCCTTAGTTTTATTTGTTTGTGAATGACCCTGGAGTGTATATATCAATTGGGTGGAGTCTTCGGTGTATGTATGGACTACCCTCAGATGTATATCAATTGGAGTTGACTGGAAGCGATTGATATTTTATTTGGACTACCCTCAGATATTCATTATTTTTAGACAACCCTCCAGAACCATTCTCTAAGAATTACCTCATGCACTCACTCTGTAAAGTACAGGATACTTGGTGCATATGGAATGCCATGATGTGATTCCATACAATTCTATAACTTGTACAAATATATATAATCATGCATATTTTCACATAATTTAAATCACACAAACATGTCATGTAATTTCATATCAATTTTCATCAAAATTAGCTCCACGTGGGTTAATAGTCAGCTATGAGCAACTTCGATTTGAATTACTTTCGACGAACACGTAATTTCCACGAAAATTATTTTGTGAACATTCTTGAAAATATTAAACCCTCGATACTAGCTAGAATGAACCACCAATCATCGGTTCACTTAGTGAACTAGAATTTCATAGCCATTCGGAACTCCTGCGTCGATGCATCATTCGCCAGAACAGAATTTGCACCATGGCACCCCGAGCAGCAGTAGACCCAGTCACGATTTGTCACATGGGTTTGAAAAATCACGGCCTGCGGTTCCGAGATTTGGAGCCGTCAAGCAAACCCCCTCACGACCTCATTCAACTCAAACATCAACAAAGTACTTAAACAAAGAGTAAAACCCAAGTAGGGAGAAACCCCTACCTCTCGGAGTTTGTCGAAACTCCTCAAATCCGATGCCCACGCATAGGTCTCTTCGCGTAAACTGACTTTTCCTTCTTGCTCAGCGACTTAGAGCATCGGATCTCCATTCTAGAGAAGTCACTGCTCTCACTCCTAAAACATCTTCCATCTGCGCATCTTCTTCCTCCCTTGATTTACTTTTTTTGCCTTTTCGGTGTGGAGACAAACAACTTGTGATGTTTGTCTTTTCTCCTTAGTAATTTCAAATAGTAATTATGTCCACTCTTTTCCCAGTTTTGACACTTTCGGCACTATCTCATGGCCAATTTCATCGCTTTTCTCTGTGTGCCATTTGCTTTGCCGTCGTGTTATATATGACTTTCGATGCGTTGTCGTTCGGCACCCAGGAGCAGATCTTTGGCGTGCAGAAACTCATTGTCTCGGTCAGCCCGAGGGTCGTGCTAACTTGATTTCGTGACGATTCAACGGTGAAATCTGACCATCATCCAAGATCTAGAATAAGTGCAGTTTTTGAAATAGAAATTACGATTTTGCCATTTTTTCCGGAGAAATTGGAATTTACCGGTGTTTACATAGGCGTAGTCATTAAAGTGTAGAACATGCAACGTGTAGCTCGATGTTGAGATAACGGGATTTATAGTTTGGTATCGATGAAAGTTAGGTATGCTGATTACCTGAACCAATCACGATGCAGGATTAAGACACTACATGCCACTTTGTCTGTTTTATGTGATTGTGTGATTGTTGTGATTGATGTGTGAATGGTGTGCATAACATGAGTTATTGTGTATGAATTGTGATTGAAATTGTATGCTTGGTGAATAGCATAGGAAAATGTTGAACACTAGGGTTTAGTGTGAGAACAAGTTTTATGAGGAATTTTGGGCAAATAGTCCAGAATTAAACGAAAAATAAATAAATTTTCTAGACAGTAGCTCCAGTTTTGAACATGAATAGATTGTGTTTGTAGAAATTGCCAGAGAAAAGGTTGAATTTTTGAAAAGTTTATCAGTAAACTCTTGAAAATTTTGAGATTGCATGAAGATTATGAAGTAGTGTACTCATCTTGAGATTTACAAAGAATAGGAGAATGGAGATGAAAAAAAAATGGTGTGTTGAAAAAATTTTACAGGTTTTGATTATGTAAAACAGGAAAAAAAAATTTAAACTAAACATTTTTGTTCTCTTTGAAAAATGAAAAAATTAAAAAAAAAAAAAAAAATATATATATATATATATATATATATATATATATATATATATATATATATATATATATATATATATATATATATAAAATAACTTTTTAAAAATAAAATAAAATAAAGTAAAATTTTTATAAAATAAAATTTTTCATTGCCTCTGATTTAAATATGTAATTATTGTCTTGCATTACCTGTGAATGCATGGACATAGTGTATAAATTTTCGATATGTGAACGGTGTCTCGATTTGTGTTTACACCTTAGAGATGTTTGCATCAGTTGTGATAGAGTTGAGGCTTAGAGGTTGAGGCCTTGGAAGGCCCTTGTATGTGAGGGTTCTCCACAGGGTTGGAAGAATAGGGATGATATGTCGTGGTCAGGAGTTAGAGATCTTGGGGACTCTACTCACAGTGGACCTGAGGATCATGGACATGTCGGAATTCGATGTCATCCTGGGGATGGATTGGTGACGACTAATTAGGTAGGTGATTGTGAGCGTAGGAGGTTATACCTTCTACAGAGGGACCCGGTACTCGTGTTGTATTTGGGGGTGAAGCATGATATTTTTCCCCGGGCGGTGTATGAATCCGAGTGTCGGGGGCCAGTTGAAGGTTAGCTAGAGCCTTACCTTAGATGGCAATTGAGACGAGACTTAGATCTACCTCGATAGTGCGAAGTATGAGGATGTTTTTCGGATGAAATTTATCGGGATTGCCTCTGAAAGGGTTATAGACTTGATATCGAGTTACACACAGTACTTGCGGCGTCTCTGTGACTACGCATAGGATGACACCGGTTGAGTTGCGGGGCTGAGTCCGGCCTACGGGAGTTCTTGGACAAGGGGTTCATTAGGCCAGAGCACTTCACCACTGGGCTCTAGTTGTTTGCGAAGAAAAGAGCCAGGGCAGCCGGCCATTAGTATAGACGGTTGAACATAGTTCGATAGAAATTGGTACCCATTAGAGGATTGATGACTTGTTTATTCCCGAGTTAAGAGGAAGCGAATCTACTCGAGATAGAATTTATGGCTGATTTTATCGACTAAGGTTGGAAACGGATATCCTAAGGCGGCGTTTAGGGCCAGCGTTATGGGCACTGAGTTCTGATGATGCCCTTTGGATTGTGAATCTGCAGGCGACATTCATGGACCTCATGCGTAGGAATTGTTCCCGACCTATCTGGAATCGGTTATGCATTAGTCTTAGTGGATGACATTTTGATATATACGTCAGTGGGACATGAGTATCACTTGAGGATTGTATTCACAATTGTTGAGACCATCGGTTATGCGCTAAGTTCGGTAAGTGAGTTTTGGCTTCTCGAGGTAAGATTTTAGGACACGTGTTATCGAGCATTAGGCGTGTCGATGGACGAGAAGGTGAGGCCATGATGAGTTAGGCGAAGTCGATCTTGAATCGTAGTTTCTTGGGATTGATTTGGGTACTATAGGAGATTCATTGAGGATTTCTCCCAGGTCGCGGCACTATGTGAGATTGGCCCAGGAAGGGGTGAAGTTTGATTAGGATGGCCGTCACGAGAAGAGTCATTAAGGGGTTGAAGAGGCTTGCCCGGCTCCTATCGCAGTAGTCTTTGGAGACGGGGGCGAGGGTACCTGGTGTATTGTGATGCCGCCGAGGGTTGGGCCCGGGATGTTTTGTTCGCGGTCCGGTGAGTAGTAGCTTATAGTTCCGTCGGTTGAAGAATCATGATCGAATTACCCAGCGCGCGATATGGATGTGGCGTGATCGCGATTGTGCGCCTATCAGCGAAATTTGGTATCAATCAGTTACGAAGATCCGGAAGTATCTTTTCGTGCGTAGCGGACCTCCGATACAGTAGCGCTGATGGATCAGAGTTCTGAAGAGTTATGACTTTGCGTTGTGATGAAAACCGATGATCAAACCAATCTATGTCTAAATGCGAAGGCGTCATTCGTGCAACCATGAAGTGGTGATTCTTTCAGGCGCGAGATTGGTTGAAGCTCGATGTGACGAACTCAGATGCGTTAGAGTTACATTCGTCTGTTAAACGGTGATTAGGTCTGAAGGCAGGCGAATCGTGTCATGGGGCGAATGGTGACAGATGAGCGGGTGGATAATCATGGATTGTGATCTTGATATAAGGAGATAGGTGTGATTGAGTGGCGAATTTAGAGGAAATTCTGGGATTTTCTTGCTCTGATTAAGTGTATCAGGTGACATAAGATGTTTGGGGATCTTGTGAATAATGCTGGGGTGGGAATGGAAGAACTAAAGTAAAGGGACATTGTGATATATAAAGTCGTGACGGAGTTAAAGTGACACGAAGCCCGGCAAAACTCATGACCATTGGAGGTGGGCGGGTGAGTGGGAGCACGTCAGTGGATTTGTGATCCGCGCCCACCCGGACACGCAAGGACATGATGCGGTATGGGTGATAGTGGACCATCTCACTAAGTCGGCACATTTTCTAGCCGTGTGGATGACCTTTGCGTTGGAGAGATACATCGGTTTTTATATTCGAGATAGTCAGGCTGCACTTAGGTACCGATATCCATAGTGTCGGATAGAGACAGGAGTTTGCAGTGCTTTGGAAGAGCTTCGAGTATGGGCACCGCAGGTTGACCATAGTCTGTTTCACCCAAATAGATGGTCGATCGGAGAGGATTTATCACGGGTGTTAGAGGGCGTCTCTTTGCGAGCATGCGCCTTGGATCATGGGAGTAGGCTGGGAAGGCGAACTGCGGCGGAGTGGGTCGCTCTGTGATTATCGAGGGGCGAGTATCGCATGCCATATGGGGCGTGTATGGGGAGGCCATGCGGATCACCAATATGTTGGGCGAGGTGGGAGGCTCCGTCAGCGGTCTTGGTTGATTAGGGACACCTCCAGATGGGTGACCTTGTCTGACGGGGTCTTACTCCTGGCTCAGAGGCGGGTAGAAGAGCTATGCGAGATGTTCGAGGTGGGAATCACGTCCTCTTGGTGATGCTAAGAGAGAAATTAGTGCAGTTCGACAGGAAAATTTATGGCGAGGTTTATTAGGCCCTTCGAGATACTCGAGAGGGTAGGCATAGTAGCGTATTGGTTGGCTTTACCACCCAGCATGTCAGGTGTCCACGAGGTATTTCACGTCTTCGTAGTGGGAGAGTGCGCTCAGGATGTCTCGTGTAGTGGATTGGAGAGAGATTGAAGGTTGACCGCGGATGGGACAGCCGAGGAGGGACCGGTGTGCGTGCTGGATGTGGGATCGGGTTTGCGGTATGAAGGCCAGTGAGTTTAGTGAAGTCTTATCGGCACCATGGTGGAGGAATCGGCGTGGGGCGCTGAGGGGGCCCAGCGATGAGGCCTTTATCTGGCCATTTTGTTTGGGGATGAGGTCACGTGGTTTGATCGTTTGTCTGCACTGTGACTAGTTTACATGCATGGTATAGTGCCGCGTGCATATGCATGTGAGTTGTTGCGGTGTCTTGAATTTCGGGACCCGAAATTCCTTTTAAGGAGGAGAATGTAGGGCAGGAAAATTCGATTTTTTCTCAAAAAAGGTAAATCGTAATTTCGGTCAAAACTTGCAGAAATTTTCAAGATCTTGGATGACGAAATGGAGCACGTGGGAATGTGCCATGAAATCTAGTTACCGCGATAAATTTCGTGTGAGTGAGAGGCGGTGAGATTTCACGTTTGTAGAGTATGTGATGCAGTAAAACGGGTTTGAGAGATATGTGATGTGACAAAAGTCACTTATTACATGTACTCTTATGACACATGTTGCAAGATTAGAGAGAAGATGGAAATGGATGGCCGAGATAGTGCCAAGTGTCAAAAATCAAAGACTTGAGGACATGGATGGTATTAAATGAAAGTTTAATGAGCATGAGACAAACATGGAATAATTCTTCTTACTCCCGAAAACATCCAAAATGTGTAGGAAGATGTTAATGCGAGTGGGAATTTGGATTTTTAGTTTTTAGAGGGAGAGAAGCCGGCTCCTTCTCTACAGGATTTGTCGTGGGCCAGTCGGTTTCGACAGACGGCTGTGAGATTCTTCTACTTAGCGGCGGGGGATGCAGCGTGGGCTGGGTTGTCAGGTTAGACAACTTCAAAGGTAAAGGATCTTTTCCTACTTGCGTTAATCTTTGGCTAAGAGCCATGTAAATGGTTAGGAATGTTATGAGGCTTGTTTTAGCCGTAAACTCGGTCTCAAAAGATTTAAATGAGTGGAGAAAATTCCTATTTGTGTGGTCGTAAACAGTAACCCAAGGGTTTCACTGTTCATGTGAATAGTGACACGAAATTTTTGGTGTGAAAATGTGTTTGGTTGAGTGATTCAAATTGAATTGCTCGTGTTTGTTAATTAGCCCATGTGAGCTAATTTTGGTGTAATTGATTGAATTAAGCATAACATGAATTATGTGATTTAATTATGTTAATATATATGCATGTGAATATATTAGCATGAATGTGTTGGAATTGGCATCATGCATTCCACATGCACTGGGGCACCCTTAGAATATTAGGAGTGAGTGCATGACATGAAATGAAGCAAAAATGAAAATGTTTGTGAAAGGAATTTTGACGGAAGATTTTCAGAAGAATTGCCTTGAAGGGGCGTCGATAGATCGCGGATGGGGACCGTATTTGGTTTGAGGAGGGATTATCGCGGTCCAGCGCCGGAGGTTGTCCGATATTTTGCCGACTTCGGTAGTGTGTTTTTGAACAAATAGCTTTTGTTTTGGCCAGTTATTTACTCGCGTCGGCTTAGACATATGTGAGAGTCGGTGAGGACTCGAGACATGGGTTTTGGGCATGTAGACGTTCGATGAGTTCATGAAATTTAGCGAATGTGATTGTTTGTTATGACATGTGCACTTGGGTGGGGAGTAACCCATGTAGGAAATTATCACTGCGGAAGCTGCTCACCTGTGGTCACCATTTAGTCACGGGGTAATGCACGAGGGTGGCGCTCACTAGAATTGGTTAGAAGAAGTAGGGTTGTGGCTTTGGCATTTTATTTTTTATTATAACATGTATTAAAATTGTAAATTTTAATATATGTTTAATTAAAAAAAGTAATAAACTCTTGAACCATGTAAAATATTTTGTTTGGGATATATTTTGTGAGTATTGATCACGGGGGCCCAAGTAGCCATTATTTTACTACGCATATGGACCACCGTGTGGTCATTGTAAACTTGTTGGGAGAGGGTTTATGCGCTGAGTGGAAACTCCGCATGCAAGGAGACTCTTAGATTTTCGTGGTGGTGTCAGGTTGCAGAGCATTGCGAGTATTAAATGAGTTGTGGGTTGTCAGCGGACCTGGGTTTTGGGGTGTCTAGCAGTAGTGATAATCTCTCACGAGATTCTTTCACCTAAAATGCATATGCAATGACATGCGTAAACATCAATCCACATTTCCTCTGATTTATGCGATATTATATGAAATGTTACGTAATCATGCATGAGATCGACCCTCACCCCATCCTGACGAGTTCGTATTTCCCACTCACGCTAGAATGCCAAGTGTGAAAAACTGGTCATCGATGTTTAACTATTAACTCAACCCATTGGACAAATCTTTAATTTATCAAATGCTGTTTCTTTTCTTTTGTGGACCACGGTTTTTAGGTTTTTCAGCGCACGCTGTTCAACATTTTTCGCGAACTTGTGTGAGATTCATGTCTAACATTGAATAACATTTGGGTCTTTCACCTTTGAGTGGGAGATCTACTGACTTGCTCGTCGAAAACATGTAATTTGCTCGTTTGGTCGATTTACAGCGTTGATGAGACCTTGAACTTTTGTCACATTTTTAGAGCTCATGACCCATTCATCAGCAGGTGAATACTCGATACCATGCACCCACACGAGCTCTGTGATGTATTTGTGCATATAGAGTACATGATGCGATGTATTTTCTTCATGTTACATGTATATGAGTGCTACGAAACATTAATGCCCATGGATAATTATAATTTTACATATAATTATATCCATGCAATCCCATGTTAATACATCGACAAACAAATATTAACATGATATTTTCACACACATAATATTTATTTATTTTCAACAATTACACACAAATAGCTGAATCTCGGGCCGCGATAAAACGGGGCACTTTTTGGTCCTTTCCGGTTACATCGCGGTGTGTAATCTGCAGCGAAGCCAGACATGGGTCCGGATCAAAACCAAGCCTCCAGCGCGGTCCAGGGCGGAAGTAGTCCGAAAATCTGTGCAGTTAATGCACAGAAACATCCAAAAATTTTAACTTGACGTAAAACTTGATCCTACGAAATTGCCAGTTATGCGAAAATAGTCCAAAAATTTCTAAAAATTCCTACCTCGGTCAAAAATTTTGAGGCTATGATTTATATTTAAATATTTTCATTATCTGGTAATTTAAATGACTGTAGAGCATAAATAACCTTGATAGAAAAAATTTCATATCTTATAGAATTTGACAAAACTCCGAGATTTTGATGTCAGCGTGGCTCTCGTCGTGAACCAACTTTACTTTTGTTAGATGAAAACCTCTACGATCAATTTTGTAGATATGAGGAAAGAAGCGAAGAAGAAAAATAAAAAAAAATAAAAAATCGTTTTAGACGCTCTCCTCTCTCAGTTGTTTCCCGCCTCCTTTTGACTTTATCCTTTTTTCTTTTTCTTTATTATTATTATTATTATTAATATTAATATTATTATTATTTTATTTTCCTTATTATTATTATTATTATTTATTATTTTCTTCCTTATTATTTCTTCCACTTGACAGTTGGACTCAATATGATCCATTCCTATAAGTCTGTGCACATGTCAAATATAATATGTCTTTAAACCTTTGCGTCATAAAACGTCTGAAATTAGATTGTCTTAGAATCGTGAGAATTGACGGAGTTAGCCCAGATTTCGAGGCAGATTCACTTGATGAAGTTTGTTTAGGTAAATTAGATCTATAGAAAAAATGGTTTTTAACTCGAAATTCTTATTTCTCAATTTTGAAAAATTTGAATTTTCAAGGTTTCCTGATTATGTAAATTTTTTGGGTATGCAATTATAAAATTAATTTTATATCCATCTTGTTTTTCTTACACCATATTTTCCTCTTGATTCTTCAAATCAATGCAATTATAAATGTTTTTAGTTTTAAAAAATCTGATATAATAAGGATAAATTAACATAATTAATCTACAACATTTGAGTTAGGTATAAGGCATCCTAAGCCTTCTTTAGCTTAGAATTAGAATTACAACCAACCTTCAGCTGAACGCTAAACTACCTTTTTACATTATTGTAATTATAGTAGTACGTGGCATACTAATAATAGTGATAAGGTCAAGGTATTTTTCATAAATATAACTTTCCTTGGGTCATTAGTCATGACGCAACTTTTGGATTCAACCGACGTCAGCTTAGAGAAGGCTCAAGGTACAACGTCAAGTAAAATGAGAGAGGTAGAAATAATTAATGGCCATAATACAATCAGCGATATGAGTTATGAGTTATGAGTATGACATCCATGATGACCCAACCCACACAGTTTAGTACTACAAGAGAAACTCATTGAAATATGTTCTGCAAAAAATAAAAAATAAAAAATGGGTCATTTCTAATGCGCTTTGGATAAATTTTATCTCACTCATATTAATTCAATTGGACCAAAAGTAAATAAAATTACCATGAAAACAACTTTGATGTGATCAAAAGTCAGATCGATGGCAAACTGACGATTCTTTCGCAGTCTAAGTAAGACATCAGCGATATCTTCTTGCTCAGGCTCTGGTCTATTTGGATCCAAACAAGTGAAGTTAGTTTTTGGTTTATTTTACATCAAGCAGTTGGGCATCTATGAGGCTAATTAAGTTATATAATGGCTAGCCTGAAGGCAGAGAGCATTCCTCTTATGCATTGTAACTCCAGGTTTCACATCCATGTCAATGTCATCTTTGTTCATTCCATGAGGCATTTCCCAATCAAATGAGTATAGAAGATTAGCTAGTGCGAGCTCCACCGTCACAACTCCGAGATGAATCCTCGGATAAATTCTCTGGCCAGCACCGAACGGTATCAGTTGATAATCCTGTCCTTTGAAGTCGACAGAGCTACCCAAAAATCTTTCAGGCAAGAACTCTTCTGGGTTTCCCAAACTAGGATCTCTCCCAATGGCTTATGCATTCACATAGACTAGTATTTTGGATGGTATGTCGTAGCCATCTATGCTACTTTTCAAGTGTCTCCCTCAGGAGTAGTAATCGTGCCAGATTGCACTCTTAGTGTCTCCTTCACCAAAGCCTTCAGAGTATGGCGGTTCAGAAGATCATCTTCATCTACAAAACCTATTTCCAAACGCACTTCTCAATTCTTCTTGAGCTTTCTTTATCCTCCAGTTCTTCATCACTTCGTATCCTTAAGCTAAAGTGGCTGCACCTGTATCTGTTTCCGCCACAAATATGTCCTGCAAAAGAAAAAATTGAGAAGATGGATATCTTAATTAAGTTTTAAATTGAGAAATTAATTAATTAACTGACCATAGGCACACCTTGATGTGATCCCATGTGAGATCATTGAAAATAACCTCCCTCTTTGTATTCTAAGCAACACGTTGATGATATCCTCTTGCTCTTGTTTTTGCTCTCTTGGGATCTAGGTGCTCATTTGATGATTTCCTGGTAGAACAAATCAAGTCCTTGAAACTCTTCTCAAACCGACTAATCCATACCAGTGAGATTTATCAGCACCACCCCATAAAAGGAAAATAGTCCGTGAAAAAGAACCAGCGCCATGGCCTCCAATTTTCATTCAGCACCCATGAAACCTGCTTCTTTCACACCCTTCATCATCGCCGTACCTCTTACCAAAAAGCGCGATCCGACAGATTATGGTGTTGGTAGGCAACATCAGCGATCTCCTCAAGTTGAGTGAGTTCGACGGATGAAGCGGAATTTAGATATTTTCCAGTGTTTCAGGAAACCTCGTCTTCCCGAATCGAACGGAAGGATAGTGCCCTTTTGGAGCTGAAGAGATGGACGACGCAGATCTTCCTCATCTCCCTCCAGTACTCACCGTACGGTCTCGAAACCCAAGTCAAGCCATTTTAGGATATCACTTTTATTGCCGAGCAAAGTGACTATTTCAAGATTGTGTGCTTTCAAGGCCTCTTTCGCCATTCCGGCTGAAGAAATCACAAGGGCAGGTAAACAACCGATGTAACACCTGGTATATGTTTTGTTATATTCAAGTAAGGATTTTTGGGGGCAATCTGGCTTTATGCCTTTATGATATTTAAATTGTGATTAAGATTAAGTAAATGTAATGGTTGGTTTAATTAGGATTAGCAAAGTGTGTTGGATTACGTTTTTATGGCGTGTGGGTCAATTATGCAATTAGGTAGTTTAGTGGTTTGTTAGGGTTTGTAATTAAGTATGTCTTGAAGAATGGCTTTGAAAAACTTGCTAGTGGAGAGGGCCCAAGTGTAATATCCTTTATGAGCTATGTAGCGTCGTGAGGGCGTGACCTCGTATATGCGTAGTAGGAGATCTTGACACATGGCAAGTCGTAGAAGAGCTTGCCATGTGCCAGCACTAAACAGTCTCTTGGTTTTGGATCTTAGACCAACTTCTTGCTAGGAAGTGAAAATTCTGGAAATTTAGAAAGTGAGAGAGTTAGAGAGAAGCTGAAGGAGGAGAGAAAGGAACTTGAAGGAAAGAGCAGTTTTTAGTGGAAAAGATTCGCTCTAGATATGTAAACATGATCTTTGAGGCGCTTAGTTAATATTCTTATGGACTTTGGTTATATTCTAGGGTTTTATTTGGGATTACATCTAATACAGATTTGATGAAAGGTGTGTTTGGTGGAATACTAAATTGTAAAGGCAGAGTTTTGTGAAAGTGGCATGTGTGTGTGTGTGTGTCCGAGGAGTCTTGTCGAAACGCCCTTGACCCCATGGCAGTGTTTTGGCCATAAAGTTGGCACAAGAACTCGGCTGGATGATTCAGTTGGAGAAGAAGCTTGAACCTAGCCCTTCGAATGTCTACAGAGCAACCAAGAACTAAACCTACCATAAGACCCTTGAATTTGAGAGTTGAAAGTCAGATCTGAGATTCTGTCCCTGTTTTTAAGGCTTGATTCCGGTTTTGAGTCATAGTTGAGTTATATTGATCCAAATGAAGTGATTCAAAATCCTTCTTGATAGGCACATAGGGGAAGTAACTTCATGAAAGTATGGCAAAATTGGCTCATTTGTTCCATAATTTCGTCAAAGTAAAGAGTGAAGTGAGGACAAGTTAAGTCACAGGAAATAGTCTCGGGCGGTCAGTGTAAGCCATAACTCTTGATTAAGTCAGAATGACTGGATTTAAGAGGCTATGGAAGCTAAGAAGATAGGGAACTTTTGGTCGAGGAGAAGACCATAGTGAACAAAAACATACATGGCTGAGGTCAAAATGGTAGTTAAGAAAAAAAAGAAAAAAGAAAAAAGGGGTCTTGAGATGAGTTGAAAGCAAGTACGAGTGTTGTGTGTCTTTGTTTGTGTTACTTACTGATAAGGGAGTGTTAAATGTTGATATTAGTAAGTGTAAAAGGGTGCTCTTGAAGGATCAAGGTTTATGTTGGTAGGTGTAGAATATGTGTGATTAGTGGTGAAGTAGTAATAAACCAATTGGGTAATTTTATGTAACACAGGTTGTTTAAGGCTAAGAAATCTTATGACTTGTTAATTGAGGATCCTTTGGGTAGCCTCGGTTTGTTCCTTGGGAGACTTGTGGATTTTTGAATCCAGGAAGTGAGGATCTTGTAACCTTCTCACTGCTTATACCATGGTTTGACGAAATTACATTGCACCATTCCATGTGACTTGTGTGATTTTAATGATATATATAAATGTGTATATTTTTATATCTATAAATTCTTTGAATTAAGCGGTACATGATGTTTCAATATCGAAGTAATGGGTGAATCTTTGAAATTGTTTCAGCATGGCGTGGGTATGGGGCTGTGTGAGAGTCGGATTGATGTAGTGGACAACGGGTAGCGACTAGTCCTTGGTTTGTAGTCGGAAAAGGTCCACTGGATATCACGGGATGTGGGCATATCTGCAGGTGGTAAGTCGGCTGATTTAATGGATTATCACGGGATGTGGGCGTATCACTGGGTAGTAAGTCCCGGCAATTTGTCGTTGTTCGGGGATGATCGGCTAGTCCCTTTGGTGAAAGCCACGAGAGTCGATGAGAAATTCGGGTGGAATGGTGGTAGTATTGCATCCATTTGTTTCACATCAACCTATTAGTGAAAATGCTCATGTTTTGAGATGTGTTGAATTATTTGTATTTTGAAATGTTTTTATAAGCGTGAGCACATTTATGGGATTAATTTCTTACGGAGTTGTCGAATTTCCACCCCCATTATTCCCTCCATCTTAGATGCAGTGCGAGACCCGGTGCATGACTTGAGGATTTATTGCATGGTTTTGGAGTTGGGGGTGTGCGTCGACCTTAGCATCTTGGTGGTTGGGCATGCATTTTGAGAACATCTGATGTTGTGTGGAGGTTCCTTATTGTATATTTTAGACGATTCATCGATCATGGGTCATTGTATATTTTGCTTGTGGCCATTAGTTTGGGTTTGCACTTTGTAGAAAGTTTGAGATTTAATGTAAATATTAGCCCCAATCAAGGAAGTGTAGTGTATAGTCTTGGGTGCATTGAGGACTTACCTCAGTCTGAATAACTATATATATGTTTGGAGACATGGAATTGGAACTGATGCGTTCTAGGCGATTACTCCAAGTGGAGTTTGGACTCAGGTTTTGAAGAAATACAGGTTGATATATATGGTGTAGGGCTAGTGGTAGCCCCTTTTATGCAAAGTGTTGGATTTTGAAAGAGTCCTATGTTAGGGACTCATGATGAAAAAAAAAAAAGATGGTAAAATAACATAAATCCTGCCAGTGGAGAAATCGGGGGTGTGACAACGAAACAGCAAAGGACATTATGGGGCCATATTGAGTTAGAGAGGCTGCCATAGAGCGAGACATGAGAGTTAGTATCCATCGATCTGATTCGATGAAGGGAAGACTAGGAGGACTGGTGGAAGATCTGCATTATTCCTCCATTTACTTTGTATTCCAGAACTAGAAGAACGAGAAATTGAGGCTGCTGAGGAAAGAAGCAAAAGCCATGACAGCTGGGGTTAATTTGGGGTGGGAGGGGATTAGAGAGAAATGGTGAGATGAATGTCCTTAAATCACCTCTTGAAAGGACATCTTAAATGTTAGATTAAAATAGCAAATTAATTATAAATCTAAGGGTATGTTTCTTGTTTTTCTAAAATTGTCATCTTTTCTAAAAAAAAGGTGAACAATGAGAACCTTTTTGGTTCCTTTTTTTTCTTTAAAACATAAAACAAAAAAATACAAATTCAAAAATAACAAGAATAGTTTCCAAAAAACACCAAAATTATATTCTTTGTATTTTAAAATTGTTCAAAAATTTACCAAACAAGCCTATCTTTAACTTGTTGTTTATTCTTATTAATAAAATGATATTTCTTATAATAAATAATTTAATTATTTTATAACTATATAATATTTTAAATACCATATTTAAAAAATAAATTTATTACTTAGAATTAAGTAAAAACATAAATCTAATCACAAATCTTTCTTTCACCGCGACTTGTGCTTAAGATTTCCAGCTTCACACGTTTGGAGCACTTTTAAAGTTCACAGCAAACTCTGTTCGATAAATATTTGATTTAAAATTATAATTTAATTAAGTTCACTTTGTTCAATAAATTTAATAAATGAAACTAATATATAAAAGATAACAAAAGACTTATTAAAACATTTTCAATAAAATAAATGGTTGGATATAAAAAATGCTTTCACAGTTATATTAATATGAAAAAAAAGTTGAGGCACATTAGGTTGATTTCTTCCACTTGTTTTACCAAGGATCGAATCTCATAAGGGGATCCCTCAATTGATTATCGTTAACGATATCGATAAATCCTAGAAATATCCCTCAATCGATAATCAATTATCGATTAAGGATATCGTGTCGAAGTTGTTCGATGACCGATATATCGACAATATTTCGTGGATATAAATCGATGTATTAATGATATTTTGTTGATATATCTCAAAATTTGAATCTTTTGTTAGGCTGTAAGAAATTTCTATATCTAAAGCAGTTCAAGAAAATATTTGGAAAATTAAATTATGGGAACATTTATGAATTTTATCTTCCTCATAAAACTTACATTGTATTTTTTAATTAAAATAAATATATTTAATAATAATAATGAAACAATCATAACACTTGTGTTCAATGAACATCGAAATATGACAAGCAGAGTAGCCATAATTGGTGGGATGAGTCACCTGACATGCAGCGTGGACCAATGAATTCCTTGTCATTAGTCATCAAAACAACTCCACAAAAAATATATAAAATAAATAAATAAACCACGTATACAATTATTAGGAAACTGTATAATTCTTAGGGATAGGGATATCTCGATTTATGTAGATAAGAGATAAAGTTGATGAATTAAATCCAATCGATACATTGTATGTAAAAGATCAAATGACATATACCATTTGTATGACTCCTCTTCCCTAACTCCTCATAGCTTAAGCAGTGTGAGCATGCTTGAGTATCGAAACTATTCCAGCCTGTGTAGTTCGCCTGAAGAGGATTGAATGAAATATTGAGCTTTCATTAAAACACTCTTATCTTTTTTACGATCTTTCCGAATGAAGCATTCTCAATTTATAGAAAAAGTTTCTACTTATTTTTTGGTTAAGCCCATCGCTATGAGAGACGTGTCATTCTTCTTTTGATTTTGGCCATACAGCTGTCCTTCTTATCTTATGTTTCCTTTCTTCTATTGAGACGTGCAATCCTTTCTTATCTTATGTCTTTCCAACTGTCATCTGTATTTTCAAAAGCAAGTGTCCTTTTTTCCTTATCATGTTTTTTATTTCCTCTAGATGTTCTTTTCATAAGAAATGTGTCCTTTGACTTTGGTTCAACTATCAGTTTCAATAGTATCTTCATCCATGTTGTCATTGTTTCTTTTTATCGGTTGTCATTGCTTCTTTTTGTCGGTTGTTATTATGATTATAGTGATGAAGCGTTTATTGTCATATCCTTTATTATTACATTTATAATTAAAGCGGAGCGTAATACTTGTCGGACAGCTTGGAAAAGCGGGATCGCATTTTTGCTTTTTCCAAAGAGTTGCTCAGGCCTTCATTATTGTTTTTTGTCTTTTTCATAAAATTTGTAGCTTCATCTTTCGTCATCGACTAGTATTTGTAAAGCCCAGAAATTCAATTTACGGAAAAGAGCCAATCGTAATTTCGAGTTAAAAATAAAAATTTATTCTCTAGATCTCGGATGATGAAACGGATTTCACCGTTGGAATTATCTCGCGAAATCTAGCTACCACGTCGAATTTCGTTGAATTTCGAGACAGTCGGAATTTGCACGTTTTTCGAGGCATCGAGTTTCGGGTGCCGGAAAACGACTTGTGATGTGACAAAAGTCACATATAACATGTACTCATGTTACACATGGTGCATGGGTAGAAAGATGATGGAAATGGACGGTAGAGATAGTGCCAAATGTCGAAAATCCAAGATAAGGGACATAATTGGCATTATTGAAAATGTTTAAAAGATAATGGAGACGAAATAGTGAATAATCAAATGCTTACAAATGGAAAGAAAGCAACGTGGGAAAGGGAGGAAAAGGACTTACGATGGCCAGGTTTTAGTAGTTTTAGAGAGAGTGTCTTGCCTGCCTGCAGGTTTACTGAGCGATCGGCCGGGTTTAGGTCGACGAACCAGAAGAAAGGCGTTACCTGCGGAGGGACAGCAGTGGACTCGAGTTTTGAGGTTTCAACAAACTACGCGGGAGTAGGGGTTTTATCCTACTTGGGTTTTACACTTTATTTAAATGTTTTACAATGTTTCGATTAGATTGAGGCCTTGAACGGCAGTTTGATCGGTCCCAAAACTTGGGACCGAATTGTTTGAATTTATGGAGCCCCGAATTCTGATCCATGGCGCTCACGAACTGTTTGGGTGGCTAATTGTGTAACTTATGCCATGGATTGTGTTGTGTGATATGTATAAAGCAGGAAATGGCCGTGAGAGTCGGAGTTCACAAAGTGAGCAGGTGATTGGTAATTGCTAGGAACAGTAACAGGGGTTTCCTTTATTCATATAAATAGTGTTCGAAAAATATTTTTATTGAAATAATGTGTTTTGTTAAGTAATTCAAATCAGTGCTTTCGTGGTTGTTAATTAGCGCGGGTAATTTTTTGGTGTAATGGAATGTGAAATTTGCATAACATGTTTGTGTGATTTAAATTATGTGAAAATATTCATGATTATATATTTGCATGTGTTATATGATTGTATTGAGTTGGCATCATGCGTCCATATGCATAGGAGCATACTAGAACTATAGGAGTGAGTGCATGAGGTGGTTCATTGAGAGAGTGGTTTCGGAGGGTTGGATAATAATAATATTTATCGGAGGGTAGTCCATATAAAATATCAATCGTGGTCGGCCCCAGTTGATATACATCGGAGGGTTGTCACTAAATAGATCATCAGTCGGTCATTACTTATATCGGAGGGTTGTCCATAATTAAAAACAAATACCTTTGTTTTGAAACTAATGTTTCTCATGGCTTAGGCAGGGTGTGAAGTCGGTGAGGACTCGGGTATGAGTTGATCATGTAGACATTGAGTAGGATCACGCATTTGCGAGATGTATGTTTTCATTGGAGCGTGCGTATGCGGCAGGTGGAGGAAATGCTTGTGGGTTGATTAGCTGCGGGTGATAGCTCACCTTGTCGGGGGATATTATTTTTCGGTACGGGAGGAGGCGCGAGGGCGACTCATCCTGAGTTGTTTAGAAAGCCGGTTGTGAACTTTGGTATTATGATGTAGTACATGTATTAGAATTCTAGAATTTTAATATATGTTGTATAGGAGTAAATTGTTAACTCTTGGAACTATTGTATATAGTTGGGATTATTTGGATGAATATTGGTTTATGGGCCCAAGTGGCCGTTTTCACTCATATATTGTTATATTGGATTGTTTGGGACAGGTTTGTATATTGGTAAAGCTCTCCTTACAAAGGAGAGTCTGCAGGTACGTGAGAGATGTCGGTCGGCCCAGAGCGTTCCAGGGGTGTTTCGGGTTGTGATTAGTCAACGGACCCACGGGAGATGGGGCGTCTGGCGATAATAATTGGTCGACTCATTGATTTTTTGTCGCTGTTCTTTGTCCTCTGGTTTTTCCATCGCCGATGATTATCATCCAGTTGTTTGTTGCATAGTGGACTGAGCAATACTTTTTTCTTAGATCTTTCATTCTTCCAAGCACTGCATTTATCCCCAATGCTCTCTTAGTCTTTGTCCATTGTTTGTTATAATATCCCTGTTTTTTAGGTTTAGAATCATTTATTTGAAACATTGATTCTTGACTACTATTTATTGTGATGAGATGATAGGCTTGATGTAATGCATTAAGCTTACGTTATAATGCGGACGGTGGGAAAGAATTCTGTAGAAGCTCTGTGTTACGTCATGTTATGGTGAAATACGAGGTGTCATTAACTATTTCATCTGAGTGGGGCTTAAATAGATCAGGTCCTTAAAGCTAAATCCATGGCATCTTGAACAAATAAATGATCGGTGTTTTTTATGATTATTATTCTTAGGTAGATAGACTCAGTAGAGGTCTGGTAATACCCATTACCATTAGGGTTGTTATAAATAAATTCGGAGAAAGTTAAATACTTTCTTCCCATATCGGATGTGTTGTTGAAGAGATTATACAGGATATATTTTTTGTTTTTCTTTAGGAAAGAAGGGTTTCATTTGAATTTTCTCTCCTTTTGAGAGGGCTGTCCTTTAGAGGTAATATCTTTTGGATTTTCTTTGAATGATAGACATTTCACGAATCTGTACGAGATATTTTTTCCTTAGACGGGGATATATCTCATGTCTAATGTTATTAGCAATTGTTGTTGCCTGGCTTTTTCCCGAATGGGACGGCATATGCAAGCCTATCTTATTAATGTTTTAGTCTGAGAGGCAGGGAAATGTCTTATATATATTATCATTTCTCCACAATCTTTGAAAACATTTTCAAAGGAGATTTTGTGAAATATATGACTTAGGCCTTTATGTAGGTGATATCTTTTTGTAAATTTGTACTTTTCTTGAAGTGGAAATAAAACATTATAATTTAAGGATATATTATTTCAACACATCATATGATAGCGATATCATATGATCTGGATGTTATTAAACGCCTTTTGCTCAAAAAAATCTAGAAAATTATTTAGTACCTTTTATATGAGCTATTTTAAAATTGTAATAACTAGAAGAGTTTGCCATCTAGACAATCTTCTGGCTTGTGCTCTTTTCTTGTGTTATTCTTTCATTACGCAACTTGTGTATTTGTCGATTTCTATTATGAGGTTCGATAATAAAATACCTCAAATTAATAAATCATTCTGTAGTACAAATATTCTTTCATTAATAATATATTCATCGTTTATAATTAAAATTCCCCACCTGACCTCTTTCTCATAATCATCATTAAAATTGATGCTGATACTTATGCAAACATTGTTTATAATATTAAATTGTCATTTCATTTGTCAATCTTTTAATTTTGGTAAATCACGAATATATATATTTTTATCTCTTAATATCTCATGGTATGTTTTATCCATCTGTTTGGTTTTCTTTGGTTAACAAGCTTTTATATTCACTGTTGTTTTATTTTACTCGAAATGCTATAAAATCGGAGTTATTTAAACATTCTAAAAATTTATGTATCATTCTTTTGGTTCTTAATTCATCAGGGAAATCTTTTATTTTTTCGGCTGTAATTTTATGCCTTTAGAATCTATTATAATTCCTAGAAACTCTATTTCTTTTCTCTTAATCCTTAACTAGCTATATCATGTTCTTTCTAGTGTTATAGAGTATTTAAATATTTTCATGATTTTTTCGTATCGGAAGCGATTAACATATCATCAATGTATACTAATATAAAAACTAAATAATCAAAGATATTTATCCATTTTTCTTGAAAAATTTGGGAGGTGTACTAATCAAAAGAGTGCATCTGCAAATCGGGAAAATTTTATTTCACGAAAAATAACTTGATAAAATTGCTTGAAATGGTTTGAAACTGGAAAATTTTCAGAATCACGGATGGCGAAAGACTTCACCTTGGATTAAATCTGCGAGAAATCTGATTCTATAAATTTTAAATCCAGGTAAAGCATTCGAATTTTCGATTTTCAGGACGTCGGGTGTCCGGTGAACCCCAAAAACAGGATTTTTGAGAAAAAAAATCTCGAAAGTGAAAAATGAATTAGTAAATTTCATTTTAAAATAAGTGAACTTGGTGGAGCCAATCGGTGTTTAGAACAGAAAGCGACCGGATGGTCGTGGACACATGGCGCAACATGGACCACATGTCCACCTTAAGTAAGTTAGAAAAAAGGGGTTAAAACATGACTTTGGGGAAGCGGGAGATTTCTCTTGGAAAAATCAGCGTGGAGAAGAGAGGGTGCGAGAGGCTACTGACTTCTCTGATCTCTTACGAGATTGGGTGGTGCCGTCTTTCGGCGGGCGAGGTTTAAAGTCGGGCACTTTCGGCGAGAAATTTGCAGCGTGGATATAAAATCTCACAAGGATTTCGCGGGTTTACATTGGAAGGTTAGAGTCAGCTTCGGGTTCAGTGTTCGCGGAACTTCCTCGAGTCATTGTTCACGCTTGAGAGAGTATGGATTATTCCCTAGTTTGATTATTTTCCATTCTAAGGGTTGTTGGTTGAGTTTAATGCCCCTAAGGGTTTAGCCGTTTTCTAAAGGCTATTTGTAAAATAATGGGTTATGGGACAGTGCCTGTTTGTTATCCCCATATAGTATCCAGGTTTTTAGGGCTGATTTTGGTTAGAAAAAGAAATTTAATTTAGTATCCTTGAGGAAATTGTTGCCTTATCTGAGAACTTTATTTTAAGGCTTTTGAATGCCCAAATTTGGACATCTATATTGATTGTAATTAGTTTTAGGGTACCACACATACTGTTTTGTGTTGTGTCCAGATTTTTGGGGTGAGGGGCTCAGGTTGGGAAAAAAAAAGAAAGAGAGAGGAATTTGGCCTAGAATTTAGCCCAGAAGTGTAATACTCTGGGAACCGATGTTAGGCTTTTGAATTTTGGTAGGACCTCATAACTCCAGTTATGGATTCGTTTTAGAATTTTAACAACTTAGGTTGTTTAATGGTTTGTGTCGAATTTTGGGATTGTTGGGGACTAGTTTCCCGCTAAGTTCGGAACTATTACATGAGCTATGATGGCTTGTTGTGGAATGTATTGTGGGCGTCTAGGCGAAACTGGTCACTTGAGGATCAAGTGTCATTGCTTGGTATCGTGACGTGTTTGGAGTGTCGATGTGATATGCTCTAACATGTTGACATGAGATGAACTGTTATGTGCAATGGCCATTACATGGATTATTTATACGTGTGTTGTGGAAGTCATAGAATTGACATGTTGAATGTGAATGTTGATATATGTTTGCATGATAGGTTGACATGAATGAAATGATTTATGAAAGTCATATGTTGGTGATGTGATTGTCCATGACAACGGTAAGTGGTGTGGATTGTGTTGTCCATGTAGCATTCATTATGCATGTGACATGATATAACATGCAATGGCATCTTGCATTGCATATGCACGGGGACATCGCATTAAATGGGTGTGAGTGCATGGTTGGTAAATCGACATTGTGTTTGGTGTTCAATGGTGGGCTCGGTAAAATGGAATGGCACGATCAAAAATAGATCTCCACGGTTGCAAAAGAAAATGAAATGAAAAATACGTGTGTTGGGTATAGTAAGAAGGATTGAGTACACAAGGGTGTGAAAAAAACCGATATTCTTAGTTAGACATATGGATCCGGTAGCGAATTCATACAAAAATTAACCGGGAAGGCATGCGAAACCTACGGTGAGACCCCCGAAATTCGTTACCCATAAAAACACACGGAACTTGGTAAAAACAAGTTGATATCGGAGATTGTCCAATGAATTTTGATTTATAAAACAAAAAGCTTTTGTTTGGAAAAAATGGTCATTGATGGAACATAAATAATGGTTTCTTTTTGCATATGCATGTGAGGCCATTAAGGACTGGGACATGGGATAGGTGAGTCACATTCTCATCCATGGCATGTAGATATTTGGTAGGAATGTGTATGTTTTTTACTTGAATGTGTGAAATGGCATTGTGTGTGCATAGGTGAGGGTAACCCTTGTAGGTGTTCTCTCTTGGCATTGCTCACCTGGAAATCATTGGGACTCATATTTCGGTGCAAGTGGTACATCGGTGTGCTCCTTCGAGGCCATGATTTTGAAGGGAAACCGGGATGTGGCTTTGATAAATATTTTGTAAAGTATATTCGACGAGCTGGTTTTAATACATTTAGTATAAGAGTGTTGTAATAAACTCTTATGATTCAATCTTATTCAGTTATATATTGTGAATATGGATAGGCAGGCGGATGACATGCTATCACGCACGACTGACACATGAGCGGGATTGCCAGTAGTGAGGATCGGGGTTATGGGACACCTCGGTCCCGATCATCGATGGGACATGCGCCACCTGGTTGTCTATAACACCCCAGTCGGGCGGGCGGCTGTCGGTTACGGTGCGACACAGGTCGGTTATTGGCGACGGGCGGAAGAAGGCGGGGCATGGGTCGAGGTGGGGTACGGGGCTCCGCCGGTGCGGGACCGAGGACCAGCGGCGTGTCTACGCCATTACACCTCGGACTTAGTCGGCTGAATCAGTCGATTTGTTGAGTGGTTCTCTGGCGCTGGTAGAATATTGTTCGATCTGTATATATGCATGTGATTGTGTGCTAGTGTGTGTGTAGAATTCGAGACGAGAATTCTATTAGGGGTTGGAAGAATGTAAAAGCAAGGGAAAAGATTTAATTTTTTTTAAGGAAATGGAAAAAAGGTAAAATTAAGTAGGAAATGCGGAAATTTTCTAGATCTCATATGACAAGTGGACTTCAGTTCGTTTTCTTCACTTTGATAATCTAGGTTACTTGAAGAATTTTTTTTTTTTTTTTTTTTAGTCAAATTCGAAGCGGTCCGGATTTTAGGTTTTAGGGTCGGATGTCTGGTGCACCCCAACGGGATTTTGAGAAAAAATCTGAAGTGAAAATGATTAGTAAAGTTCATTTTAAATAATTGAACTTGAATGAACCGAAATAAATTGTTTGGTAAACGAACGGGGACAGTCATTGGACACATGGTATGACATAGGTTATGTCCCATTATTAGATTAGAATAAAGGGGTTAAAATTATTATTTTGGAAATTTACGACCGGAGATTTATGGAAGAAAAATCAAGCGTGAGATGAGAGGATGTGAGAGAAAGGTCGATTTCTCTCGATCCTATAAATCAAAGTTGGTAGATCTTAGATGGGCGGGTTTAAAGTCAGTGCTGGTAAAAAATTTCTGGCGTGGCGATACCCAAAAACTCGAGTTTAGCGAGGACAGCGCGGAAGGTTCGGGAAGTCGAACACTTTGGGTTTAGGAAGTGTTCACGGCTCGGGTCGTTGCTCACGCTTCAAGAGGTAGGGATTCTTCCTACTTTGGTTTATTTTCCATTCTAGGGGTTGTTTGGTTGATTTTTAATGCCCTAAGGGGCTGTTTGGCAAAATAATGGGTTATGGGAATAGTGCCCTGTTTTGACCCTATATGATGTCCAGCTTTTAGGGCTAATTTTCGGTTAGAAAAAGAGAGAATTTGGACTAGTATCCTTCAAGGAAATTGTAGTCCTATCTGAGAACTTGATGTTAGGCTTTTGAATCACCAAAATTTGACATCTATAACTTGAGTTATAATTAGTTTTAGGGGCATATACTTTATCTGTTTTTGGCCAGAACTCTGTCAGTTTTGGATTTTCAGGTTGAAAAGTGAAATTTGGACTAGAATCCTTCCAAAGGAAATTGTATCTCTGTTGAAATTGATGTTTGAGATTTTGAATCACCCAAATAGGACCTGCATAACTCAAGTTGTAATTAGTTTTAGAATTGTACAACTTAGGATGTTTAATTATGCGTGTCAAAATTTTGGAATTGTTAGGGGACCAGTTTCTTAACTAAGTTCAGAACTATTCTGTGGGCTATGATGGCTTGTTGTGTGGAATGTTTTGTGGGCATCTCTAGGCCAAAACTAGTCTTGATGATCAAGTGTCATTGCTTGACTAAGAGTGACGTGTTTGGGTGTTAATGTGTGTGCTCTAACATGTTGACATGACATGAATTGTTATGTGCATTGGCCATTACATGGATTACTTATGTGTGTCATTTCTTGATCATAGAATGACATGTTGAATGTGAATGTTGATATATGTTTGCATGATAGGTTGACATGAATGAAATGATTTATGAAGAAAGTCATATGTTGGTGGTGTGATTTGTCCGCGACCAGCGGTAAGTGAATTGTGGATTGTGTTGTCCATGTAGCATTCATTATGCATGTGGCGTGATATAACGCCGTGGCATCTGTGCGTGCATATGCTGCTGGGGACATCGCATTAAATGGGTGTGAGTGCATGGTTGGTAAATGCGACACTTTGTGTTTAGTGTTCGATGGTGGGCTCGATAAAATGGACGGCGTCGAAATAGATCTCACGGTTGCATAAAGAAAAATGAAATAGAGAAAATACGTGTTGGGTTATGTGAGGGATAGATACCCTCGGGTGAAAAACCAGATATTCTTGGTTAGACATATGGATCGGTGGTTTGCGAGAAAGTGTCGGAAGGCGTGCAAAGCCTGCGGTGAGACCCGAGTCGTTACCCGCAAAACACCTGAAACTTGGTAAGCAATGAGTTGATATCGGAGATTGTCAATGGATTTGATTGACGAAGCAAAAAGCTTTTGTTTTGGAAAAATGGTCATTGATGGAACATAAATGGCGGTTTTCTACCAGCATATGCACATGTGTGAGAGTCGAGTGATGACTCGGGACATAGGACAAGGTGAGTCACATTCTCTCAGCGGCGTAGGCATTTAAGGTAGGAATGTGTATGTTTTTTAACAGATAATGTGAAATGGCATTGCGTGTGTACTTAGGTGGGGAGTAGCCCTTGTAGGAATTATTCTATATTGGGCATTGCTCACCCAGTCGTGGGACCATATTTTAGGTGCAGGTGGTACACCGAAGGACGGTTGTGGCGCACTGCGCCCTTTTATAACAATTTAAATGTAGTTTTGATAAAACAAAATATACATTCCTTAATTTAAATAGGGCTCATAACTGTTCTTGAATAACACATTTATACAAATTAGCATTCCATGCCTTTTCAAATACAATTACAAAATATTTATGGAGGTTCACCACAGTTTGTCCCTGATATGTAAAATATATTTCCATGCTTTCAAAAAGATATAAAAAAAATGTGATCTTATTATGAAGACTTTTACATCCTTCAATGCAAAATAATTACAAAATATCATGAATGAAATAATATGCATGAGACGGAACATTTACTTATACTTCGCTCTACATTTGTGGTGGCTTTCATCGACGATCTTCTATCTTTGCCACTTTCTACTTGATACTTGCGATGATAAAACAATGTATTGCGTATTTTCTGCCTAGTGGTTCTATATTCTCTCTTCATTTCAGTTTATATAAATCATGCATTTTCTAAATCAATGTCTTTATAATTTTTTAATATTAATGCGGTACAATACATATATGTATATTTTCATTTATTATACATTCAAGTACATTCATTGGTCATTTCAATCATGCGATTTCATGTAATAAATCATTCAAACCTAAATCATGCATTTCACAATTTTCTTTTCATTTTGCCCTTAGCTGAATTTAACCTGTGCTTTTGTTTGGATAACGAATGTGGCATGGTCATTGAAATTCTTGAGGTGTTGAACCTCGAAAAATTTAAAATTTTCTAAAAGTATAAAACAAATAATAAATTGTGAAATGACCGAAGTACAAAGAATTACCTGAAGCTCGGATAGTAAGCTTGAACTCTGTAGATTGAATCTTGTCTCACAAAAGCAGTAGCTTTCAGAAAAATTCATTTGAATTCCTAGGTAGTGAATTCTTTATGAATTTTGAAGTTAGGTATTTAGTAACCCCAAGAACAAAATTTTCTTAAAAATCTGAGATTTAGAAATACTTGAGTTAAGTTCATTAAAATGGCGGGCGAAAATAAATAAATTGTTTGAGATGATGAATAAAACGGTCATGGACACGTGGGTGAGTGTACCGTCGACTTAAGCTAAGAGAGACAAAAAAGAAAAAAAGAAATGTTCATTTTTGGAGGGGAACCGGCAGTGGGTTGAGTTAGAGAGAGAAATGAGAGAAACTCCTCCTTCTCTATACGATCTACGAAGATCGAGTGGTCGGAATCCGTCGAGCCAAGATTTAAAGTTCATCTACTTAACTAGGGCTACACGTGGGTACCCACAACACGCAATTTCGTCGAAGATTTCGTGTTTGGAGAAGAAGAAAGAAGTTAGTGAGGCTCACCATTCTCTCTAAGATTCTGTGGCGATCGGCGACTCCGGTTTTCGTCGGTCGAGCAGAGTCGGATTGCTCGTCGAGACGAAGCGCATGGACAAAATTAAATTTTGGAGTGAAGATTGAGCGGAAGTTTGGGGAAGGCCGTGGATCTGGGTCTTGGGACTCCAAAAGTTCGTCTTCGCTCCTGAAAGTGGGAACCTTCCTACTCGGGTTTATATTTCATCTAAATGCTGTTTTGGTCTTGATTGAGCCCTAGGGGCTGTTTGGTTGTGTTCCCGGATACAAAAACTGAATTTTTCTGGTTTTGAGCTATGATGTCAAGTTTTTTTTTTTTTGGGTAGCTTTGAAGCTGATTTTGGGTTGAGTCCAGGATGAGTTTTGTGCCATGTTTATGGCCGATTTGTGGTCCCAATTAGGAAGGGTTTGTTGTTCGGTGAAAGAGTTGTTTCTGGGATGAGTTTGGGTAGGAAAAATAGCATGTACGGGAGCTTTAAAGGAGCCGGGAGCCTGTGATTCGTGGGTTTCTGTAATTTGCCCGACTCTTTGTTTGTCTGAGAGCCTCGACTTGGACTGACCATAACTTTCTCGTATGAGCTCTGTTTTGGGTGTTCTTGGACTTTATGGAAATCCCTTTGAGTCTAGAATCTATCCATATATAGTTTGATCAAATTTGACCTCATATTTGGTCCTAAAATTACAAGCAGTAGGCCTATGGTTCAGTCGTCGATCCTTTGTTCATATACGAGGTTCCAACTTCGGACAGCCATAACTTTCTCGTCCGAGCTTCGTTTGGGGTGTTCTTGAACTATATGGAAATATCTTGGAGTCTAGAATTTGACCATATTATTTTCAATGGTAATTGGTTCTCACATACTTGTTGAAAATTACTATTAGCAACAAGTGTGCTAATTGTTGGTCAGGTGGATGTGGAGAATTGTATTATGACACATATTGAAGGTCGAGATATCTCTAGGTGAATGATATTATGAATTAGCTCTAGGAAATGAGGTGTACATTACTTGCCTAGGTAGTGACTTGATGAAAATGATACATGTGTTTCGCAGGATTGATTGAAATGACATTTCGTTAAGAGGTGTCATACTGGATGCCAATATGTGCGCTCTAACATATCGGGCTCAGGGAAGCGTTTTCGTGGTGGACATGGCTATTGCATGGTACGTTGTAGGTTAGTTTATTGGGCATTATGCACCAGCAATGTAGCCTAGGATTCGAGTATACACACGGTTCAAGTAGTAGTCGGAATGACGCTGGATGCATGCTTGTTTGATGTGTTGACATGAATGTGATAAATGTTAGTATGACTGCATGTATATTAACGTTTAATGAATGTATGGACTTTGTGTTCATTAGACATGAGTGTCCATGGTACAAGGTGTAGAAAATATATAGGAACATGGTGTCTTTATACATCGGGTATACTTAGAGTGCATGGCACAATTGCATTGCACTCGCAGTACGTGTGGACATCGTGATGAGCTGGTGTGAGTGCATAGTTGTTGTCATTCACCATCCTTGGTGAATGGGTTGTGACTCATACTTTAGACGAAGTCCAATGGAGATCCACGATTTGCATGGTGTTGCATGGGTTAAGGAAATGGAAATGGCTCATTGCATTCCATATGCATTGGGGCACCCTAAAACAAAGAGAGGAGTACGAGGTGGTTTCTTGAGAGAATTGTTTCGGAGGGTTGACCAACAATATTATTTATCGGAGTATGTCCACTACAATATCGAAGGTTTGTCCTCACAATATCAATCGTCGGAGTATACCCAATTGATATACATCGGAGGGTTGTCCATATAATGTAAATCATCGGAGTATGCCCAATTGATATACATCGAAGGGTTGTCTACAAAATAGATTATTGGAGTGTGTCCACTATTTATATCGGAGGGTTGTTTACCGGTAAACACAAATACCTTTGTTTGTAAATGGTTTCATTCCCGCAAAATGCACAAGCTGAGGAGCTTGAGGACTCGATACATGGGGCATGATGAGTCGCGGCCTCATTCATGACAAGTGTGACTTATGCTAGATCGAGATGTCTTAGTTGGTGTGTGCTTGCTATTTGACCATTCACGTGCATTTAGGTAGGAATAGCCCTTATAGGACTTATCTTTACCGGGCTACCACTCGGCCGTGGGGACCCTTCGTACACAGACATGTGCAGTAACTGTTCTGTGGTGCCAACACTATGAAGCGGCCTGACGTGGCCTGATCCATAAATTTCTTGTATATTATATTAGAACATGTTAGTTTTAATATAATATTTTGTATTAAGAGTGATGTAATAACTCTTGGTTGCTTTGGTGATATAAATTGTATTTATATGGATAAACGCCTCATGCGGGCCATTTTTACTATACAGGACCCGGTGGTCGCCAGATAATATCGGGACAGTTGCCATGAAATTGCACACAAAGTTGTATTTTGGGTAGAGCTCCCGTATTAAAGAGACTCTTCCCGATTTCCAAACTCGGGTCCCGGGAAAAGGGACTCAATTCAGCAGGCTCTAAGTATCCACAAATTTTTCCGCGTCGACGGTCATTAATGGACCCCTCGATTTTGGGTGTCACACACTGTATCAAAGCTTAGGTATACGACTACCTAGGGCTCGTTGAGCATGGGTCTAGGACATGTCATATATGGATTTAAGGCATATGATTACCGTAGCCTCAAAGTTTGGTACAAGTAGCACATCTTAGTATAAATTGCGTTAGAGCTAGCTTAATACTCTAGTGCCAGCGTCCGACGCCAAAGATTACAACTTTTAGTATCGTGGTCTGTAGGTGATTACCTAGGAGTTACAGGTTAAGATTAGACCATTGCATGCATTGTGTTTTCATGTGTGTGTTTGGTGTTAATGGATGTGTGTTACATGTCAGGTGGATTACATATATCAGGATGTATATAGAAAATATATGAATTGTGGTTGTGGTAACCCAACTAAGGGGTTCAAAAAACAGTAATAAATAGAAGAGTCTATGATGTGATGTCTATTAGTGGTCGGATTATGCACTACTAGGTAGACTTAGCAAAAGGAATCAATTTCTATTTGACACATGTGTAGACGGCAAGCTCGGGAAAAGCCGTAGGGCAAGTCTCCCTTAGAACCAGCGAGGGTCAAGTTAGATAGGTTGGCAGATATAGATCTCACGGATTCTCCTCATTGTGGACCTAAGGGTCACGAAGATGTCGGGATTAGATGATATCCTCGAGATAGACTAGATGACGGCACACCGGGTCGTCATTGGTCGTGATTGCAGGAGAGTCATTGCCTACGCACATGACGATGTTTATGTGATGTTTTAGGGGGATAAGCATGATGCTTTACCCCATACTATGCGCAACTCTAGATGTTACAGAAGACTGATAGGTTGGTTGGCAAGCCTTACCCGGGAGGACGAGGCGAGACCGGGCTTGGGTCTACCTCTGGTAGTTGAGAGTAAGGGGATGTTTTTTCGGATGATTTATCGGGATTACCTCCAAAGAAGGACGTAGACTTCATGAGTAAGTCACACCCCAGTGCGTCGCCCATTCTATAACTTCGCATAGGATGGCGCCAGTTGAGTTGAAGAAACTCAGAGTCCAGATACAGGAATTGTAGGACGAGGGTTATATTAGACCGGGCACTTCACCATGAGGCGCTCCGTTTTTTTTTGTGAAGAGGAGAGACAAAACTCTTCGATTGTGTACAAATTATCAGTAGTTGAACAAAGTCACGATCACGATTTTGTATTCCCTGCCAAGGATTAATGATTCATCTGATCAACTTGAGGGGCGCGGGAGTATTCTAAGATAGATCTCCGCACCAGTTATCCTTTGATGAGAGTTAGGGAGTGCGTATAACCCCAAACACAAATATAGAGACACTCTGCACGGGGCACTTTGACTTCATGTGCTGATGCCTCTTTAGATTTAACAACGCACCAACGACATTCACGGTTCTCACCAGCTTGAATAGAAATCATGAGCGGAATTACTCCCATACATGATATGGAGTCGCGACCATAGCCTATGCCCTAAGGATTTGGCGCCAATAATTATATGGAGAGCATTTTAAGGCATTTCCAGACCTCAAGAGTCTGAAGTGTATTTTTTATTTTATTTACACAACGGGACCTCAAATTGAGGCAGAGGTGGTGACTGATGCATTCAAATAAGTCAATGTATAATGGTGATAGTGTAGTTTCCCGGAGGTGGCAGATGCTAACTTAGTAGGAACATGTCAAAATGGACCTCGTGACTCACTTGCCACGGATATCATAAGAACATGAAGCGGTGTGGGTAATAGTGGACCGGTTCACTAAGTCGCCAGACACTTTATCGCCGTGCGTATAACTCCTCGCACCGAGGAATTCCTAATCGGGTCATATGTATATATATGCGAGGGATTGTCCGGATACATGGAGAGTGCTTCGTCTATTTCGTATGCCGAAATTATTCCCAAGCGTAGGAACTAATGTCGTCAATCATTATACTACTGTAGAAGTCCACAGGTCATCTCCACAGGGAGTGGTATTCTAGGTGATCCTAAGTGGTCGTTTCAAGAATGTATGTTTAAAAGTAAACATGGGTCAGGGTCAGTTGATTGAGTAACTGATTAAATTGACTATTTTAAAACAGGAAGATGATTGATGGGGTTCTTAGGTTTCCACTCACTACCGATCAAGTAATTCCCACATCTTATTCAAAATCTCATCTAGGAGCCATTGATGAATGGTTTTCGACGGAAGATTTTACATTAAAAGCTCTTTTAGAATGAAAATGATCGAGTGATGTTAAACACTTGTTCAAATGATTTACTTAGACTCTTAGCTTGCATTTGCGATCAAGCACAACGTGTACTGAGGATCTCTCGTTCACACATTGTCAAGAAGATGCCAAACTAAGGTTTTATAAGATTTTTCTACAAGTGCTTAGCATCATACCATCCCATTGAGGTACAAAAGAGGAATTGAGGGTTATTACCTTGATCGAGAGCTTCCCCACTGCTAGGAACCCCATCATGGAGTTTAGAACTTCATTGAAACCAGAAAGTGATTCATATTTGATGAGAAACTACTCATAAAAGAGACTTGCAGAAATCACACTTTAATTGCAAGAATTGAGAATCAAAAGAACAAAATACTATAAGAGAAAACCGAGTTGTATGAAATAACTGAAAGATTACACGCAATTGAAATCCAGAATCAAGAAAAGTATCCTACTCTACTCTATGAACCCTAGCAAACTAAGGAGAAAAAACTCTTTTATGAAACCAAAACCCTAGAATCAAAAGCTACCCTTCTCTACCTTTCCTTTGGCTTTATAATTTTCCTCAGGTTTCGACCGTGGTCGAAGGACTTAATCGCATCTTGCATTGGAATTAGAATTCTGCTCAAATCCCGCAAATATTACATGTTGGTACCGGAAGCAGGCGTAGACGGCACTACCTTGCTACTAGTGATTTTCTGCTTAGTGGGTACCCAGATCGTGAGAGAGGTACCGTACCACTGGCTTCCGGTGAATTTCATTGGGGTACGGCAGACGGCTTGCCTCAGATCGGTACCACTGCCTTTGCAATTGTTCCTCAACATCATTGCACTTCCCAAGACTTCACAATAGCGGCTGCCATCATCCGCAATGATCCATATTCGCTCTCTGGACACGAACCCTTATAACAATTATGCATGGAACCCGAAAAACCTGCACAAGTCCAAAAACACGATAACGATCAAAGGCACCTATTCTTATACAAAATGAGAGTAAAATATGTTGAAGGTACCAAAATCTCGATATAAATGTTGCTCTTTGTATTCAACACGCTCTAACCTCGCATTCCTGCATAGTCCTCCAAGATTTGAACTAGTGACACCTACTGATTATGATTTCCAACAAAATGTGCTAGGTGCAGTTAAGCTTTGCAAGTTTCTCGAAAGGGCCAAAAATTGAGCATAATACTTCAACCTAATAGAGTAAGCAACCGTCTAACTCAATTAGAACCACAATCTCAAGCAATGAACATAATAACAAACTATTACAAAACCAAGATATTCATATAAGGGACCATGGAATTGAGAAAAGAAGAGTTGCCATGAAAACACCAAACTGAAATGAACGATATTATAAAGGCAACAATTTAACATTACCAAGAAATTACTATGCATAAAGGTCAGAGAGGAACAACCAACACAACTAAAATAAAAAAGTTCTTTAAGGTTTGTAACGACCATAGGCTACACAAATAGGGCTTATAGGAACAAATGTGTCAAGACGGGCCGAGGTCTCTACCTAATTCGCTAACACCAATTTAGCTCCAAATTCTTACCATGTTACTACTAGACATCCCTCCCATCATCCGGTCAAGAGAATGCGGCCCTCATTAACACGCCAAGTTTCCTCCGAACTCTTCCAAGTCGAGGGCATCTCCCATTGCAGGTTCTCCTTCGTAGATATGACTCTCGAGCCTGGAGATCCTGTGGTCTAGTTGTTTCTGCTTTCCCAATATACACTTAACCAACCCTTGATCCTACGCTCCATCCTTTTCAACGGAGATGTGCTCATCGACCCCTGAGCTGAAGACGAAGAGGCCCCAGGTATAACCGTAGAAGAACGTGAAGGCTGAGGTCTTGTGGATGCAGCTCGGCTCTTGGCCTCTATTTGATTTGTAATGGGCCCCAGCTTCGGAAGAATTCTCTTTTATCTAACCACTCCCCTCATCCCCGCAGCTTCCACAAGATTCGTAACTAGGGTCGGGAATGGGATATGCATGTTTTCAGTTGGGGATTGCAGAAAATCCCTCATAACACACCATATAACCAAGGCATAATCAATGAGCTTTCCAGTCATCACCTCATATAGAAACTGAATTTCTTCCTTGCTTGGCAATTTCTCTTACTCCTTCTATCTCGACTCATATTATGGTAGTCAATTTTGTTCATCAACGCATATTCAGGCTTCGAGCTTTTACCCGACTAACCTTAAGGCGATAAAACTCTCATGGCAACCGGATGGGTGCACATGGCATGCAAACAACCGTGCATCGAACTCAATAATGGCCCCAGGGGTAAGGCCTGGCCATGGGCTAAGTAGGCTTTGATATCGCAAATGAAAGTGAGCGATCGAATCGTGGGTGATCTTTAACTATTTTCCCATAATAAAGGTCTCTAACAGTGGTATCTACATCGCCGATTTTCTCTCAATCGCATAAATTTCTTGACCAAGGCCTGTAGATACTTTGCACTTCAAAGATGCATAAATTGCAATTTGCTCCCCGAATAATAGCCCCGATAGGATTTGGTGAACAAGAATGTCCACTTTCACACCCCGTCGCAATGAAAAACCCCGCTTGCAACCGGGACAGCCCACTTTTCCCGCTCTGAATCGAAGATCGGTGAAACATGGCTTCAACCTCCCCATCTTTGCTCTCCGATGCCTTCGCCTCGATGAAGAACCCTTCGCTTTCCCTTCCTTCTTATGGCTCATGAGGTGTCGCCTTTCCTTTTTTTTTCACAATGCTGGGCCCATAAGAGGAGCTAGCGCTGGCCTTCCAATGTTCTTCGATCTTGCCATAGATATGGTAAGAATAGTGAATATAGAAAATACGGCCCAAACATACACAACGATATCCCAGTAGCCCATCTCCATAAGTATCAGGCTAGTCCCGTCGGGCTCAGATACAAAACTTCCTCCCATACCTTCAATGCCTTAATCCATTAAAGAATGTAATACTACCAACCCGAGCCACCCAAACAAATCCATGGAGACACAATAAAATCCCATAGAAAATATGCTCTCAAAGAAATGCGGGGTGCTTACCACGTCTGTATGACGAACTAAGAAGATTCCAGGTCTGAAAGGTGAAAACGTTGGCAGGAATGTGCAATCTCGGATTTGCTTGTGTGAGAGGATAAAAGGGCTAGGGTTTGTATTATATGGTGATGGGGGAGTAGGGGAATGAAAAAAAATTGTAAAAAGGGGGTTTAAAAACCCTAGTCGCCTAAATTAATTGGCCTGGGCATCGTACCAAAGTAGGGCGCGGTACCGATACAGAATGGCCACTGCCACTTTTTGCACAAGTGGTACCGGTACCAGTAAGAGTGGTACCGGTACCACTGTCCCATTTTTTTTTTTTTTTTTTTCATATTTTTGTAAATTTGGAACAGTAGTGCCAATATATAGATATAACCTTTTTGAATGCCCTCCATCTCGGATTCCACTGAATGCTCATTTCTCTCCCTGCTCATACCGCCCAACCCGACGAGTTCACAGAGCTAACACTGTACTTCCTCTCGACACCTTCACGCTACCATGGGGTCCACCGCATTTATGATCATGGTTCCTAGGGTTCGAACTGAATTGGCAACTTAAGGCTCAAGATGGGTGCAAGGTAAGTCAAAATGATTGTACAAATGTAACACGTAATAATGGCCTCAAATCATTTTCCAGCTTACGCATGGTGTTCCTTAGGGAGAATATGATGTATTACCATGGAATATAAAATAATGCATAGATAATAATATGTGCAAAACAAGAGTTTGAAATGTAGTCTCAGGGTTTAGGGAATTAGAACACTGGGTGATATATCCCAAATATGAAAAAAAATCAGGCATGCTTCATATCAGGTAAATGTACTGAGACTACGTGGAGTGCATACATGAGGTCATGCGGCTGCATAAATCACAAGTCAAGTACTATACCCAAAAGAGCCGCAAATCTAAAATTTCGCGCATACACCTAATGATGTAACATGCATAGTCGTTCCAACCAAAGGTATCCCACCCCACTATAGAAGGAAGTATCATTCCTCAACGCATATAGAACCCCCACGATAAAATGGAGGCTTATGATAAATAAGCGGAGGACAATGGGTTTGACCCTTTTGGTTTCTTTATTTTTTTATTTTTTTGTTTTATTTTTTTGTTTTTAATTTTTTAAAATAAAATAAAATAAAAGCAGACGAAATAAGGAAAGCAGAAATAAATGAAAGAAAGAAAACAAAAACTTATGTACAACAAGGTAGGATAGAAATTACTCTGAAGGAGCAACCTGGTAGAGCAGATCTACTAGGTCCTCACTACTCTCCTGACGGTCAAAGTTCTCGAGAAATGGCTTTAAGCTCGCATCGACGAAAAAATTTTCCATTTTCCTCGGATTCTCACTTCCACTACACCATATTGCAAACTCCTCGACAACAACGGCAACTTTCACCTGTGAACGGTTTTCCTAGAAACATGTGCAAACGAGAATCAGACAACAATACCTTCGATGAGGTTCAAAGGTCTTCCGAACAATGGTCTTGTCATGGAACAATCTGAGCCTCTTGTAAATTCGGAGCTCTCATATGATTCCGCCCCAATTCATCAAGCTCGTTCATCCGCAGCTAGATGTCACGCTTTACCCGCCTGAGCCGCATCAAAATTAAGAGTTTTAATACCAATATGCTCAGGCTCCATTTCTACCTACAGTGACAAGCCTTCCATAAACAAGCCTATAGGAGACATACTAAGAATGGTCTTAAAAGAAGATTTAAGAAGCCCAAAGAGCACCAGCCTGCGACCAACTCGCTTTATCTGGGGCTATCGCTTTTCCAAAATATGTTTGATCTCCCTATTAGCCAATCTACCGACTATCGGGGTTTGTAATGATATGTCGAAACTTTCAGGGTGACTCCACTTTTCAACAAATTTCAAAAGATCGATTACAAAAATGGAGCCCACCATCACTACCGATCGTATCGAGGCACTCCAAAGCAAGAAAAAAGTGTCTCTTTATAAATTTCAAACAACCTTGTGGTCATTAGTCTTCGTTGGAATGGCCTCCACCCACTTCAACACATACCAACCCGCTAACAAAATATAAAGGTGCCTGCGTTAAGGGGGAAAAGGCCCATGAAGTCTATGCACCAGCGAATCGAAAATTTCAATGATTAAAACAGTAAAGAGGCACTGCGTTCCTTCTCGTAACCCTCCTAATTGCCGCACCTGTTACAAGTTTTGAAAAATTCAAAGCAATCTTTAAAAGCGTGGCCAAGAAGCCACTTGCAAAATTTGTCCGTTAGCTTTCCTTGCAGAAATGCCCTCCACAAGCTTCCGAATGGCATATAGTGAAAGAATTCCCAATTTGATTCCAGATTGCACACACCTTCTCATCAATCAACTGACAAAGATTTAAACAAATAAGGATCATCAAAATAATACTTTAATGTTCGCCAAAAATTTCCTTTTGTCGAGGTCCATCGGGATGGAATTTGGACCAAATACCGATAATTTACTAAGTGTCCGCATACCACGGGCGGAAGGAACAAGAGCAAAAAAGTCGCTTCATCGTGGAAACTATCGCCTATGGGCAGGATCGAGAGAAGTGGATTCCGGAACTAACCGAGATAAGTGGTCAGCTACCACATTCTCAACTCCATTTTTATCTTTAATAGTCAGGTTAAATTCTTAGCACAGTAAGATCCACCTAGTCAAACGAGGCTTAGTATCCTGCTTCGATAGCAAATACTTTAGCGCTGCATGATCTGTGAAAATGGTTACGGGAGACCCTACAATGTATGACCTGAACTTTTCTAGGGCAAAGACGACTGGCTAAAAACTCTTTTTCCGTAGTGCTGCACTGGCTCGAGCTTTAATCTAGAGTCTCGGCTGTGCAAGAGATCACAAAGTTTTATCTTCCTCATTCTGTAACAAATTTTTATAAAGATAATCATTGAAGGCCACACATGATCTCAAAAGGAAGGTTCCAATTAGGAGATCGCGTGATAGGAGGAGACACTAACATAGTTTTAAGTTTATCAAAGGCGGCCTCGCAAGCCTGTGACCATGCGAAAGGAACGTCTCGCAAATCGTATAAGGGACTCAAGCATAACACTAAAATCTTTTATGAATCTCCTATAGAATCCAGTGCATGTCCTAAGAATGACCTTATATCTCTAACACACTTAGAGTAGGTAAGTTGAGATCAACTCGACTTTAGCCTTATCCACCTCGATTCCTTTTCGATACTATGTGACCTAAGATTAACTCAGGTCACCATGAAGTGACACTTTTCCCAATTTAACACGAGGTTCTTCTCTTGACATCTCTCCAAAACCTTACATAGATTCTCCAGACATCCCTCATATGAATCTCCAAAAACTGAAAAGTCATCCATGAAAATTTCCAAAATGATTTCTATCATATCACTAAAAATCCCCATCATGCACTGTTGGAAGGTTCCTGGTGCATTACATAATCCAAAAGGCAAGTGTGCCAAAAGGACAGGTGAATGTGGTTTTCTCTTGATCTTCTAAAGCAATCTCAATTTGATTGTACCCCGAGTACCCATCGAGAAAACAATAAAATTCATGCCCTGCAACTCTCTCCAACATTTGATCGACAAAAGGTAAAGGGAAGTGATCTTTCCTAGTGCCCGCATTGAGTTTCC
This sequence comes from Tetrastigma voinierianum, assembly GCA_016808115.1. Classification (NCBI taxonomy): domain Eukaryota; kingdom Viridiplantae; phylum Streptophyta; class Magnoliopsida; order Vitales; family Vitaceae; genus Tetrastigma; species Tetrastigma voinierianum. The sequence continues at coordinate 75,798 of JAEQBH010006521.1, read as the reverse complement.
TATAGTCTATGCAAACCCTCCAACCGGAGGTGACACGAGTGGGAATTAGCTCATTATTTCATTTGCTACCAAAGTGACTCATATCAGGGACTACACCGAAGCAATGACCTACTGCTTATCCGTAATTTGTGGGTAAATAACACCTACGCCCAAGATTTTAACCTCTTCGACCACTTTTCATTATCGGGTTCACTAGTTCTGCTGTCATTTCAAAGTTATTTTAACATCCTCTTCCAAATGAATCTTGTGTGTGCGTATCATGGGCACCCTTTAATATTTGAAATTGTCCATCCTATAGTGGTTTCAGGGGTTCTCAATATCTCCAACAGCTTATTTTCTTACTTAATTTCCAAAGAGGAAGATATGATTACGGAAAGTTTCTTCTACCCCTAAGAACGATATTCGAGGTGTGATGGCAAAGGTTTCAACTCAAGTTTAGTGGTCTCTTCCAAGGTAATACACCATTCGACGGTGGCAATGGTTCAAATTTAGGTGCCCACTATTTGCCTCTCCAATAATGATCAGGTTCAATTACGGAGGATAGAAACTCGACTCGTATGTGGTCACTTCCTCAACACAACTTGGGTTTACTAAACAAGATATGAGAGGATCATCGTATGAAACATTATCTACATATTTTTGCACCATAGAGTCTATCATGCTTACCTCACACATGTCCTCCTAATTCCCCATTTCTTTGATAACATTAAAGATATTCAAATTATCACCATATTATCAAAATTATAATGTCATTAGTCCTCCTCACAAAGGTATGATGGCATTAGCAAGTAGCCTAAGAACGCCTACCCAGACCACTGAATTGGTCTCGGGTTCACCACAAAGTTATGGTCGGGCTACAACAAAATCCACAAATGGGGAACTTGTCCACTCGCACCAACATCCTTCACTATCCCTCTAGGAATCTTCACACTACTTCACGCCTAATCGAGGGTGGATATTGGTTGGTTCTAATTCTCCAACTCCTAGCTCAACATAAACTCGAAAGTAAGGCAACAAGTCACACTTGCCCCTAAATCCACTGTGAGCATGTCCTAACTTTGAATTCCTACCACTATGGAAATAGTGGGGCTTCCTGGGTCTTTGTATTTTAGGGGCAAATTGCTCTTGACTTCAAGAGGATTACCTACCAGCAATGCCTCCTTTGTCGACACCTAGTTTTCTTTTACAAGGCACAAATCTTCAAAAACTCGCATATGACTAATATGCTTAATGGCATCTAGTAAAGGAATGTTCAACTCCACTTATTTGAACAACTTATAGATTTCGGAGTGATTGTTCACTTTCTTTGGAGCTCTCAATCTATGAAGGTATGGAGCAGGAGGGAATTGGGAGACCTTGTCTTTTTCTGGCTCACCATAAAGAACACTGGGCCTAGGAACATGAGGCTTGTCCGACACCTCATCATCCCCGACTAGTTCATTTTGCAACTCTTGCATCGATTCCTTAGGCTGAATGGTTTTGTCAATTACCTTACCACTTCGAAGAGTGGTGAAAGCCTTGCAATGTTCGAAGGTGCCCTCACTTGGACTTGAGACTCCAACACTATTTTGACCTTGGGGGTTTTGGATGGTTTGAGAAGGGAGCTCTTCTTGTTGAAAATTTCCCCATGTAAGAGGTTAGCTTAGTGACTGGGGATCTCACATCATTCAAGGCACCAAATTCAAAGGTTGGTGGATTGTTGAGTTTAAACGAATCAGGTTGCAATATCCCGCAAACTTCTTATGTGGAGGCTGATAGCAGGCCGTGATTCGATTCCTTGATTCATGGATGGAAACCTTGATTAGGTTCACGTGAAATCCTCGGTGACCTTGATTTTGAAAACTGAGGGGCTTTGGGCCGAGAAACCCGGGTTTTGATAATTGGGCCTCGTTGTTCGCGTTGTGTGGGCCTTCCTCATTTCCAATTCAAAATTAGTGGTGCCTACTCCCACCCCCGAATTATACGTTTCGGAGTACGTGAGAATTGAAAGGCTTCCTTTCAGAAGTTAAGAGCATTAGCTCGCTCTATTTGATTGCTCCCTTAACTTGAGGAAGGTTAGGGTAGTTAATAGTTGAGTGGGTGGGGTCATCGCAAATGATGCATGGCTCCTCCACTCTAGATCCCATAGGTACAGAGGGTACTTAAGGCACACTAGTTACCTCATTTACCTTTTTCAATTATATAGCCTCCAACTTCCTTGTTAGGTTAGCTATTTTTGCTTGCAGGTCATCATTCTCTCTTAAGTGATGAATTCCTCCTCAGGTGTACTATGCACTTGTAGTTAAAGATCTAAGGAGGTATTAGTCTCCTATGTTCAGCATTTTCGTAATGGTGTCAAAGAATTGAATCGCTCCTCAGACTTTTCATAAACTCTCCCGCACATCATTCGATGTATTGTTTATTATTCAAGGATAAATTTTGATGAAAATACGCACAGATTTGTCCAACATCTAAACCATGATGAGGGATAGCATGGAGGAGGTCCTTATATCTTCCCATACTACAAAGAAAAGGTTCACTCCGCTGTAAAAATTTTGGATTGCTCACATGAGAGCATTGGTACGTGCGAGAGGGAAGAATTTGTTAAGGAATTCATTTTACATATCCTCCCAGGTAAAGATTGAATTGGGTGCAAGCGAATGAAACCAGATTTTGGCCTTTTCCTTTAGAGAGAATGGGAGTAGAACCATGCAAATTATGTGGAGAGGTGATCCAGTAGATAGGAACGCACTGAAAACATCCTCAAAGTCTTTCATGAATGAGTAAGGGTTCTCAGAATCGACCCCTTGATATTACTGTGCAGAAGTGATCATCTCCGACTCATGAGGAATTGGTTAGCTCTTTCGTGTATGCGAATACATGAGTTTGTCAGGGTTCTTCGAGGTTGTAAAACTTCTGAGAGTTCTTTCCACATTAAAAAGTAAGGTGGGAGCCTAATATTGGATTACTAAAGTTAACATTTCCCTTCATCGTCTGGGGCTGAGTGCAACACCATCTCCATGTTGTGGAGGTTCATGGAGTCCTCAGGGTTAACAGTATCCCTCAGCATTTGATTGAAAAAGGTCGACTCCCAGATGGTCCATTCTGAGGTGGTTCTCTTGAAACAATCGACTTACTATGGACTTTTCGTAATTTCGAGGTATATTCTTACAAGCTCCAAGATTGCTCGCTATGAGCCCAAACCGACATGCACTAATCCTACTCCTCCTGCCGCATGACCCACCAGTTTCACAAAACAAATTAAAGAAAAGGTAGAGAACGTGACCTAATTACAATGCACTCAAATTCACTCTAGCCTCTCTCAGATCAACTAGATTGCTCGCCACTCCCGCAACGGCGCCTAAAATGCTTCGTCTATTTCGTGTGCCGAATTATTCCTGCCGAGGAACTAATGTTGTCACATTATACTACTACTAAGTCCATTGCGCTCATCTCCATGGTGGAGCTGGTATTCTAGGTGATCCTTAAGGGTTGTTCTCTAAGAATGTATGTTTAAAAGTAAATTATGGGGTTGTGGTTGGTTGATTGAGTAACTGATTAAATTGACTATTTTAAAACAGGAAGATGATTGATGGTGTTCTTAGGTTTCTACTCACTACCGATCAAGTAATTCCCACCTCTTATTCAAAATCTCATCTAGGAGCCATTGATGAATGGTCTTCGACGGAAGATTTTACATTAAAAACTCTTTTAGAATGAAAAACGATCGAGTGATGTTAAACACTTGTTCAAACGATTTACTCAGACTCTTAGCTTGCATTTGCGATCAAGCACAACGTCTACCGAGGATATCTCGTTTACACGTTGTCAAGAAGATGCCAAACTAAGGTTTTATAAGATTTTTCTACAAGTGCTTAGCATCATACCATCCCGTTGAGGTACAAAAGAGGAATTGAGGGTTATTACCTTGATCGAGGTGAGTTTCCACCGTTAGAACCCCATCATGGGAGTTTAGAACTTCAATAAAACCGTAAAGTGATTCATTTGATGAGAAACTACTCATAAAAGAGACTTGTGCAATCGACTTTAACTGCAAGAATCGAGGAAATCAAAAGAACAAAATACCGGTAAGAGAAAATCGAAATAAGGAAATAACCGAAAGATTACACGCACTGAAATCCGTAATCAAGAAAAGTTAAGTATCCTACTTACTCTATGAACCCTAGCAAAACTAAGGAGAAAAAAATCTTGCGAAACCAAAACCCTAGAATCAAAAGCCACTCCTTCTCCACCTTCCTTCTGGCTTTTATAATCTCTTTCCTTTCAGGCTCCCGAATCTATGGCCTAAGGATCTAACGACCCTGCACCTAATCGGGAATTCCGCTAAAATCCCGCAAATATTACATGTCGTACCAAGACTCAAGAAGCTGTGGTAACTCTGCATTCACTTTGCTACCGGTGATTTTATGTTCGGGGGGTACCGGTGACGTGAGTGGTACCGGTACCACTTGGCTTCCGTGAATTTTTTGCTTGGGGTACCTAGGTACCACCCGCCTCGCAATTGTTCCCCAACATCATTGCACTTCCTAAGACTTCACAACAGCGGCTGCCATCATGCGCAATGATCCATATTCGCTATCTGGACACGAACCCTTCTAACAATTATGCATGGAACCCGAAAAACCTGCACAAGTCCAAAAACACGAGAACGATCAAAGGCACCTATTCTTATACAAAATGAGAGTAAAATATAAGCTGAAGGTACTAAAATCCGATATAAATGTTGCTCTTTGTATTCAATGTAGAGTCATCATTGTGACGGACTGATTCTAGGTTCATACCACTATTGAGGAACCCAGAGGAGCCATGGGAACGCTGTTGAGGATGAACACCATGTTTCATCTACATATAGACGACCAGTCGAAGAGGGCCATACAAGTGTTAGAGGACATGCTGCGAGCATTTTTCCTAAATTACAAGGATAGTGGTAAAGGAAATTAGCCTTGGTGGGGTTCGCCTGCAACAACAGTTGTTAGGTGAACATATGGGAGGCACTATATGATGCCTTGTGTAGGAGATCATGTAGATTCCTTGTTTGTCTGGACTGAGATACAGATCCACCACCTGTTCGTAATCAAGCCAGCGACCTCAAGATAGTGGACTTGAATAGGAGGCTGCCTTCTCACCTGGCCAGAGCCGAGAAGAGTTTGAGATGGGTGATCACGTCTTCTTGAAGGTGATACCTAAGAGAGGAGTGGTCAGGTTAGGAAAGCAAGGAGAGTTGTCACCAAGGTATATCGGGCCCTTCGAGATACTTGAGAGGGTGGGTACAGTCGCGTACCGATTGGTTTTGCTGCCAAGGTTATCAGGTGTCCAAGAAGTATTCCATGTTTCATGTTCGAGGTACAATCCCATATCCGACCGAGGTCGGATCGGGGTGAGCTTATCATTGATGTAGAAAGGGACCTTCGAAGGGACCTGCATGTTTGAGAGAGGGTGGGAAACAGCTACGACGTAAAACTATGAGGCTAGGGAATGTGTCAGAGCAACACCGAGCAGCCGGAATAGGAAACTGGGATGCAAGGACACGATGCGTGCCGGGTTATCCCTTGCCGCTGCGCATGCAGGTACTGCCTCTAGCTCATTTGGTATTAAATGACTATCGTGATATGCATATCAGATCTAAGGTGCATGTGTGTGAATTTCGACGAAATTATTTTTTGTATGGGGGAGAATGTAGAACCCTAAAATTTAAAATTTTCTAAAAGTATAAAATTAAATAATAAATTACGAAATGGCTCAGCAGCTTCCAGAAAATTCCCTAGAGCTTGGATGACGAAACGGACTTCGTTGTTGAATCCGTCTCATGAAAAAGAGTAACTCGGAAAAGTTTTGCTAAATTCCTAGGTAGTGAGAATTATTTATGAATTTTTGAAGTTAGGTATCTAGTAACCCCAGGAACGAGATTTTCTTAAAAATGTCGAGAGTTAGGAAATAACTGGAGTTAAGTTCATATAAAATGAATTGAACTAAAAAGAAATAAATTGTTTCGGGACAGAAATGAACCCGGACGGGTCATGGACGCATGGAGCGAAGTGGGCCCCTCGTCCAACTTAAGCTAAGAGAGACAAAAAAAAAGCTCATTTTTGGAGGGGAACCGACAATGGGTTGAGTTAGAGAGAGAAATGAGAGAAACTCCTCATTCTCTCTACGATCTACGAAGATCGGGTGGTTGGAAACCGTCGAGCCAAGATTTAAAGTTCATCTACTCGACTAGGGCTACGCATGGGTACCCACAACACGCAATTTCGTCGAAGATTTCGTGTTTGGAGAAGAAAAGTTAGTGAGAGAAGTTCTACCTTCTCTCTAAGATTTACAGTGATCAGCGACTCGGTTTTTGTCGAGTCAAGACTTAAAGTCGGAGTACTCGTCAAGGGCAATGCTGACAATCGAAATCAAGAAATTTTCAATAAGATTCAAGTGAAAGTTCGAAGGTCAGGTCTCGTCTCGACTCCAAAAGTTTCATTTTCGCTTCCAAGAGGTAGGGAAACTTCCTACCTGGTTTATATTTCATCTAAATGTCGTTTGGTTTTGCTGAGCCTCATAGGGCTGTTTCAATGTGTTTCCGGATATAAAAACTCGGATTTTTTCTAGTTTTGAGCTATGATGTCCAATTGCAATGAAGCTGATTTTGGGCTGAAACTGATGAGTTTGCGTCATGTTTATGGTCGACGTGGTCCCAATCTGGGACGGCTTATTCGGGTGAAAGAGCTGTTTCCGTGATGAGCTCGGGTAGGAAAATAGCATGTACTGAGCTTTGTGCCGAGCCCTGAATGCAATTTCAGGTTTCATCGCAGCCTGCCCAACCCGCACTATTTGCGCAAGGCCTCCAACTTTGACTCCACCATAACTTTCGCCCGAGTTCCTCGTTTGTGTGTTTTTAATTTTGGCGGAGCCCTCGAGTCTAGAATCCATCCATATAGTTTGATAAAATTCAGCTCATATTCGTCCAAAAATATGAAATGTAGCTTCCTCGCCGGTTCCGCGGCGCTACCACTGCTCATACGAGGCCTCCAACTGACAGCCATAACGTTTCCTCGTCCGAGTCTGCTTCGGGTTGTTCTCGACTATATGGAAAGCCTTGAGTCTAGAATTTGACCATATTACTTTCTAAATAGCAATTGGTTCTCCCTACATCCTCATGGAAAATCGACAGTTACAACAAGCGTGCTAATTATTGGTTGTGTGGATGAGGAATTGTACCTCAAGGGCCATTACATGGCAGGTCAGAGGCTGTCTTGTGCAAGATAGCGCCATGAATTAGCCTAGGAAATGAGGTGTGTCGTTACTTGCCCAGGTAGTGACTTGATGAATGTTACATGTGCTCATAAGATCGATGAAATGGCATTTCGTTAAGAGGTGTCATGCTTGGATGTCAATATGTGTGCTCTAACATATTAGGTTTTGTGATGTGTTTTCGTAGGACATGACTATCAGATATATGTCAGAAAGGTTTATCGGGCATTATGCGCCATGATGTAAATTTCTAGGATTTTGAAAGTATGACATTACTTGTCTAAGCAAGAGTTGGAATGATGTTGATGCATGCTTGTTTGATGCGTTGACATAAATGTGATAAAAGTTAGTATGACTACATGTATATTAACGTTTAATGAATGTATGGACTTTGTGTGTATTAGACATGAGTGTCCAGACAAGGTGTGTTGGGGTACGATATGTGTAAGTCCATGCGTAGAGGTCTTTATACATTGGGCATGACTTAGAGTGCAATGGCACAATTGCATTGCACTGGTGCACGGACATCGCATGGTGTGGGTGTGAGTGCATAGTCGTTGTCATTCACCATCCTCAGAATGTTGTGACTCGTGACTTTTGTACGGTCCAATGGAGATCCTACAACAGATGGTGTTACCAAGTTATGAAATGGAAATGGCTCATTGCATTTCATATGCATTGGGGCACCTTAGAACAGTAGGAGTGAGTGCATGAGGTGGTTTCTTGAGAGAGTTGTTTCGGAGGGTTGACCAACAATATTTGTCACACCCCCACCCCTACTAGCAGGCGGTGTGCCAGCCACCCTATAGAAACCCCCAGTTGTTATTTCCAACGACTAGAGAATCCTGTGAAGCAAAGCCGTGTTGCTTGCTAAAAACTCGTATAGAATTTTTTTTCTTTTCTAAACTTGTTATTTTATAAAATTTCGGCAGCATAATAGCTGCATATAGGACATATCCCAAAACCTGTATATACAGTTTACACTTTTAAAACATGGCAACCAACAACGTTTCTTCAAAAGAGCCTCAGGCTCATCACATTATGTACATACATATGCACAATTATACAAGTGCAAAGTGTTTTCTAATAAAAGTTAGCTACAGTTGAGTAAATACAGCACATATACTAGAAGTCAAGAGAATCTTGCTATGTCCCAGTGTCCGACGTGCCTGTACCTGGAAAATAATTTTTAAACCAGGAAAATAATGAGCTAAACGAGCTCAGTGAGTGTATGCTTTGAAAATACTTTGCTTTTTTCTCAGAAATGTCTCAAACCGTAAACTATCCTTACAAAAAACATTTTCTAGAATCCTTGCTTGCTTGCTATAAAAAAGTTTCTAAAACTTTTCATTATATGCTTTCATTGCTGGTTTTAAAAAGTTTCATAAAACTTTTCATCATATGTTTATTGCTTTGCTATAAAAGTTTCATAAAAACTTTTCATAATATGCTTTCTTTTCTTTAAAGTTTCTAAAACTTTTCATAAAACTACTTACTTGCTTTGCTTTAAAAGTTCAAAAAAAACTTTTCATACTATGCTTACTTGCTTGCTTTAAAAGTTTCTAAAAACTTTTCATAATATGCTTACTTGCTTACCAGTGGTTGATTTTTAAACTGTATGAAAAATGCTTATAAATCAAGATCAACCACTGGAGGCCTTTCTTACTTGCTGTACCCTAGTAAACACGAGGAGCCTGGGCTTCAACCGTGCCGGTGGAAGGACCTAGGTCCGCATCACCTAGGTGGAAGGGCCTTAGCCCAAATCACCTTTTCTGGTAAATATGGTGGAAAGACCTTGGTCTACGTCACCATATAATAGCTAACGTGCTAATCCTATATACTCCAGTACGTGCCACAGTCCTCCTCTAATATGCCATAATGCATGAGCTAAGTTTGCCGACCAGGCAAATCTAAAATGCAATGCAATCATGTCCTAACTTCACCTTGCACATACAGAATACATCTGACCGGTATGCTTGCTTAAACTAGGGATTTCTTAAGGCCTTATTTATAAAACATAAATTTGCTTGCTTGCTTTCTCACAAATACGGTTTTACAAATCAAAACCATTGCTTGTTTCATTTACTTTCTAAATCACATTGTTTGCTTGCTTTTCAAATATGGTTTACAATCAAAACCATTGCTTGCTTGTTTTTCAAATATGGTTTACAATCAAACCATTGCTTGCTTGCTTTTCAAATATGGTTTAAAATCAAAACCATTGCTTGCTTGTTTTTCAAATATGGTTTAAAATCAAAACCATTGCTTGCTTGTTTTTCAAATATGGCTTAAAAATCAAACCATTGCTTGCTTGAAATATGGTTTAATAATTTAAACCATTGTATACCAAATTAAAAATATTTATACTATAATAAAGTTTAGAACACTCACCTTTCCGATTACAAACTTGAGCACGACTTAACTAATTCTCCGTCTTTGCTTTTACCCTACACACTCAAGAGAATATGGCGAAAACATTAGTCGCCAGCGTAATCGTGTAAAACTTAACGTAGGCTTACAAAGCGACTATATTGAAACGGATTCGGATTTTAACAAAACTTCACACGCAAGTCACATTAGGGTCACACAACATTCATATAAAGCCAAATGAACAACTTATCCTTGAGCACAAAAAGCCCCTAAAAAAAACCACTTATTTTGGAAAAAATTTTCCAACAGTACTCTCTGGACTTTATTACCCAAAAATTATTCAAAAGGTCTTCAAAGTTATGAAACTCTCCAGATCAGTCCTTTATATATCCAATGACATCTCTTTAAATTTTCAATTTAAAATTCCTTCTCTAAGGTCCTCAACCACATAACACAAGTTACATGCATTTTTGATGCCAAATTGGTTAGCTCACTGGATCGCCTACTATTATTCTTGATTTATGGGGTCTTAACTCCATAAATTGGAAATGGTTTCTTTACTCATTTGAATCTATGGTTCTAAGGTTTCTTCTCCAATTGGAATCACCCAATTTGGATCATCAAAACTCAAGTTATTGTATTTTACATCTAGATTACCTAAATCAAGGTAATTAATCGTGACATACCCACTTTGACATATTTCTGGGCACTTTGAGGTTACAATTTTCATACACTTCCTTCAAGTACATTATTCCCCTAGAAGTTTATTTTATCCATAATTTTGAATCACTCAATTTGGATGAGTGAAACTCAACTTATGGTCAAAACACTATAACAATACCCAAAACAGAGCATAACCCATGAGCTACATGAGCTCACCTTTAAGTCCATATTTTGGAGCCTGAGAGCTGCCACTTTCTCCTTTTGGTCCCTTCTATACATTTGTAGCCCTATCTCTGGTGGTTCTTACCAATTTGAATAAATTCATTTGGATGATTATAACTTAATCTATAGCCAAACAAGAACATGTGTTGTTTTACAAAATTTTGACAGCATTTCCTTTGAAAACCCAACATTCTCCTTTTTTTACAACCATTCTCAAAACCAATCCAACCAATCCAACCAATCAAGACAATACAAAACAACCTAAAATACCAACATGGAATTTACCCAAAACCACACTACAACACTTGTATTGGTGGTTTCGAACTTCATATAACCAACCCTAGGTAAAACTCCCAAGAATTCATACTAAGGTCCACCAATCCATATAAAACCATAGAAATATGATGGACTTCATATTTATCTTATACCAACTAGTGGTTTTACCCACACAACTTCAACACCCTAGCATAGATAATCTCCTAACAAAACCCTAGGTTTGAACAAGCCAAAAATTCCATCCAAACACTTAGTAACCCCATACAAAACCAAAACCCATGCAAAACTCTAAAGATCCATACCTTTATTTCTCCTTTCTTCTTCTTTCTTCTCTTCCTTCTTTCTCTCTTCTCCCTCTCCTTCAAGTAGGAGTTTTACTGCGGAGACCAAAAAATGAGAAGTTTGTTTGTCTCTTCCCTATTTATAGTATCATATTTTAATTACCATTAGGTCCTCAAATTACATCCTATTTGCACCAAGCTTTTGCTATTTCTACAATAGCATACCCTCTTCTTATATTATGACTTTCATATCCCTTTTTGGCCAATTACAATTTTACCCTTGTTCTAGTACAAGAATCCGGGTTAAATCAATTTATAATTTCACAATTTCATCCTTAAAAACAACTTCCAAAAATACTACAATGACACTTAAATAATTAAGAAAGTTTTTGCGCACAAATGCGACCCTTACGGCTGCATACCGTACACCTCCTGACCCGGCGCAACATTATTTATCTGGAGTATGTCCGCTACAATATCGGAGGGTTGTCCACACAATATCAATCGTCGGAATATGCCCAATTGATATACATCGTAGGGTTGTCCATATAATGTCAACTGTCGGAGTATGCCCAATTGATATACATCGGAGGGTTGTCTACAAAATTGATTATCGGAGTGTGTCCACTATTTATATCGGAGGGTTGTCCATAGGTAAACACAAATACCTTGCTTGGAAATGGTTTCATTCATGGCAAAATGCATGTTCGAGGGAGTCTGAGGACTTGATACATGGGCATGATGAGTAGCTTCATCTCACGACAAGTAGATTCTACGCTAGATCGGTACGGTCCTGTGTTGGTGTGTGCTACTTATTGTTCGACCATTCATGTGCATTTAGAAACCTCATCGAAGCCCCTGCGAAACATATCGACTACCCTCCGAGGAGAATTGCTGGATAATTTTTTCGAACAGTCATGGGTCCGCCTCTGAGATGAACTATTGGACCACTCTCCAAGGCAATTCTTCGGAAAATCTTCCTTGAAATTTCTTTCACAACCATTTTCACTTTTCTTTTCATTTTCGTGTCATGCACTCACACCTATCATTCTAGGGTGCCCTAAGTATATGGAATGCATTATGTTACTTCCAAACAATTGATGCTAATATTTTACATGTATATATTAACAAAAATTAATTCATACTAATCATATAATTCATGTTATTCAATTCAATCAATAACACTCAAAATTATTCACATGAGCTAATAACAATCTAAGCAATTCATTTGAATCACCCAACCACACAAAATCACACACTAAATCACGTGAACAGTGGAACTCTTAGACTTATGACTGCTCACGCAATAATAAGTAGGGATTTCTTCACCAACAAAGATTTTGAGAACGAAAACACGGCCATCCAGGCCTCAACAAATCTCTATCCATTAAAAATGGTTTCACCAAAGAATAAACAAGAGTAGGAAAAGATCCCTACCATTGGAGCTGTTAGAACTCCAAAAATCTGCAGGCTCCACGCATAACCCTTGCCACGTAGATCAACTTTGCTTCTTGGCCCAAAGAGAACCGACAATCCGAAAGCCAAGAAATCTAGAGAGAAGCCACTCTTTCTCTCTCTAAAAACTAGATCTCCCACTCACTGTGACGTTTTTTCCAAAATGGAGAAGAAGAAGACTATTTCTTCTTTTGTCTTATTCATTTAATCTTTTCACTAAATCCCCATTTTGTCCTTTAGTTTGGATTTTTGACACATGGCTTAATCTAAGTCATTTATCTCCATCATCTCACTAATCATGCAACATGTGTCACATGGGTACATGTAGTAGGTGACTTTTTTCATATCACATGTTTCTCATAAGCCGTCACAAGACACTCAACACTGCCTCGAAAAACGTGAAATTCTCATTGTCTCAGAATCCGACGTTGTAGCTAGATTTCGTGAGACGATCCCAACGGTGAAATCCGTTTCGTCATCCGAAATCTAGAAAAATTTTGGGTTTTGACCTAAATTACCATTTTACCAATTTTCAGAAAATTTGAATTTTCTCGGGTTTTACATTTTTCCCTCCTTAAAAAGAATTTCGTCCCAAAATTCTGTACAATCACAACAAATCACATGCATATGCAACGTGCACTATGTCATGTATGTAAACTAGTCATTTAAGTATTAAACGACTAAACCACGTACCTTCATCCCTAAACAAGAAGGGATAGGTGGCCCGCATCGTGTCCTCGCTCTCCCACGTTGACTCCTCCACTCCACAGTGCCGCCATAGCACCCTCACTAGCCTCATGGTCTTTAGTCACAAAACCTGATCCCGACTATCTATAATGCACACTGGTCCCTCCTCGAAGGTCTCATCCGTGTCAACCTCAATCTCTCCCTAATCCACTACATGAGCTGGATTTGGAGTGTACCTCCGGAGCATGGAGACATGGAATATGTAACACCCCGAAATATCCCTGAAGGTTTTCAACATGTTTAGGTATTTGGTAGGCATAAATTGAATTTCGTGAAATTGAATGCAAAATTAAATCGGTAAAACCTAAATTTGTGACAAGATTTAAGGACAAAATTGTAATTTGTCAAAAAGGGGCATAAAAGTCATGAGTTGATAAGATTAGAGGTCAAAGTAGAAATAACATAACTTATAGTGCAATTAATAGAATAAGGAGGACAAAGGCAAATAAATAGAAGTTGAATTATGGGGGGAGGGGAGGGAGACAAAAATAACTCATTTTTTGGTCTCCAAACAAGAGAGCTCACGAGAGGAAGAGGAAGAGGAAGAAGAAGTAGAAGAGGAAGAAGGAGGAGCAAAGTGCCAGGTATGGAATCATTAGTATGGAAATTCTAAAGCCTCAGATGGATTCTAGTATGATTTTGTACACAAACTACTCGAAAATGGGATTGCTGTGTGGTTTTCGATATTAGTTTGGTTCCCTTTCTAGTATTTTGTTAGAATACATCCTAATCCTAGATTTAAGGGAAGTCAAGGAAAATCCCTGCGCTTGGATATCAATTAGGATATGGAATCCTTCATAAGTGTATATGGTTTTGTAAAGTTTGGAGAACTTTGGCATGAATCCTTGACTTTTCAAGCACTAAAAGTGTTCAGGGAGTTGTTCGAGGGATTCCATGTTAGGATTCCTTTGATGAAGGATGGAATAGGAAGAGAATTAGTGAAGAAAAAGTGCATGAAAAGGGTGGATTCACGCATTTCTCGGGCAGACCGCACCTTGGTACTTCAGACTAAAACAGAGGTGGTACCTACCACTTATGCAAAGTAGCGGTACCGGTACCACTCTCAGAATCGGTTCCTAGCATCGTGACTCACAAATGCAGTGGTACGGCATTCACTAGTTCCTACAACCCTTTTGGTATTTTTGCATAGTTGTTTATAATTCGTGATACCGAGTATTAGAACCTAATAAATGATTAACAGGGGGTTGGTGATAAGAAAGAATAAGGAAAATGTATCGTATTCACGCCTACAAGCTTCATTTGCCCCATGAGTTTGATGGGCAAACTTTATGCCCTATAATAAGATAGGAAGTTTTTGAATACACATACTTGTAGGAATGCCAAAGACCAGGTATTAAATGACACGGCACTTCTGTTACGTGGGCAGACACGTATAAGACTTCGTACTGCCAATACTTCTAAGATTTCTCCGATTAGTGCGACTACATTCCTCCGACGCTGCTTCTAAGATTAATAGCAATTTCCTAAGACTGACAAGACTTTGGCATCTCTCCGATTAGTACTCTAAGACTCTCCGCTTAGTACTCGATATTCTCCGATTTAAAAGGACGACAATCTCGCTGACGCCTAAGACTTGAGCCAGGCTACGACACTTTAGTACCGTGATAGCATCTTCTTGATACTTATCATGGCCGCGCCTTACCCATTTACTAGTATCGGGTCTAGGTATTCCATGTGCTATAAGGATAATAACTCGAATGAGGAACAAGAGCAAAACAAATGTGTATCACTCGACCGTATCACCCACTTACTTCGAATAAAAATGTTCTCCTGTGAACTCCCACTGAGATCCGAACGCGCTAAAGTTGCTATAAATACAAGTATGAGCCATAAGTGGAGATCCGAATAAGCATAAGTCCTGTTAGGAAGCATAAGTAATTTGTGATAAGTTCCTTATACGAATGCATACAAATTTCATACATTCAAGTATTGTTATACGCTTTACTATAACTGTATATGCATATTACCTATGTTTCCCACTACATAAAGCTAAGACGTTTACAATCCATGTAGGTACGTAAGAAGGAGATAGTGATCTTCGATTCTCGCCGGGCCAAAGATAATGAAAGTGGTGTCTATCACTATAGGTTTTATGCCTGATCAAGAATGTAAATGTATAGTTTTTTTATATGTAAACGGGACTCGGGATCGTATGTATGTGATTAATCGTAAACACCACTATGATGGTAGTTTTATTTGTATTTTGTATACGATATGTTGATACAGCTTATAAGACTCGACACACCAACGCCCGATAAAGCAGTAAAGAGTTCCAAATTCAAGATATAGTCTCGTGCCTTGAACTCCTAGGCTCTGACCGCATTCTGCCTGACCGAATCTGTGGGTGTGACAAAATATACATGGTTTATTTATTTATTTTTATATATTTTTTGCGGAGTTGTTTTGATGACTAATGACATGGAATTCATTGGTCCCACCAATTGTGACTAATGCTCGCTTGTCGTATTTCGATATTCATTGAACACAAGCGTTATGATTGTTTCATTATTATTATTAAATATATTTATTTTAATTAAAATACATTGTAAGTTTTTAGCGAGGAAGATAAAAATTCATAAATGTCTCATAATTTAATTTTCCAAATCTTTTCTTGAATTGCTTTAGATATAGAAATTTCTTACAGCCAAACAAAAAGTTGAAATTTCGGGATATATCAACAAAATATCATTGATGCATCGATTTATATCCACGAAATATTGTTGATATATCGGTTATCGAACGACTTCGACACGATATCCTTAATCAATAATTGATTATCAATTGAGGGATATTTCTAGGATTTATCGATATCATTAACAATAATCGATTGAGGGATCCCCTTATGGGATTCGATCCTTGGCAAAACAAGTTGAAGAAATCGACTACACAAGCCCAACTTTTTTTCATATTAATATAACCGCGAAAGCATTTTTTTATATCCAATCATTTATTTTATTGAAAATATTTTAATAAGTCTTTTTTTATCTTTTATATATTAATTAAATTTATTAAATTTATTGAACAAAGTTAACTTAATTAAAGTATAATTTTACATCAAATATTTATTGAACAGAGTTTGCTGTGAACTTTAAAGATGCTCCAAACGTGCGAAGCTGAAAATTGAGAAGTACGAGTCAAGTGGTGCAAGAAAGATTTGCAAACGTGACCTATTCAATTTGTGTTTTTTATAGTCAAAGTTTTTAATAGATAGGTTCATAAATGTGTTGAGGCCTGAGGGCGTTAAAGTATTTTGTGTATTTATAAATTATTGAGAAAATATTGCTACAATCATGATTGCATGTGATATTTATTTATAATGGAAAAGTTATTAAAACAAAATAATGTAAATTACTACAAATTTTAATGAAGGATAATATGTGTTAAGAATACCTTTTGATTTTGCTTAAAACCTATCCACACGGTGTGACCACAACCATGCATAGTCCAATATTCACACTCATGTAGGTTGTGGTCAAGGGACTCATCACAATCTGTTTTGTCTCCAACTCAAAATATCATTCACAGTCTTCTATCTCAATTTTTAAAATACAAAGAATACAATTTTGGTGTTTTATGAAATTATTTTTTATTATCTGAATTTAGTATTTTTTTTTGTGTTTTATATGTTTTTTTTTTTAAAGGAACCAAATGGTTCGCTATGTTCTCATTGTTCACCTTTTTTTTGAGAAAAGAAGACACTTTTGGAAAACAAGAAACATACCCTTAGATTTATAATTAATTTGCTATTTTAATCTAACATTTAAGATGTCCCTTTCATGGACGTGGTGGATTTAAGGACATTCATCTCTCACTATTTCTCTAATCCTCTCCCACCCCAAATTAACCCTAGCTAAGTCATGGCTTTGCTTCTTTTCCTTGTAGCTCTACCCCTCTTGCTTTTCTTTCTAGTTCGGAAATACAAAGTAAATGGAGGAATAATGCATCTTCCACCAGGTCCTCCTGGTCTTCCCTTCATTGGGAACTTGCACCAGATGGATAGCTCAACTCCTCATGTTTGCCTATGGCGGCTCTCTAATCAATATGGCCCCATAATATCCTTGCGTCTCGGCTGTTTGTGCGCCCTGGTGATTTCTTCGACCGGAATGGCGAAAGAGGTCTTGAAAGCACACGATCTGAATTTTCTAGCCGGCCTTCTTTGCTCGGCCCGCAAAAGATATCATACAATGGCTTGACTTGAGTTTCAGTAATCACGGTGAGTACTGGAGTGGAGATGAGGAAGATCTGTGTCGTCCATCTCTTTAGCTCCAAAAGGGCACTATCCTTCCATGTCTGATTCGGGAAGACGAGGTTTCCTGAATGATTGAAAAAATATCTAAATCTGCTTCAACCGTCAAACTCACCAACTTGGAGGAGACGATGATGCTGTTTCACCAACACCATAATCTGTCGGATCGCTTTGGTAAAAAAGATACGAGGATGATGAAGGGTGTGAAATAAGTAGGTTTCTATGGGTGCTGAATGAAACTCAGCCATGGCGGCTGGCTTCTTTTTCACGGACTATTTTCCGTTTATGGGGTGGTGGGTTGATAAATTCACTGGTATGATCGGTCGGCTCGAGAAGAGTTTCAAGGAATCGGATTTGTTCTACCAGGAAATCATCAACGAGCACCTAGATCCCAAGAGAGCAAAACAAGAGCAAGAGGACATCATCGACGTGTTGCTTAGAAAAAAGAGGGAGAGGCTATTTTCAATGGATTCCCACATGGGATCACATCAAGGCAGTGCTCATGGTCAGTTAATTAATTAATTTCTCAATTTAAAACTTAATTAAGATATCCATCTTCTCAATTTTGCTTTTCTTTTTTTGTAGGACATATTTGTGGCGGGAACAGATACAGGTGCAGCCACTTTAGTTTGGGCGATGACGGAAGTGATGAAGAATCCGGGAGTGATGAAGAAAGCTCAAGAAGAATTGAGAAGTGCGTTTGAAAAGAAAGGTTTTGTAGATGAAGATGATCTTCATAAACTGCCATACCTGAAGGCTTTGGGGGTATGAGACGCTAAGAGTGCACCCGGCAACTCCATTGCTACTCCCGAGGGAGACACTTGAAAAGTGCAGCATAGACGGCTACGACACACACCACATCAAAAAGTGGTAAAAAAACACTATGGAAAACTTCAACAGAATGCATACACAGAGATCCTGAAGTTTGGGAAAACTCCAGAAGAGTTCTTGCCTGAAAGATTCTTAGGTAGCTCTGTCGACTTCAAAGGACAGGATTATCAGCTGATACTGTTCGGTGCTGGCTGAAGAATTGTCCGGGGATTCATCTCGAGTTGTGATTTGTGGAGCTCCACTAGCTAATCTTCTATACTCATTTGACTGGGAAATGCCTCATGGAATGAACAAAGATGACATTGACATGGGATGTGAAACCTGAGTTACAATGCATAAGAGGAATGGGATTCTGCCTTCAAGCTAGCTTTCATTATATAACTTAATTAGCCTCATAGATGCCCAACTGCTTGATGTTAAATAAACCTAAAACTGACTCCACTTGTTTGGAGTGTGATAGCTAGCATCGCAACTTTCACAAATAAAAAGAAACACAATCACAATAAAATCTATTAGCCTCAGGCCTTGCAGGGAGGCTTCTATTTTTCCGATCATTTTCCTTTGATGGGCTGGATTGATAAACCACAGGTATGATAGCTCGGTCGAGAAAAATTTCAATGAATTAGATTCGTTTATCAAGAAATCATCGATGTGCACCTGGGACCAAATAGACCAAAGCCTGAGCAAGAAAATATAACTGATGTCTTACTTAGAATGCAGAAAATCGTCAGTTTGGCATCGATCTGACTTTTGATCACACGAGCTGTTTTCATGGTAATTTTATTTACTTTGGCCTTATTGAATTAATATGAGTGAGATAAAATTTATCTAAAGCGCATTAGAAATGACCCTTTTTTTATTTTTTATTTTTTGCAGAACATATTTCAATGAGTTTCCCTTGTAGTACTGAACTGTGTGGGTTGGGTCATCATGGATGTCATACTCATAACTCATAAGTCATATCACTGATTGTATTGTGGCCATTATTTCTACCTCTCTCATTTTTCTTGACTTTGTACCTTGACCCTTCTCTAAGCTGACGTCGGTTGGGTCATCATGATGTCATACTCATAACTCATAAGTCATATCACTGATTGTATTGTGGCCATTATTTATTTCTACCTCTCTCATTTTTCTTGACTTTGTTACCTTGAGCCTTCTCTAAGCTGACGTCGGTTGAATCCAAAAGTTGTGCCATGATAGATGACCCAAGGAAAGTTATATTTATGAAAAATACCTAATTGGACCTTATCACGATTATTAGTATTGCACGTACGTAGATTTATTTTATATGATCAAGAAAAACTTGAATAAATCATAAAAATGCATTTCAAGAAACAACTGAGCTGAGAATCTACGAAAGGCCCGCGGTCCCAGCCTGGCCTAATCCGCCAACCCTGAAGCCCATCCCCAATGTTATACTATAGTTTTTTTTTTCTTTAAAAGAAAATACATTTATTGATTCAAATTAATAATTCATCCCTAGAAACATAAATACCAAGTTACTAAATACTACAAGATGAAATAACACCGACCATTTCCAGATAATAAAACGACTCAAAACCTTAATTTGATTTATCGCTTTATCTCATTAAATACGCTTTGATTATCCTATTGGGCCTATACATAAATAAAATATTATAATAAAGCACAAATGAAAC
The DNA here is from genome assembly GCA_016808115.1 of Tetrastigma voinierianum. Classification (NCBI taxonomy): domain Eukaryota; kingdom Viridiplantae; phylum Streptophyta; class Magnoliopsida; order Vitales; family Vitaceae; genus Tetrastigma; species Tetrastigma voinierianum. The sequence continues at coordinate 55,789 of JAEQBH010006521.1, read as the reverse complement.
ACCAAATATTATAACACTTGACCTTGGACCTTCTCCTGCGAAAACAATAGACATTAGGAAAATTATATTTATGAAAATACGTCTTCAGCATGAGACAATTATTAGCATCCCACATATTAGTTTGAATATGATAAAGTAAAACTTAGAATAAATCATACAAAATCAAAGTATTAATCATTATAAATACGCGTACTATCTACAAACACTTCAACACGTGTCCTCGTAAAAAAAAGCATTAAAGTACTTTTAGAAAAATGTTATGAATGAAGAAGTTTTTTCTAGGATTATATTTAAAGCAATCATTTCTCTAATATTTACTAGAAAGTTATTCTTTTGGATTTTTTAAGATATTTATTTTTTATAAATATTTTTGAATTAAAATACTTTTGAGAATTACTATCAAATAAATTCTTAGAATGCATTTGATAATGTTTATAGTAAAAGGTGTTTTTAGTGAAAATATTTTTTCTTAAAGTGTTTTTTTAATTATATAAAAAATGTTTTTCTAGAAAAAGCTAGTAATTTTTTACGTTACAAATGATAATTGAAAATTGTAAATATTTACTAAATATTTTTCAACTATCTTTTATTTTTCTCTTTCCATTTTTTATGTTTTTAAAATCACACAAAATAAACTCTTAATTCATTCATTGCCAAAAATTATTTAGACAATAAATTATATTAAAGAGAAACGAGACATTTTAAAAATTATTTGTTGCAGATTAATTATGTTAATTTATCCTGATATATCAGATTTTTTAAAACTAAAAACATTTATAATTGCATCGATTTGAAGAATCAAGAGGAAAAATATGGTGTAAGAAAAAAATAAGATGGATATAAAATTAATTTTACAATTGCATACCCTAAAAAATTTACATACTATTCCCTTTCTAATATCCTAGCTCTTTCTTTCTAATGCTATTTTTGGTAAATTCACATGACAGATCTTTGGAATTATTTTGACACTAGTTTATCTCGAAAAGTTTATGCACTGTATTATGAGTTTAGTGTCAAAATAGTTCTTTTTTCTAAAAATATATGAATATATTTCCTTTTGAAAATATTCACAAATTTATAACTAGATATTCATATGTAGGCACCATAGTTGATAAATATATTTAATAAATTTTAAAACCGTATTTACTCAATACAGTTTTAAAAATTTTATCCTGATAACATTAGTGAACGCAATTTAAATTTTACTCAAAATCGAATTTATTAACTAAGAAATGTCTATTTTGAATATTTTCAAATTAAATATTTTTTTTTCAAATAAGGAAACTATTTTGAAATTTTTACTTTAAACTCCCGTGTTATAAATTTATAATTGAGAATTGAACCCTTTCTCGATTTGTTCGTTTTTTGTGTAACTCACTAAAAGTCAGAAAATGATTTCACGCTGATTTCAGTAGCAGCTTGGTTTTGTCAGTTCCATGCATTGAACATGGTGTTTTCGGATATGCTTGCATGTACTTGTAGCAGCTGATGTGTTTATATATAGAAAGAAGTTGAGTTGGTCATAATATTGCTCTGAATTTATTGGTGCATTTAATTAAGGAAGTACGATCCATAATTTATTATAAGGTAAATTATGTTTTAGGTAACTTGATGGGAAAGTTATTAAAAAACGGAACCCAAAAAATTTTACTTTTGATTTTAATGCATTTTAGGGAAAGCATTCATATTTAGGTAATCATTTGTGGGGATAAAATTGCCCTCAATACAATCCTCTTCATTGGGGTCCATTGCCTCCATGTGGAATCGCAAATCACTTACAGACCCTCAAATCTGCCCCCTTCCCTCCCTTCCCTCTCTTCCTCCCCGATCTAGCTATGAGCGACGCAACCTGCCCCAATCCCATGCCCTACACTCGGACCATCCTAAGCTATTTTTAATTTTCTTTTTAATTTTTTAATCTTATTAAAATATAATTTTATTATTATGTGTGATTACAGAGCTGTTAATCTTTAATATAAAATATATTTATTTATAATAATTAAACTATATTAATAAATAAATATTAATATTTTATAAATTTGATTTTCTTAAAATAGCCTTATCTCATATTTTATCAGAATTTATATTTAACTAAAATTTTTATATTCATAATATTTTTATATTTATAATTATACATACATTTAAAAAAAATTATTCACACTAATTAAAAATGACATGCATAGGACATGATAACGTTATTTTATCCATATGTAACAATATTAATATCTAAAACCAACAATGTTAATATCTAAAAGTACCAATATATTTCAATATTACATAATACATAACACTATAATTATAAAAATAATATTTTTATTATTATTTTTAAAAATAATAATATAAATATTTTTAATTTATAACTTTACCTCTTTTCAAATATTTTGAAATTAAACACTCTTAAAATTATTATTCGAGCTTCTTTTCATTGTATTTAAATGAAATTTATAAGAATAAGATATTTTATTTTAAAAATATAAAAATAGTTTAAACTAGATAATAAAATTTATAATTATACTTTTTAGATATCGATGTCAGTTATTTTTAGGTAGTTTTTAAAACTACATTGTGAATAAGGTTTTTTATTTTTATTTTTTTAAAAATTTATGTTTAATATTCTATAAAATAAATATAAAATAGATTCAAAATATGAAAATTATAAATATAAAAATATTATGAATATAAAATTTTAGTTAATACAATTTTTTTATTAAAATAATGGATAAGAGTTATTTTAAAAATGAAATCATATTTATAAAATATTATTTATAATAAATAAACTTGTATTAAATAAATATTAATATTTTAAAATAATATATTATAAATTTTATTTTTTATATATTTTTATCAAAATTTATATTTGACTCAAATACATCATAATATTTATGTTTATACTTATATTTTAAACTATTTTTATATTTTTTGAAATTTTTATAGAAGATTAAAGATAAATTTTTAAAATTTAAAATTAAAACATTAAAATTATCAAAGATAGTATATGATAACGTTATTTTATCCATATGTAACAATGTTTTTTTTGAAGCTGATTCGTGTGTAACAATGTTAATATCTAAAAGTACCATAATATATAATAATGATTGGGGTGTCAGTCTTTTTAAACTAACTTAGCTAGGCATGAAAGTTCTTATCTATCCACCTAGCCGCCCTTCTCTCTTTTTCTCTCATCTTTTTCCCTTATAGCCTATTTTCCTCAAGCAAGGAGGGGTGATTTTTTTTTATAATTCTTAACCTGAAATTACTCATCTGAATCATTTTCTTTCATTTTATTGCTTAATAAAGTAGTTCTTCCACAAGATTATGCTTTATTTTGCTAAGGTTGGCTGGCTGCTTTATCGATGTTTGGTTTATCTGTGACGCCCCAAATCTCGGGGGTCCGTTGACTACCCATCAACCCGAGGAAACACTCGTGAATGTCGGGTGACCCGACATTTCACGGGGAAAATCGCGTAGTCTCCTTGTACGATGAGCTCTACCCAAATACACACCCAGATATAACCCGTCCTTAATCAACAATGACCACGCATGGTCTCTCATACAACTATACAGAGTAAAAATGACCTCTTGGGCCCCTACATTTATACTCACAACATATATTCCATCTATCCAATATAATTCGTAACATGAGTAAAACGACCACTTAGGCCCATAACCAATACTCATAAAACATCCAAACTATATATCATCGTTACAAGAGTTAATGATCTACTCTTATACAACACATATATTAAAATGAAAAACATTCTAATACATGCAAAACCTCAAAGCCACATTTAGCTTCTTCTAAAACGGCCTCTATGATTTAACCGTCTCCTCGCGCTCCCGTGCACAGCAGCAACAAGATCCTCGACAGGTGAGCTAATGCTCAGCAGTGGAATCACCCTAAGTGGGCTACTCTCCACCTAAGTGCATATGCAATGCTCCAAAATAAACACACATTCAAGCAAAATGCAAGGCGATCCTACTTGAATGTCTAACTCGATCATCTCATATCCCGAGTCCTTCCCCGACTCCCCACACTCGCTCTCTGCCACGATGAGAACCCTTAATTTTATTTGTTTGTGGACAACCCTCCGATTATATATCAATTGGGCCGACTCCGACGATTGATATTATGTGTGGACTACCCTCCGATGTATATCAATCAGTTGACTAATGCATTGATATTTTATTTGGACTACCCTCCGATATTCATTATTTTTAGACAACCCTCCGAATCATTCTCTCAAGAATTACCTCATGCACTCACTCATATCGTCCTAGGGTGCCCCAGTGCATATGGAATGCATGATGCTAATTCCATTTCAATTCTATAACACATGCAAATATATAATCATGCATATATTCACATAATTTAAATCACACAAATATGTGATGTAATTTCACCATCAATTACATCAAAATTAGCTCACGTGGGCTAATGATCAAACACGAGCAATTCGATTTGAATTACTCAACCAACACATTATTTCACAAAAATTATTTTGTGAACACTATTCTCGAGAATAGTAAACCTTCTAAGCACTATTCTAAATCACCAATCGTCTGGCTCACTTTGTGAACCCGACTCCTCATGCCCATTCCCAGCCTCATACAACTTAATAACATGATTTATGGTGGTACAACAAAATTAATTAATCCACCCAATAGACTTGACAGCCACTTACACCAATTGGTTCCATAGTCAACAATCTTGGCCCCCATGGCTTTGGGATCGATCAAACGTCGCTCAAGGCCTCATACCAATCAAACATCATATAAAGATTAAACAGCGGTAAACCCAAGTAGGAAAAATCCCCTACCTCTGAGTTCGACTTAAACTCCTAAAAACCTGAGTTCACACGCAGCTCTCCTCGTAGAGCAAATCTTCCTTCTTGTCTCGGCAGTCCGACGGCCGGACGCCTGCACTGCAGATACAAGACTTTCACTATAAAAACGCAATCACTGCATCGGCTCGTCACGCTTTCTCCTCAAGATTAGCAGACGACACTATCGACATTTTGTCCTTTGTTGTCATTTAAACTTTTCCATTATCACCAATTATGTCCTCATTTTCCGCTTTGACATTCACACTATCTCGACTCATTCATTTTCATCGCTTCTTACTCATGCCACTTATGGCACATGCGCACGTGTTATATGTGACTTTGTCACATCGAAAATCGCGACAAAGATCTCAAACGCGATGCCCTCGAAAAATGTGCCAACTTTAATCAGTTCTAATTCGACGAAATTCATGTGCTAGCTAGATTACGAGACGATTCCAACTGAAATCCGCTTTCTTCATCCGAGATCCGCAGAATAAATTTCGATTTTTAACCGAAATTACACTTTTGCAACTAAATTACGATTTTGCCATTTTTCCAAATAAATCGAATTTCGTCTTACATTCTCCTCCTTAAAAGGAATTTTGTCCCGAAATTCGGACAACGACAATCACCACATGCATATGCAACGTGCAATTTACCATGCATATAAACCTCATTATCGCATCATTAAACAACCGAATCCACGTGACCCCATCCCTAAACAAGAAGGGATATAGGGCCCCATCGTGTCCCCGCTCCCACGTAGACTCCTCCACTCCATAGTGCCGCCATAATGACCACTAAATTTCACTACTCAAGGCCAAAACCCGATCACTTCGCTATCCAAAATATATACCTGGCCCTCTCAAAGGTCCCATCGTCAACCTCTATCCGTCCCTTCAATCCACCACATGAGTCGGATCCGAGTATACTTCCCGAGCACGGAGACGTGAAATACCCGTGGACACCGACATCGGGCAGAAGCCAACCAGACGCTACAACCTCACCCTCTGAAAGTATCCGAAAAGGCCTTATAAACCTCTACGATAATTTCCCCGTCATTAACTGATGCCTCCTCCTCTTAGGCATCACCTTCAAGAAAGCGTGATCCCCAACCTCGAACTCTAAGGGTCGACTTCGTACATCTGCATAATTCTTCTACCGGCTCTGAGCCATGAGAAGACGCTGTCATATCAAGCTCACCTTCTCCGAGGTGTCTCTAATCGATCGTGACCGTTGATTTGAACCCTCCCACCCCATTCAACCTAATGGTGATCTACATGGCTCCCACACAACGCCTCATATGGTGCCATCCTCGTATACCCGCCCCGATAACTATCATTGCAGTGAATTCAACTAAGGGCAATTGCTCCTCTACCCTTAAAACCTAGGACGTGTGCTCGTAGCGTGTCCTCTAACACCTGTATATAATCCACACAACGTGTAACCCTACACAACCCTTACTTTGTGTGTAAACGCTGACCTTCCCAAGGTCACAATCGGCCGATAATCCAAACCCGACCGGGTCATCTCCAAATCCACGCCATGAATGACATCCATACCCGAGCCCGCGGCCCAACAACACCTAATGCAATTTCCAAAGGGTTAACCAAATCTCGAGTCACTCGACTCCCACCCAACTCTAAGCCCACGTGATAACCCGACCGTGTTTTCATCTCGATTAACATAACTCTTCTGGCCACACTCCTCAGCCCCACATTCACTTAGAAATTCGGGGTATCTCCCCGGGTCTTTTACACCCTAACTCCGGGATTCTCACCTTAGGGGATTAACGCCCCCCCTTTTTGCTTTACCCAACACACTTTAATTACTCTTCATTTCCTGAATCGAACTATGAGTCTTCATTGGACGTAGTCCTAAAGACAAACTCAACTCACACTCACCAAGAGTGGTGAATGACCGTACGTGCACTTGACACCCGGCTCGACGCGATGTTGTCGCGGCACACGAATGCAATCATGCCACACTGTGACACCCAATCTCGGGGTCCACCAAGAGCAAAATCTCGGAGATCTCTCACTCATAATTCCAACCTATCAGGTCAACTCTCACCCTACATCCTAGGGAGAACATCTATTCCTGGCTTCTCTAAAGGCCTTAACCTTTAAGCCCAATTCCGTCGCCCGTATGACAATCCGCTTGCTGTCCCAATTACTAACAACCCAACGGCCGTCACCATCCAGGCTGTCAGCCCGACATCAACAACCAATATGTCTACCACTCCCAGGTCCACTACGCCTGCCTTACGTAACTTGATCCGTCCTCGACTTCGACCGCACTCCGCCTCTCCGTCTATCTCGTGTTGGGTCGTGGGTTTCACAGCACCTCGAAACCAAAACTCGGTTCCTCCCCGAATCTGCACAGGTGGAGGAATGAACCGTATACTCTCCTGTTCTACAGTTAACTGGGACTGCGTTGTCCCAAAGTCCTGGGATCCCTGTCTCTGGAGCAATCCCGTCTCACATGCCCAATCCTGGCCTTGGTCTTGAAACTCGCGGTGAAGCGTAGTCTCCCCGCCTTCCGAACTAAGGCCGATCCTCCCTTGCTACCAACACCCGCATCCCGAGCGCCCAGCATCCGATCTCTCTCTCTATGGTCAGGTCCGTCCCAACCATGGAGTCCATGTCCCAGGGCGAAATCCCACGATCCCGCCCCCAAATGGACAACTTCACCATTCTTCACCTCCGTAATACCCAAATTTTCAATCCCAAGAAACTACGTGATCTCAAGACTAATTTGGCCTTTCCAACTCATCACTCCGTCCACCTTTCTGTTTCAGTCGACCGACACTTCGATGCCGACACCACGTGTCCCAAAATTTCACCCTCGCAAGCTAAACTCGCACTTACCGAACTTAGCGTATAGCCGATGGTCTCTCACCAACTCGTAAACAATCCTGCTTATACCTATTCCCACTCCTGAACGGGAGCAGATCAAGATGTTATCCACGGTTCACGGATAAACCGATTCAGATCGTTGGAACACCCTATGCACGGGAATCTGAATGCCGCCGCATTCGTTAATCCAAAGGGCATCATCAGAACTCAGCGCCCACAGGCACGCGCCCTAACGCCGCTCTAGGATATCCTGGTCTCCTAACCCTCACCGATGGTAACCAAGCATGGTTCATCTCGAGTAGACTCGCTCCTCTCAACCGGACAAACAAGTCATCAATCCTGCAATGGGTACCAATTCTGATCGTGAATCTCGTTCAACTCCGTCAGAATCAATGCACAACAAAGTGTTCGGTCTTCTAATAACCTGAGCGCCCCCATGGTGAAGTGCTCTGGCCTAACGAACTCCTTATCCAAGAACTCCGTAGCCGGACTCGAGTTCCTCGCAACTCAACTCGGTGCCATCCTATGAAGTGAGTCATGTAGGATGGGTGAAGCATCAGGTGTACTGATACCAAGTCTACAACCCTCTATATGCGCCTAGGTAGCTCATTCAAAAACATCCACATACTCGCACACTACTCGAGAGAGATTCAAGTCCGGTCTCTCCGCCCTTCTATGTAAGGCTCGTTACCTAACCCGCTTAACCGGCCCCCGACACCGGACTCGTATACTATCTCGGGCAATCACATAAGCCATCTCCCCGAAATACCACACGAGTATCGTCCCGCTGCACTGGCACCTCCTACGCTCACAATCGACAACGACCTCGGTAACCGGCCGCCCAATCCATCCCTGGGGATGACATCGAACTCGACATGTCCATGATCCTCGTCCACCGCGGAGTAGAGTCCCCAGATCTCCAACCTCGCAACCACGACATATCATCCCTATTCTCGCCCTAATACCTAGGGGAGAACTCATATACAAAGGCTCCTCTAAGATCTCTAGAGGTCCCTGCCCATTTCCACCGTATTTGGGCCTCGCTCTCTAGCTGGAACATAGCTAGTCTAATCCTGGTAGTGTCAAAGGTAATCTCCATCGCCTCTAACACTTTCTTGATATGCATAAACCAATGGTCTCGTCACCATCTGACTTCCCAGAACGCTCTGAGGATGATGCGCCCAAACTCGGAGGTTACTAGACCTCCCCGACCACCGCTATTAGCCCCAGGCGATAGCAGCCCGCCGCACACCTACGCCCCAACAAAGGTCCGCCCGATCAACACCGGTGGTGCCTCGACCAAGACTTATGGACTCCCCTCACGTCCTCGTACTCGACTACCCATCTATACAGTTTAAATGGCAAATTCAATTTCAATTCAGTATCTCTAAGGCATAAACACCGCCCCAAGACACTATTCCTACTCAGAATATACATTTCATATTCTATGTCCCCGTATTTAAATGCAATGCGAGACAATTTATTTCACATTTCAAACAATTTTATTCCATAAAAATTTTATTTTTGAAAATTTTATTTTTCCAAAATTTTGTCTCATTTTTATTTGATTTTTCAAAAATTTTATTTTAAATTTTTTCGAAAAATTTGGCAGGATGAACAAAGGTTCACGAACCCGTGTCCAAAGGTGACTCCTTTAAACAAAGACCGAAGCCGAAAAACAGCCGGGTGCACCAAGTGCACAAACAGGGCCTAATACACACCCAGTGTGTGCACAGCATGCTTTCAGCGCCACGCACACCCGCCGTATCGTGGCTTCCAGGCCGTGGTCAAGGCCGTGTCGCGGCCGGTGACCCCGGCCGTGTCGCAGTCGCCAATGGTCGTAGATCAGGCCAAGTGCCGCGTGCGCACCTGGCCGTGTCGTGGCCTAGGTCGTGATACGTGCCGCCCAACCGCCAGCTCCCAACACAAATCGTAGGACAGAATACACCAAGCCGTTTCAACCCATCCTATTACAATACAATCTTTCCATCCACTGTATCCCACTGTGTTGCAATACCACTGAGCCCCTGCAATACAATTTTCTACCCTATTGCAATACAAACTTCCAGCCCATTGCACTTCCAACAAGCCTAAGTCACGATACAAACTATGATATCACAATACAAATGGGGCAGTAGCCCAATTAGTTTGCACCAAATTTATTTATTTATTTATTTTTTCGTTTTTCATTTCATTTTTATTTATTTATTTATTTTTTCATTTCTTCCAGCTACTGGAAAATACCAAAAAATTTTATGTCTATTTATTATTATTATTTTTTTCTCATTTTCCAAAATGCTCAAATAATTTCATAAAAAATTATTTTATTCAATTTTCTTCAATTTTACAACTTGTAAAACCTTAGAAAATTATTTTCTTCACCTCTAAACCAAATAAATTTCTTAAAATTTATTTTTCCTTATTACCTTTTTTTTTTTTTTCATTTAATTCTGGAAAATGGTCCAGAATTTTCTCAAAGCCTCCTGATATAATACTAATCCTAGTGTTCAACCTCAAATTTATTAAAATTTGATTTTATTATCCAATAACCCAAATAAATTTATTATAATTTATTTCATTTATTTTCCTTTTTCCGTTTTACTCATTGTAAAACTCAAAAAAAAAAATTTCTAACACATCAATGTGCTAATCACTAAGCACACAATCACTCAACACATAACACTCCATGTTATAAACATCAGTCACACAATAGTTCATCAAATCACACAAAACACACCAAACACATGCATGCAAAGGTCCTAGTTTTGTCCTGATTCCTGTAGTAATCTCATACCTAAACTCGACATCGAACCACACCTAGTGGTGACGCTCTATACCTCAAAGACTACGGCTCAGCCCAAATCCCTCAAGCCCTAGGTAGCCGTGATACCTAAGCTCGATACTAAGTCGTGACGCCCCAAATCCTCGGCCCGTTGACTACCCGCCAACTCCGCGTGGAAACACTCGGAATGTCGTGACCCGACATTTCACGCAAAACGCGGCAGCCTTTCAGACGGAGCTCTACCCAAATACACCACCTCGTGATATAACCCGTCCCAATAACATCAATGACCACGCAGTATTCCCTCATACAACTATACAGAGTAAAAATGACCTCTTGGTCCCCTGCATTTATACTCACAACATATATTCCATCTATCCAATATAATCCGTAACATGAGTAAAATGGCCACTTGGCCCATAAACAATACTCATAAAACATCCCAACTATATATCATAGCTACAAGAGTTAATATCTACTTATACAACACATAGTATTAAAATGAAAACATTCTAAGACATGCAAACCATCAAAGCCACATTTTCGGCTTTCTTCTAAATCCGCCTCATGATTTAACCATCTCCTCGCACGCCCCTATACCCGTAAAAATAGTATCCCCGATTGTGGCGAGCTAATACTCCGTAGTGGAATCACCCTGCAATACGCTTCCACCTAAGTGCATATGCAATGCTCCAAAATAAACACACATTCAAGAAAATGCATGATCCTACTTGAATGTCTAACTGATCATCTCATATCCCGAGTCCTCCCCGACTCTCTCACACTTGCCTAAGCCACGTATGAGAACCCTTAATTTTATTTGTTTCAGGACAACCCTCCGATGTATATATCAATTGGGCCGACTCCAACGATTGATATTATGTGTGGACTACCCTCCGATGTATATTGCCGACTCCGATGATTGATATTTTATTTGGACTACCCTCCGATATTCATCATTTTTAGACAACCCTCCGAACCATTCTCTCAAGAATTACCTCATGCACTCACTCCTATCATTCTAGTACGCTTCACAGATATGGAATGCATGATGCCAATCTCCATTTCACCTCTATAACATATAAATATATAATCATGCATATATTCACATAATTTAAATCACACAAATATGTCATGTAATTTCACCATCAATTACATCAAAATTAGCTCAATGCGGGCTAATGATCAAACACGAGCAATCTGATTTGAATTACTCAACTAAGCACATTATTTCACAAAATTATTTTAGAACACTATTCTCGAATAGTGAAACCCGATTACTATTCCCGAAAATTACTAATCATTTGCTCACTTTGTGAATCAATTTCACGGCCATTCTCTACTTTATACAACCTTAATAACATGATTTATGGCATAAATTATACCAATTAATCACCAACAACTGTGATACCACGGGACACTAAATTTGGGTTCCATAAATTCAAATAATTCGGCCCCATGTTTTGGGACCGATCAAACTACTGCTCAAGGCCCCATACCAACCGAACATCACACAAGACTTAAACAAAGTGTAAAAACCCAAGTAGGAAAAACTTCCCTACCTCTTGGAGTTTAACGAACTCCCTAAAAACAGAGCCCACGCGCAGCCTCTCTCTTGCCAGAGTGCACTTTCCTTCTTGTTCAAGAGTTCACTACTTGACAGTCTGTAATTCTAGAGAGAAGGAAGACTCTCTCTCACTATAAAAAAACGAAATCAGCTACTGGTTCCTACTTCACGTTTTTCTCCCTTTTTGCATTTGGAAGAGACGACACTATTGGACATTTTGTTCTTTAGTGTCATTTAAACTTTTCCATTAATACCAATTATGTCCTCATTTTCCCAGCTTTCGACATCTCAAGACTATTTCTACTGCCTATTTTCATCAAGCTTCTACTCACGCCACTTAATGCCGCACATGACACGTGTTATATGTGACTTTTGTCACATCGAAAATCGTTTTACGCACCCGAAACACGATGCCTCGAAAAACATGCCAACTCCGACTGTCTCGGAATTCGATGAAATTCGATGTGCTAGCTAGATTTCGCGAGATGATTCCACCCAGAAATCCGCTTGGCCATCCGGAGATCCGTAGAATAAATTTCGATTTTTAACTGAAATTACAATTTTGTAACCAAAATTACGATTTTGCCCTTTTTCCAGAAATTGGAATTTCTCGGGTCTTACATTATCGTCGGCTTTGTTACGACGTGGTGATTTTTGTCGTTTTGTTGCAGCGTTTTATCCGTGTGAGGGTGATTCATACATGCAAGACATATTTGATTAGTCGAAGATATCAAATTACACACAAGATGTCAAGAAATGTGGTTGTAGATATTATATTTACTATTTTATCAAATTTGTAGGTTTTATGTTGATTTATTATGCTATTAACCTAAATATTGTTTCATCCTATATGCTATTTAGCTATTTGTGTTTTGGATCTATATCGATCTATTGCAAGTTTGAATCAAGAATATCATTTTTCTTTAAAAAAAAAAAAAACTTAGTTATGCATGTGTGTGACGCCCCAAAACTCCAGGGCCGCTTGACTATCCGTCAACTCGACACGCGAACGTCACGACCCGACATTTTCACGAAAAATCTACAGCCCTTTTGTACCTGAGAGCTCTACCCAAATACAAAACCTGCATATACCTGTCCCAAACAATGCAATATATCCATATATTCAATATATCCAATCACATGAGTATTACGGCCACTTGGGCCCACAAACGATACTCATAATACATACTAACTATGAATCCAACTATATACCAATAGTTCTAAGAGTTCAAATATTTTACTCTTATACAATACATACATTAAACTTAAAAAGTTCTAATACACGATACATCAAAGCCACAACCCTAGCTTTCTTCTAATCCCCTGGCCTCTAGGATCGAACCGTCTCAAACGCTCCCGTATTCTGTAAAATATATCCTCGACAGGTGAGCTAATGCTCGCAGTGGAATCGCCCTAAGTAGGCTACTTCCACCTGCTTAAAGGTAAATGTTCCAAAATAAACATACATTTAAAGAAATTTACGATCCTACTCAATGCCTACATGACCAACTCGTGATCCCGAGTCCTCACCGACTCCATCACACTCGCCTGCCCTCATAAGCATTTAAAATTATTATTTTTGCTTGCTCGCGACAACCCTCCGATGTGTATATATCAATTCAAATAGCCCGACGCATTGATATATTATTTGTTTGTGGACTACTCCGATGAATATCATCAATTGGCCGGTCCACGATTGATATTTTAATTGACTATCCTCCGATAATTAATATTTTTTAGACAACCCTCCGAACCGTTCTTCTGTACTCATCTCATGCACTCACCCTATAGTCCTGGGGGGAGAAACAATACATATAACGACGTACGCCAATTCCAATACGCCTAATTCAGTATGTAAATATATATAAGCATGCATATATTTGTTGAAAACAATCAATTCATACAATCATGTTTATGTAATTTCATTTCATACATCGTACCAAATTTCACTCAAGCACGATCAAACACGAGCAATTTAATTTAAATCACTCGACCAAACACATATTTTCACAAAATATATTTAGAACACGCTTTCGAATAGTGAAACCCTCACATTATTCCCGAAAAATCACACTACCTGCTCACCTTGCGGAACCGCATTTTCCGCCATTTCCTACCATTACAATCAATACATGATTAATACAAACTTTGTGAAATGAAATTCCAAACAAAATTTCACTAAGACTTGCCCAAGATTTTGGTTTCCAAAATTTATATCAATTCGTCCTGCTCAGACTCGATCAAACGACCCCTAACTACCCTCATTCGACCAAACATTTGTAAAGACTTAAAACGAATAAACCCAAGTAGGAGAAACCCCTACCTCGGAGTTTGAGAAAACTCCCTAAATCCGCACTCCACGAAGCTCTCTCCTCGCGCAGCCAGTCTCCTTCTTGTCCCGAAGACTGCCGACGGTCGGATTTGTCGTAAATCTAGAGAGAAGTGTTCTCTCTCTCTAAAACCTCCCAAACGAAAATGGCTACTGGTTCCCTTCTTTTGTTTCCAACGTTTTGCTTTAGCTTTTAAGTGGGGAAGACAAGCCATGTACACTATTTTGTCTTCTAATGACTTAAACTTTACCAAAAATGACCTTTATATCCCTTCATTTCAAGCTACATTCTAAGACTATCTCTACGGGTCCATTTTCATCATTTCAACTCATACCACTTAATGACATGAGTACGCTCTTATATGTGACTTTCGTCGTGATCGAAACCGCTTTTACAAGACTCCAACACGACGCCGAAAAACGCGCCGATTTTCCGACATCGTTCCCTTAATTCAACGAAATTTTATACGTGATAGCTATAGTTTCACGATACGATCTAACGGTGAAACCGCTTCATCATCCGGCATCTGCACAAATTCATGCATTTTTAACCGAATTAACAACTGTAATCGAAATTACGATTTTGCCATTTTTTCGTAAATTCAATTTCTGCTCCATAATGTGAGCTATTTTTATTATTATTTTAAAATAATAATATAAATCATTTAAAATATATATATATATATATATATATATATATATATAAATATTTTTAATTTCTAACTCTTACCTCTCTTAAAATATTTTCAAATTAAATAATTTTAAAAATTATTATTCCTATTTTTTGAATGAAATGAAAATTATATTAATAATTTTTCCTGATATTTTTATTTAAAAATAATAAAACAGTTTTTGTGAGACCCCGAGAAAATTCTAATTTTCTAAAAAGGGTAAAATGGTAATTTCTAGTAAAACTGCACTTTCAGATCTCTTGACGACGGTCACTTCAATCGTTGAATCGGCCCTCACGAAATCTGGGATACCATGTCGACCTCATTCTGATTCGAGACAATCGAAATTACAGTTTTCGATAAGAATCTTATGTAGAATGCTAAGACACTGACACCTCTGAATGTGCGCAAGAGTGCCACACGTGTCAAGATGGTGAGCCAAACACGAGCCCAAGCAAGGCCCATGTGGACACATGACACGATGCCATTCGAGGAAATCCAATACAGATCGAGCGCTTTATGCTGTAATCCCACGAGCAAACAGTGGAAATGACAAGTGGTACGGAGAAGACTTTCTCTTAACCTCCATTTGCACTAATCTGGTCAGAGTGAAAGGATGGTAAGGTATCAAACCCAGAAAGAGAGAGAAAAAGTATGATTTTAGAGAGAGAAGCTCTACCTCTCTCTGTGATTCCTACAGCGATCTAATCGTCGATTTTCACAAGTAAGAAGAGTTGCTCCCTATGGCAAGGACTACGCGTGGTACTACTTTGGGAGTTTCGACAAACTCGAAAAGGTATAGGCTTTTCTCCTACTTGTTTTACTTTTTGGCTAAGGACCATGTAATGGATGGGGATTTGTCAGATACTGATGACCGCGCTTTGCCCAAAAGATTTGTGATCACCTAATAAATCCCTAAAGCTGCTGACAATCCACTGATCGCTTTGTGTGGCTTGTGTGATGTTTCGTTATTTTCATGAATGAATAACCTGCTGATTGTGATTTTGTGGGTAGTTCCAAGACGAACCGCGCATTGTATGAGCCACGTGAGCTAATCGCATGCTATTGATATGAATAATGACATGTGGATAGTGTATAAAATTTTAATATATGCATGAGTGATATTAGTACGTGTTGAATGTTCGTGTGCCATTGTACGTAGCACTTAGCGGAGTAACCTAAGTAGGAAAATTCCACTCATCAGGCGACGTCACCCCGTCGATGTGAATATATTTATTTCAAAATAAGTGCGCACTCCGAGGATGAGACGACGGAGACCGTAGGAGACGTAAGAAAATGGGCCAACTGGCCTTATTATGTATTTTTGTAAAAATCTGGGCAAAAGACCCTATTCTGGATAAATTGTAAACAAAACAAATTGTAATAAAATTCTTTTTGTATAAAATATACATTTTTGTGGGTATGGATGTATGGGCCCGACGTGGCCATTTTACTCACGTATGGGTCTCATGACGAGACACGTGATTTCGCGTGGTTGACTATGATCAACGACACCCCGCTTTGGGCGTCACATTTTTTAACTATTAAAATTTATAATTATAAGTTTAAATATTACGTTGTTTTTCGATAATTTTATGTAAGACCCGAAAACCTAGAAATTTGAATTTTGCTAGAAGGGCAAACAAGTAATTTCCACTGAATTCTTTCTAGATCTCAGATGAAGAAACGAACTTCACCGTTGGAATCGTCTTACGAAATCTAGTCACCCATGTGAATTCGTTGAATTCTCGAGACAAACTAAATTTTTGCGACTTCGAGGCGACTCGAGTGGACTTCAAAGCGTGATTTTTAGAAAATCCTCGAAAATATCAAATATTTAAAGAATGTCTATTTAAGATAGATGGAACCAAAACCGAACGAAATAAATTGTTTCTAAGAACTGAATCGAAGAAGTGTGACACGTGGAGGGACATGAGGCATGTGTCCACACTATAAATATCCTAAAATATCTATAATGCAAACAGATTTCATTTTTTGTCTAGAGAAAAACGTGATAGAGAGAGAGAGAGAGGAAAGAAAGCAACTTTCTTCTCCTACGATTTCACTGTGGTTTTGCCTGGCCTAACCGACAGACGAGAGTTAAAGCTCATTTACAACCGACTTGAGCTGATACAGAGGTACCGGGAATCACATGCATGACCCTCAAGAACAGCTCTTGAAACCGAGAAAAGGCGGTGTCCCGAGAAATCACACAAATTGAGGTAGGGTTTTTATCCTACTCGGTTTAATTTCTATCTAAGGGCATGTGTGTGTGTCAAAGTGGAGAATGTGTCGGTTTAACTCTCTCAGACTATGGCGAGTTTTGTACTGCTTGGCCATCACTCATCCCCGAATTAGTGATTCTAATTGATAAAGCCCCAGACTTATGGAGAACATATTTCCTTGAAATAGAATCTATCGAGTCAGGCCCTTTAGGTTCAGAAATGCATTGAAGGGGTATGTTCAGAACAGTTTACAGTTTGTGTTTGACTTTTGAGTAGTCCCGGTTGTTTAAGGACATATCTTGAGTTTCGGTGGTCCAGTTTGGGTGATTCTAGTTGAAGAACCCTTAGAACCGTATCTTCAAATGAGTACAAGAATGGGTGTCAAATTATGGATTAAATTTTAATCAGGAATCACAAACTATTTCCATTATGGAAGTAAAGCCGACCGATTTAAACAAAGGTCATAACTCGCCGTCCCGAACCGTTTCAGGTATTCTTGGACTCTATGGAAAGCCCATTGAGTTAAGAACCCTAGCGCATTCTTTGGAGTGGTGATCCACAGTAACCTTTGCGTGGTGTTTTGTACTAGTGTACAGGTGGGACATAGGGATCATTTCCTGTTTTGTTTGCCTCCAACGGACTGACCATGTATTTGCGTCCCGAATAGTTCAAGGTGTTCTTAGACTCTATGTCGATCATTAGTCCGAATTCTTTCCATGTGCCTTTGGAAGCTTGAGTGTCACAACCTAAAGCTATGTTTGCACAAAGTGTGCAGGTTATTTGGTGTGTCGATGTGAATGTAGGGTTTGACCCGACCATTGCATGACATGTTGTAGGCTAATGTAGTGGGTATGAATTTCCATGAGTTAGCCCTAAGGAAGGCTATATGACATTACTTGTTTAGTCATGTATTGTTGAATGCTAATATGCATGAGGAAATACTAAATATTTATAAAGATTGGCATGAAATGTGCTGAACTTATAATAACTGCGATATATGTTGCATGGTACTTGACATGAAGAACGATTGATTAGAATGTTCCATGTAATGTGCATCATATATGTAACATGAGAATTTGCAGTGACATTAGCATGCATATGCACAAGGACATCATCATATTGGGTGTGTGTGCATGGATACGGGCATTCATCATTAGTGTTGATGGATGGGTAGTGGCTTCGTGCTGGGCGGCGTCGACCGATGTCTCACGGTTTAAACATAAAAATAAATATAAATAATGTGTTGGGTACGAGTAAGAAGGGGACGTTAACCCCATAGGTGAAAAGCACAGGTTGCGCCTGGAGTGTAAAGACGCGGTGGTCGAAGTTGATCTGTAACATGGGTGTAGAGCTGGCGGTGTGTCCAGAAAGTTACGTTTCCGAAAGACACCACGGTCATGGATTTATCATGAACGAGTTGTGTGATAAGTCGGGATTGACTCAAGATTAGTTTCCCATTGGCGCGCATTGCTGGGGTGATATGATAAAGGCTACCGACATATGTGTCATTGGTACCACCGGTGTTAGCGGTTATCACACTTGGCATAGGAATGTGTGGATTCGATTAAGGTGACTCGGGATATGGAGAAGCGGGAGCATTCCATGCATGACATCGACATTCATGTAGACATTTTCACGCATGGATTTGTATTGGTTAGTGCGATCATTTGTATGAAGCGCTTAGGTGAGGAGTAACCCTTGTAGGAGATTATCACTACTGGGCTTTGCTCACCTCGTCGTGGGACCCCCCTTTTAGGTACAGGTCAGGTGCAAGCGGTTGACCCGCATTTGGGACCGCACATATGAAGAAAGCCGGATGTGGCTTTGGACCATATTTTGTATATGTATTGATGAGGTTTAAAATGACAGAGGTCAGCGAGCCCAGACCACGAGCCTAAATGCCCGTGAGTGAAGGTTAAGAAGCAAGCCTAGTACGATCTTTGGGCCCTTGATGACATCCCCCGAATATAGGCCCCGAAGCAAGGGCCCCGATTCACCTTCAAAGAGTGGTAATGTAATCAAAGAATTCGTATTAAAGGAAAATACCCAATCTCCACGGGTAGGAAAGCATAATATTTCCTAATTGTACTTATCAATTATCCTTATTAATTGGTTAACAATAAGGAAAAGAAAATCTCTCACCCGATGTAGGAATATCATATCATCATCCATTCCAGAAAGTTATCAATTATCCCTTATTAATCGGTTATATAAGGAAGAAAATCTCTCGCAATGGGAGAAATATTTTGTCATCATCATCAACTAGGAAAGTTATCATGATCATCATTTATAAATACCGGAGCCACCTATCAGGTGTGAAAGTCATACAGAAAATTCATTCCTAAGCGATTGATCTTCTCTTCCCTCGGAAGAAGCCGACTTAGACATCGGAGGCAGCGGTGAGCCGTAATTCTTTTTGTTTCTTGTTTTTGCGAGGTCCAACGTATGGAGTGGAGGCGAAGCCCGACAAATCCGGTACGCTGAGCTTTAGATTCGGGTTGAAAAAGCATCATTAGTTTGGCGTACAAATGCAGTAGGAGCAACGAGTTCCTTTACAAATAAAGGCCGACCTCTCGGTGGCGATGGTATCAACTCGGAACATAAGCGGGAACCGCGTAATCCTCCAAGGATGCAAGACCGGCCAGGCGACGTGGACCTTGGTATCAAGGGAGCGCGTTAGAGCTATGCGGCTTGACACGGGCGAGGTAAGGCCTCAGCTTCCTGACAAACGCTTCTTTGAAAGAGTTGGAACAACTCACCAGAACCATCTGGCGGCTCCGGGAGACCGCGACGGCTCGAAAAGACCAAAACCTATTGCAGGAAGGCTTGACACATCGACCCTCGTCGGCGGATAAAGGAGAAAATTGCCACGCTGAGGAGCAGATCCTTACCCGACCCCCTTGGAGAGGATCATAATGAGGAAGATCGTGGGACGGAGGTTCACGAGACATCCAACAAGAAATCGTATGAAGGGAGGCGGTAAAGGGTCGAGCTCTAGTCTCCGCGGGCGTAGCAATTACTGACAAACGGTCTCCGTGCGTCGAGTCTTGCACTTCCCCCTTAGAAAAGTTCGAATCTTGTAGATCAGGCGTTCTCTGAACAAGACCTCACGAGGCGGTGAGCTACTCGGGAGGTCTTAGCACCCGAAGCCCGATGCTTGGATTCGCGCGGGGAGAGTCTTGCGCCCGAGCCCGGTAAGCAGCACGTAGAGCTTAACGGCTCGGGGAGGGTCTTAGTGCCCGCTGGCTGGTGGCTCGGTTGGCGTAGGAGGTCTTGGGCCCTGGGCCTGGTAGCTCGACCTCTGAGCTTAGCAGCTGGGAGGTCTTAACGCTGAAGCCCGGTATCTCGATTGGCGTGGGGTCTGCTTGCTGGGAGTTGATGGCTCGGTTCGCGCGGGAGGTCTTAGCCGGGTATTGCTTCGGCCACGGGCTTAGCAGCTGAGGAGGGTCTTAGCTCAGAGCCCGATGGCTTTCGATTCGCGTAGAAGTCTTAGCACCGAAGCCCGATGGCTCAACTTGTAGAGCTTAGTAGCGCCGGGGAGGTCTTGGCGCCCGAAACTGTGCTTCCGATTAAGCGCGAGGGTCTTAGCGCCGAGAAGCCCGATGCTTCGGCTATGAAACCCCAGCGACGCGGAGGATCTTGGCACCAGGGGCCCGATGCTTTCGGTTCGGCGCGGAGGGTCTTAGCGCCCCACGAGCCTGTGCTTTCGGCACGTATGATCTTAACAACTCAGGGGTCTTAAGGCCCGGGGAGCTTGTCAGCTCGGTTCGACGGGAGGGTCTTAGCGCCGGAGCCCGATGGCTCGGCACTATGGAAACAACAACTCGAGAGGGTCTTAGGGCTGCTAGGAGCCATTAGCTCAGTCATGGGGAGGATCTTAGTGCCCTAGAAGCAGTAGCTCGGCTGTGGGGCAGCGGCTCGGGAGGTCTTAGGCGCGAGGCTGTGGCTGCGGTTGCGCGGGAGGGTCTTAGCGCCTTGAAGCCCGGTGGCTCGGCTGTGGGGCTTGCGGCTCGGGAGGTCTTAGAGCTGGGAGCCCAGTGGCTCGGTCGCGGGAGGTCTTGGCGGGCCCGGTGGCCTCGGCTTGCCAGGCTTAGCGCGGCTCGGGATGGTCTTGCGCGAGGCCCAGTGCCTTCCTGAGTTCGCATGGGAGGGACCTTAGGACCTGGAGCCTAATATAACTCCGGCCTGCGCGACTTAACGGCTGAAGGTGCTGCGCCCGAGGCCCCGATGCGCTCGGTTCGCGCGAGGGTCTTGGCGTCGGGCCTGGTAGCTCGGCACGTGAGAGCTTAGCAGCCGAGGTCTTGGCGCGAGATCTGGTAGCTCGGTTGCGCGAGGAAGGTCTTGGTGCCCGAGCCCGATGTTAGCTTTGTGAAACTTAATAGCGCTTCGGGAGGGTCTTAGCGCCGGAGCCACGATGCTTTCGATTCGCGCGGGAGGTCTTAGCGCCGGGCCTGGTAGCTCAGCTCACCCAGCAGCGGCTTAGGAGGGTCTTAGCGTCCAGGAGCCTTGTAGCTCAGATCATGCAGGAGGGTATTAGCGCCTCGGAGCCCGATGCTTCCGGCTGCGAGCTTAACGGCTTCCGAGGGGTCGCCCGGGAAGCCTGATAGCTCAATTGGCGTAGGAAGATGTAGCCCGGTACAAATGGCATATAGTTTGAAGAGGCTTACTGCGCATTTCGAAGGCCTCGGCCACCGAGGCTGTGGCTCGGTTTGTAGAGCCGGCACCGATGAAGGCCTCGGCACCGGGAGGCTGGCTGGTTTGGGGCTCGGCGTTTCGGGGAGGCCTCGGCGCCTAGAGCCCGGCTGGGTTGTGACAACAGCTCGAGGCCTTAGCAGCCCGGGGCCCGATGCTTCGATTTTAGGAGCTGCCCATTTCGGGAAGGTCTGAGGCGCCCGAGGCCCGGTAGCTGGTTCGACTGCGGCTTCGGGGAAGGCCTTAACGCCCATGGCCAAATGCTTCCGGTTCTGAGGACTTAATAGCTTTGGAAGGCCTTAAGCGCCCGAGGAGCCACCGTAGTTCGCGGGCTGCGTGGGAAGGCCTTAGCGTCAGGCAAATGCTTCGGTTGTAGGGTTCTGGCTTCGAGGCTGGCGCCTGCGGGAGCCATGTAGCTCAGTTTTTAGAGCTTAATAGCTCAAGAAGGCCTTAGCTCCACCGAGCCTATGCTCGTTGCATTGCTGCTGATTGAAACAACCTTGTCGCCCGAAACCTAGTAGCTCGATTTTGACTTGGTACCGAAAAGGCATATAATAGCCACAGAAGCTTCGTGCTTCGATTTAATTTCATGACTCAACAGAACCGGGAACCAAGCATCTCAATTCGCGAAAGCAATGTGTCAGCAAATCTAAGTGCTCTCAGAGAAAAAAGTCAATATCGAAGCAATCATGACCCTTACTCGCGCTTGTAAGGCTCGGGTGCGATAGGGTTTAAATGGCAAAGCGCCTTGGGCGAGAACACGAGCCCCAGTGCGGGCTTAAAGAGGATTAAGTAAGCCTAGTACAGTCTTTGGGCCCTTGATGACATCCCCCGATATAGGCTGAAACAAAGGCCCAATTCACTAAGTGGTAATGTAATCAAGAATTTGTATTAAAGGAAAATACCCAATCTCCACCAATTAGGAAATAAGCGTATTTCTAATTGTATCCATCAATTATCACTTATTAATCGGTTAACAATAAGGAAAGAAAATCTCTCACCAATGGGAGGAATATCCCTTATCATCATCGACTAGGAAAGTTATCGAATTATCTCTTTATTAATCGGTGCGCAATAAGGAAGAAAATCTTCTCACCCGATGGAGAAATATCAGTATCATCATCGACTAGGAAAGTTATCATGATCAGCCATTATAAATACTAGGCCACCCCATCGGTGAAAGGTACGCACAAAAAATTCATTCCACCCAGCGGTTGATCTTCTCTTCCCCGGAAAGCGCGGCAGGCATCGAGAAGACAGCAGGCGAGCCCCGCGATCCTTTTGTTCTTGTTTTGTAAGGGGAGTCTAACGTGCACGGAGTTAGCGGACAGGCGTGCCAGCAGAATCGGCACGCTCAAGCCCGGTTCGGTTGAAAAAACATCATGTGTATATTAGGAAGCGATAGGTTTTAATATATCATTTTGTGTAAGAAGTGTATAGTGAACTCTTGTAAACATATCACTACATAAGTTGCATATAGTATTCGGGGTATGATTTAATGGGGTTGAGTGGTCGCTATGACTCTTAGATATGGCTGAATTATTAGTATAATGACTCCGGATGGGTCATGTGATGTATTGTTATACGAGGTTGTATTTTGGATAGAACTGTCTGAGAGGAGCTACATGTATTTTTTGTTAAAGTATGGATCGATAAATGGGGACATGATGGTGTAGCGTTAGGTGCAGAGCACCCGCTTTGGTTCTGAGTTGACGGGTTGTCAGGACCCGGGATAAAGTGTCACATTTAACAAGTGTGAATAGTATATATATTTTTAAAATTTATGTTTAATATTCTATAAAATTTCAAAAATATAAATAAGTTAATTATAAATAAAAATGTTATGAATATAAAATTTTTTAGTTAAATAAAATATAATAAAAATATATGGATAAGTGCTATTTAAAAAAAGTAAATTTATAAAATATTATTATTTATTTAATATAAGTTAATTATTATAAATATATAAAAGATTAACAAATATATTAACTACACAATACTAAAATTATATTCCTAATAAAATTAAAAGTGAAAAAATATATAATTAAAAATGATGGCTTGGAATTGTGGTTTGGGGTGCAGGCTGGGGCGCTAGGGGGTGGCTACATGTCAAAGTGGGATGTGGGAAGAGGGAGGGGGGGAAATTTGACCTATAAGTGAAGTTGCCCAAAAGGAGAGGTAGTGGATTCCATGGCGATAGTAAGCTCAGTGGAGATGATAAGTTTGGAGGATAATTTGTCCTCTGATGATTCAAGTTACCTAAAAATGAATACTTTTCCCAAAATACCACAAATAAAAAAGTCAAATTTTTTGGGGTTCCGTTTTCCCCCTTATTGCCCCTAAAACACGGTACCCTTCATTATGACAGAGATTAGAGTGAAAACTGTTAATTGGGGCTAATACACGTACGTAACTGCTTTTATCACATTTACATAAAGTACCAGTGAAAGGTACTCAGAGTCTGAACATGTACCAATTTGAGCCGTCTCACAGAAGTCACGGACTCTGGAACTTGACAGACATGGAGAAAAAGGACTCCCTCGTTCTGTGGATGGATTATTTTAACTGTTCTTCTTTTCTGTAATTATTCTCTACATACATTTATGAGGCTTGGATCAAAGCCTATAGCCTGGTTTCAAAAAAAAATGCTTTTAACCATTGGGAGCCAGCTAGTGCCCAGGTGGCAAATGCCCTCCTGAAATTTTTTTTAGCAAAAAATTTCTTTTGTAGACATCAAGACTAGAATCCTTCCTTATTGAAATTGTTGGAACAATGAATCAATTGAGTTAATGTCTCTTAGAAAATAGTTTATGCCCTATATATGACCTTATATTCTAGCTCCGCCACTACTTTTGACATTTTTCATACAAATATATGTATAATACTGCTTTTAAAATCGTGGTTATCAATTCACGATTTCATTTTATATTAAAATTGTAGTTGACAACTAAGACTTCTTAGATTAAAAGAATATGAAAATTCCCAGGCACCTCTCTAGGTGGTATCCAAAGAGCCTAAAATCAATATTTATTTAAAAAAAATATTATTTTAACTGACTTTTATATATCTTACTTTTATCAAGAGAGAGCATAGAGGTGGCTTTAATTGCTTTTTACTTATCAATTAACCTCACTCCTAATCATTTAATAGCCCAAATTTTGTGTTATAAATTTTTATTAAGGTGAACGTGACACATAGATAGTAATAGAATACTATTAGCATAATAAGATTAATATCCCCTATTTCTTTTTATTATGTTCTTGATGAGGTTATCTCAAATTTATATTTTGATTCAAATAAAGTTTTGTTAGATAGGCAGTTCTGAAAGCATGAGGGAACATTAATTAAGGAATCCAGTGTCAACAAACATTCAAGTAATAAGCTTTGTAAAAAATATCGAGATATTAGGATCCCTACATTTTGTCCTCATTATGCGGAGTCTTTGTACTATAGGAATATTTGTATTGAACGGAGTAAACGTGATATTTCTCATTTTGTATGGACCGCCACAAAGGAACCTTATTCACCACATGCATAGATATGACAAGTGTAATAAGGATTGAAAAGACAGTTTAAACAAAGCATATCAAAAGGATGAGAGAGAAGTTCTGGCCTAGTTCAAGTTTCTAGAGGGCATCCTACATGATCTATATTCGATATCTACAGAGTCTTTAACTGATAATAGCTAAATAGCTTTCAATAGTGTAACAAAGTTAAATAGAAAATAGAAAAAAATGAATAAGAAAATGCTTAAGAACACATATATTTATGTGTATATATATATAACCCTAAATCAAATGGGTGATTCCTGGAAATTGTAAAGTCTTTATCACGAGGGCCTCGAGCTCCAAACTCCCATGAGGTCGAGTGTTGAGCCTCGGTCTCGGGCTATTGGTCCTCATCTTCGTCTTCACCGCAGATCTCATAAAAAAATTCATTTAAGTCGAGCTTCAAAAATATTTAAGGTTGGGTCATAGTTCGGGATCCGACATAATTTTTTTTGTCATTTAACCTAAGTAAAATTTTAAATATTTTTTGCATAAGAGCATACCAACCATTCTCATTTGGCTCATCTCCATATTTGGAGATTTTGACCAAAAAAATGCCTCAAACCATCCTCCATTTCCATCCATATTTGGAGATGTGAGTAATAACTATATTCCCTTATTATTTAATATTACTTCTATTCTCTCATTATTTGTTCAAATAATAACGTAGTGTTACAATAATATTTTCTCTTATATTTTATTAAATTTGAATAATTTAAATTTTCTATTAAAATTATTTTTTGATAATGATATAATACATTTTATTTATATTGTAAATATAAAAGTGTAGACCCCAAGTTTTAGATTTCTTAGGATGTTTTTCCTTTGTGGGATGTTGGGTCCACATTTGAAAAGAAGAGAGGAGGAGAAAATTTTTTGGGACAATGGGCAGCCTTTAATTGGGGCCTAAACCCCATCTATAGGTTTTATTTCTTTTAAAGGAGGATTGACATCTCCACTCAAAATGAGAGAGACTCAAAACTCTCATATTTTTAAAAAGTTTTAATAATTTGGGAGGCAATAGGTTTTAGGAATAATCTCGACTTGGGAGGCGGTGGCCCCAGGGAGCTACTCCTCTGGGATAAGTTGGGGACACATTTGGTGGTTTTTTGTTTTTGTAGTTATTTTTATTGTTGATCGTTGTGCGAAAATCTCTTTAATTTATTGTTTTATTTAATTAGTCCATTTAAATATATTATTATTGTTTTATTTTAAGTATGTTATTTAATTTTTTTATTTTTTTTTAATTTAGATTGATTGTTGATGTTTTGTTTAATAATTTGGATTCATTTGCTGTTTTATGAACCCATCACCCGTGTATTCAGCCGGTCGGGTTGACAACTGTCAACTGCGGAAGGCTTTGTGGATGTCGGATTATCCAGACATCACACCGTGTAATCCCCTTTCCCTGGGCCCATGATTTGAAAATCGAGACCAGAGTCTCCTTTGTACGGAGAGCTCCACCAAATACAATTTGTGCAAAAAAAAACGGCAACATGACTAATGTCATAATGACCCCATTGGGTGGGTAATTAATTGGCCCTACTTAGGGCCCCCTCAAAGTCACATCAAGACATTCTCAGAGTTTAAATTTACAACTCTCATTTTTATAAAATATACATAACCAAGTTTTGCTCCAAATAAGAGACAAAAAAAAAAAAAAGCTCAAAGTCTGGTAAACTCTTCAATCATGTGGTCTCAGACGAGTCGGTAGCAGTACTTGACACTTGCACGAAATATGGTCCCACGTTGGGTTGAGCAATGCAGTAGAGAATAACTGCTACCGAAAATTTCTTCAGCTCAGTGCAGCGTGCGATGCATAGTCACAGCATGGCCAATTTCATAAATACGAATCACACAGCGGAATATTATGTACATGAATGGGATGGGCTCATCATGCCCATGTTAAAGTCTGAGACTCTCATGTGTGCCAGTGTGAAAAAAACTAGTCATTGATGTTTAATCCAATGACTATTTTAAAAACAAAATCTTTTTGTTTTTATACAAATCAAAACCCATTGGATAAACCTCAATGTTCGTCTTTATTAGTAAATCCATGTGTTTGTGCATTTATGGGCCACAGTTTCACGGTTTTCACCATGAGGATGTCGCACGCCTTCCCAAACATTTCTTGCGGCTCTGCGTTGATCATGTCTTGCATGTAATGCTATTACCCACGAAGGGTGTCGATTTATGTGTAGCTGTGAAATTGCATGTCTTATCAGGCTTCCTTAAATTAATTAGTGTCATAGTATTATTTTTGAAGAGGTTTGTTTTAAGGATGAAATTGTAAAATTTTTCAGGAATTGTGGCACTTGTGCGATTAAAAAAGAAAGTGGAGGTGAAAGTACAAATTATGGGAATTTCAAAAGATAATAATAATAAATTGTCATAATGGTTTGAGCTTAGAAAATTCTCTAGATCTCCCGGACGTGAAGCGGTGCATGTAGTTAAGTCGTCTCCCAATCTAATGACTCATAAAGTTTCGTCAAGTGTAAAATAGTTGGAATATTTCTGAATTTGGGTGATAAATTTGCCGAGTGACTTCGAGGGGCGGGATTTTCTGAAAATTTCGGAGTTAAAGTGACTGAGTTAAGTTTATTAAAATAATTGAATTGAAAAGAAATAAAATTTTTGGAATAAAACGGATCGAATAAGGCAATAAAAACTATGTATCAAAATAATAATAATAATATATGGTATTATTGTATTATAAAAAAGATAAAAGTAAAAATAAAAAAGACGGACAGTGCAGAGAAACTGATTTTTATTTTTATTTTCTTCGATTCTCTTTAGAATATAGAAAATCGGATCGTGGGTACTAAATCGAAACGAAGAACAAGAAGTTGGACTGCTTGTGAGCTATGGTACTAATATCTTAGCATTTTGTCAAACTTTAAAGATAAATTTTCTTACTTGTGCCCATTGGACTTCAAAAAGGGCATGTAATGGCTTGGAATTTTCTTAGAGAATTAAAGTGAGAAGGTCGTAAATTCCAGTCTAAAATTTTGAGTTTGAGTTTAGGAATTTTGGGACTATTTAAGATAGTCAGTGAATTCGGGCTTGTTTAGGGCTAGTTCGGAGTTGAAATTTCAGAAGTTGTATGTTCAGGTGATCGGACATAATTATATCAGTCTTTTTTGGGTGTTTTTATACTATATGGAAGAGTATCCATTGGAGTCTAGAATATGGCCATAACCTGAATGACATTTGGGGCTATATTTCTAAAAATTTAATTGTAGCACCAAGTGTGCAAAATTGCTTAGTTTGTGTTGACGACAATGGTCTGTCATTGAATATGTAAGAATTAATAGCGGATGAAGGGAGAAATTATTAGATTAGGTATAATTATTGTAAAAGGAAGGTGAGTGTTCTAAAACTTATTTTTAATTACTAATTGTGTGTTATAAATCGTTTTACTTGGTATGTTATGGTTTAAATTGTTAAAACCATATTTGAAAAGCAAGCAACATGGTTTTAAAGTATTAAGCATATTTAATAACAAATGGTTGAGATGATGAAACTGTGTTTAGAAAACAGCGAAATGGTTTGATTGTAAACCATATTTGAAAAGCAAGCAAACAGACTCAGTTTGATTTGTGAAACCTCTTTCAAGAGCAAGCAAGCAAGCAATGGTTTGATTTGTAAAACCATAAGTGCGTTTTATAAACATGCCTTAAGAAATCCTAGTTTTAAGCAAGCATCGCAGATCAGTGTTAATGCGATGCCACGGGTGAGTTAGGGCATCGTTTAAATGCGTTTTAGATTTGCGCGGTCGGCAAACTTGATTCCATCATCTGTAGCATATTAAAGGACCGTGTGGCATGCGGAGTATATAGGGTTGGCGTGCTAGCTATTATGTGAGTAGCGTAGACCAAGGTCTTTCCACCATATTTATCGGAAAGGTAATGTGGGCGAGGCCCTTCCACTGGTGATGTGGACCCGGGTCCTTTCCTTCGGCCGCAGTTTGAAGCCCCGAGGCTCGTGTTTACTAGGATCTGACAAGCAAGAAAGGCCTCCGGTGGTTGATCTTGATTTATAAGCATTTTCCTACGGTTTGAAATCAACCAGTATGACAAGCATTTTATGAAAAGTTTGAAGCTTTTAAAGCAGCGAGCAAGCATTTTATGAAAAGTTTTTAGAAACTTTACGGCCAAAAGCAACAAGCAATTTAAAAGTTTATAGGCTTTTAACTAATAAACAGCATAGTATGAAAAGGTTTTAAAAACTTTTAAAGCAAGTAAGCAAACATAGCATGAAAAGTTTTTAGAAACTTTTAAAGCAAAGCAAGCAAGCAGTTTATGAAAAGTTTTATAAACTTTTATAGCAAAGCAAGCAAGGTTTCTGGAAAATGTCTTGTAAAATATAGTTTTACAGTTTTGAGATATTTTCAAACTTATTTATAAGCATACAGTCTTAAGCTTCGTTTAGCTCATTATTTTCATGTTTTAAAACTATTTTAGAATGCAGGGCTGCCGAATGTTTGGGGCATTTTAGTATTCATCTGAATTACAAGTAGGTGTTGTATTAAATAACTTGTGTAAGGAAATACTTTGAATTTTTACAGTTGAGCATATGTATGTACATAGTTTGAATGTGATGAGCCTGAGGCTCTTTGAAAGAGTGTGTTGGTTGCCATATTTTGGAAAGTGTAGCGTATATACGGGTTTAGGATATGTCCTATATCTGGTACTGTTATCTTTGCCGAAATTTGATAAAATCTGAGTTTAGAAAAAGAAAAAATAAAATTTATACGGGGTTTCAGCAAGCAACAAACTTGAGTCATAAGTTCTCTAGTCGTTAGATAGCGGTTGGGGTTTATGTGGGGTGTGACACACACATTAGTAGGGGTGGGGGTGTGTCGAGTCTCCCCTTTCTAACCGAGAAATCAGCCCCAGCGGACATCTATAAGTCAAAACTGCCAACATATTCTCCTGCCCATTATTTTGACAAATAGCCCCTTAGAATTAAGGGACAAAGCTGAGCGCCACAGGCTTAGGGGTGTCAGTTGTGACAGATCGGCACGAATACTAGTGGATGTCGGGTTACCCGCTGCAAGCTTAGCAATGAGTGAGAGTCTCCTTTGTGGGGAGCTCTACCCAAGATACATATCCTGTCCCAACGACCACACAGGGTCCACATATGAATAAAATGAGTAAAAATGGCCACTTGGGCCCCTGCATCAATACTCACAATAAACATATCCCCAACCAAACCATATGTCTCACTTAAGTTTCAAAGTTAATAAATTACTCTTATACAACATATATTAAAATGAAAAACATTCTAATACATGTATCCAACTAAAACACCATCAAAGCCACAAACCGGCTTTCTTCTCAATCAGACTTTCTAAAGATGAGGCCGTCACCTCAGCTCCACAGCACTGAAATCAATATATTCCTCGACAATTATTACAATACTTGATAATTGGAATCACCTAAATGAGTTACGCTCCGCTAAGTTTTCATATCTGTGCTCAAATGTAAACACATTCAAAGTAAATACGTGATCCTACTTGAATGTCTACATGACCAACCCACATGTCTCGAGTCCTCCACCCAGGCTCCTCACACTGCCCTAAGCCATGTATGAGAAAAATATCACTTTTTAAAACAAAACTTGTTGTTTTTGAAATTACACTACCGACGTGTCGGTAAAAATATGGGACTACCCTCCGAGGCGAATGTGTTGGAGAACTTCCCGAAACAGTCATGGTCCTCATCCGAAATGATATGTTGGATTGTCTCCCAACCCCATTCTTCGGAAAAATCATCTAATGTAAATTCGCTACGCCCAATCATGTTAGTTTTTTGAAAATTCATGTCATTGTTTCACTCACGCTAATTTCTAGGTTAGATTATATAAAATGCATTATGCCATTTCAACACAATTTATATTGCACATGAAAATATATCACCATGCATATATTTACATCTTAAGCCTAAAACATGTTATGCACATTCATCATCAATTTCACCAAATTAGCTCATGAACTGTTACAACTGACAGTCGATTTGAGATTACTCGATATCAACACATTATTTTAAAAATATTTCGAGTGAATACTATTCATGAGCGGTGAAACCCCTTGGGTTATTGTTCTCGGACAATCACCGACATTGGTTCCACTTTATGAACGAAATCCAATGACCATTAAAGACCTCATGCATGAGAGCATAATATATTCAATAAATCATCACCCGACATACCCCGAATAGTCGTGACATCACATGGATTGCCCAAAACGTCTTAAAGAAAAATTAAACTGGTCGGTCCCCGAGTTTTGGGACCGACCAACAACACTCACGGCCTCGATAAACTCAAACATTATAGTACTTCGTCAAAGAGTAAAACAGTAGGATAAAGCCCTACCTCACTTGAGTTTGTCGACTCCTCAGCAGGAGCCTGCTGTGAGCCTCGCCCGTGTCGACGACTTTCCTTCTTGCTTCGAAGAAATCCGACTGTCAGATTAGTTAGAAATCTAGAGAGAAGGAGGACCTTCTCTATACAAATGAAAAATGTCAGGAGTAATTGCACATCAGTTCTCGACACGTTTTTTGGTTTTGGCTCCTTAAGGTAAGGTAGGAGATGACACTATTCCCTATTTCGTCTTATTATCATTTAACTATTCATAATGCTTCCATGTCTCCTAAATCAGTTTGACATTTGACGCACTATCTAGACACAGTCCATTTCCATCATGTAGCTCTCCTGTTACAGCATGTGTCACGTGATGCACGTGTTATAAGTGGCTTTTGTCGGCGTCATGAATCGTTTCTGTGTGATCTTCGATGTCTCGGCGATTAAGTCGACGTCTTGAAGTGTCGTATTCTTCGTTTGCAAGGCAGTTATGATGATACGTTTAGTCATCCGAGATAAAAATAAATTTGGATTTATTGAAATTACGGTTTGCCCTTTTTCTGAGGAAAATTGATTTTCTAGGGTCTTACATTCTCCTCTTATAATTTGATGAAATTCACACACCTATCTTATTCATCCAGCCTTGCATTCTATGTAACCTCACTTTATAACTCAAAAAATTATTAGAACTAATGACAGAGTGAGGTCTAATTCTTTCTTAGATGTTTGTCAGCTCATCCATGCATTTGCAGTAAATATAGAAGGTAATCTATTCCATATTAAATCTTTTTTTTTTAACAACAAAAATTTCATTTTGAAAATTTCATTCCCACTACTACGAAATTTTATTTCATTTATTTTTATTTAAAAAAAAAAAACCCAAAAATCTCGTGAAACGTGTTCATGAGCAGTGTCAACGATGACGAAGCAGTGTCTTGAGTCACAATACGATGCCCCCTGTGCAATACACTAGCTTGCTGGTTTCATGTCTGTCTGCTGCGGTGTATTGCGATACAATTCCCAGCCCACATTCATCTCTGTCACAATACACTAGGTTTATTGTGACCACCTCTGACAACATTTGCCGGTGTTGCAATGCACTTTGGTGTCTGCGTGCGGTTCCCTCGACCACTTTCTACACACCAAAAGGCCATGTCACAATACAATATCACTCCCCAGCCAACCTACACTCGTAAGTTGCAAAACAATTTTAAATGCTGCACTGTTACTGATACAATTATTCTATGAAAAGCTGTCAATACATCTAAATTTGTGGGCGTACCTTCAATCGATTATATATTTTTTTTTAAGTTTTTCATTTTTTTCACACATTTACTCTGGAAAATACCCCGAAAAATATACCTATCCTTTTTTTTTTCTCATTCTCCAATACACTAAATAAATTTACTTAATTATTTTCTTAGCCTAATCTCACAGTTTACACATATGCGGCTTTAGAAAACAATTTCTTCACCTCATTTTTTTCATTTTTAAATTTTGGACCATTTGTCCAAAATTTCCTCAACACCTCTTGTTCTCACACTAACCCTAATAGTGTTCAACCTTAAAATTTATAAAAATTTTATTTTATTTATCAATAAAATAAATAAATTTATTAAAATTTATTTCATTTATTTTCTTTTTCCAGTTTTACACACTATAAAACTCCAAAAAATTTTCCAACACATCATCTTTTTTTTCCTATGTGCTACTCACTAAGCACACAATCACACAACACATAACGACTTAGGTTATGCTCACCATTCACACATACATACGCAACAATTTATCAAACAATCACATGATCACACATAAAACACATGCATGCAATGTTCTAATCTTGTCCCGTGATTGTCTAGGTAATCACATACCTAACCCTACATCGAACCACACAGTGATGGATACCAGCTGACTCTAATTCGCATCTGCTGCATTCGTCTGTGTGGCCTTTGAGCCAGGTGTCAGTTGACAACCGTCGACGCGGAATACTCGTGGATGTCGGGTTACTCGACCTGCAAGCTTATGAAAATTGGGCGGAACCACTCGCTGTGCGGGGCTCTACGAGATACATATCTGATTCCAACGACCTACGGAGGTCCATATGAATAAAATGAGTAAAATTGGCCCACTTGGGCCCCTGCATCCAATACTCACAATAAACATATCAACAGTACCATATATCTCACTATAGTTGAGTTAATAAATTACTCTTATACTAACATATATTAAATGAAAACATTCTAATACACATGTATCCAACAAAACACCATCAAAGAAAGCCACAAAGCGAAACTCTTCTCAATCGGGGCCTCTAAGATGATAGTATTTCGAACTCCGTATACATGAAATAATATATTCCACTCGACGAGGTGGTAATGCCCGATGGTGGAATCTACAATGGATTCTGCTCACACAAGTGCATGTGCAAATGCTCCAATGTAAACACACATTCAAGTAAATGCGTGATCCTACTTGAATGTCTACATGATAACCCCATGTCTCGAGTCTCATATGACTCCCTCTTTGCCTAGACCGCAACATGTCGAAAATATCCGCTTTTCAAAACAAAACTTGTTGCAGAAATTACAACTAGACGATGTCGGTAAAAATATCAGGACTACCCTGGGCGAATGTGTTGGGGAACTAGAAGCAGTCATGGTCCTCATCATCAGAAATGATGTTGAATTTGTCTCTGACCCGTTCTTGGAAAATCATCTTGTGAAATTCCTTGCAATCATGTTCGTTTACGAAAATTTCATGTCATGCACTCACACCTAATTTCTAGTTCTGATTTATATAAAAATGCATTATGCCATTCAACACAATTTATATTGCACATGAAAATATATCACCATGCATATATTTATAACTAAGCACATAAAACATGTTATGCACATTATTCATCAATTTCACCAAAAATTAGCTCACATGGGGTACAATTGCAACCTCGACATTTCGGTTGTTGCCGATAGACACATTATTTTACAAAATATTTCGTGAGACATATTCGTGTGAATAGTGAAACTCCCTCGGATTCTTGTTCACGAACAATCCTGGCTGCTCCGGTTCCACTTTATGAACTCGAAATCGATGACCATTCCGGCCTCATGCATCGAAACGCAGGTGCTAATAAATCATCACCCAACATACCCCGAACAGTCAGAGTGAAGCTGTCTGGGAGCGCAGCATATCTCGAAAATTTCCAGCAATTCGGTCCCAAGTTTTGGGACGATCAGCGCAACCGCTCACGGCCTCAATCAACTCAAACATTATATAGCACTTAATCAAAAGTAAAACCGTAGGATAAACCCACATCTCACGGAGTTTGTAAAACTCCTCAAGCAGGAGCCTGTAGGCCTCGCCGCGTCAGAGCAGCTCCTTCTACTTGCTCAGAAGAAATTCGACGGTCGGATTAGCCAGAAATCTAGAGAGAAGAGGACCTTCTCTACAAATGAAAAATATCCATTGGCACAATCTGTTTCTCCAAGCACGTTTTGGTTTTGGCTCCTTAAGGTAGGAGATATTAATCCTATTTAGATGTATTATCGTTAGCTATTCGCATAATGCCTTCCATGTCCTTAAAATCTTGGATTTTCGACATTTTAGCACTATCTTAGTCGTCAATTTCCATCAACCGCTCTCTCATGCAACATGTGTCACATGGTATGTTATAAGTGACTTTGTCACATCACGGAGTCATTTTACGACCTTTGGATACTCGATGCCTCCAAAACGTGTAAATTCACGTATGTCTCGAATTAGAGCGTGTTAGCTAGATTTGTGAGGCGATTCCAACGGTGAAATCCCAGTTTAGGTCATCAGATCTAAGAAAATAAATTTTGGATTTTACGAAATTACGATTTGCCCTTTTTCGAAGATTGAATTTTCTCGGGTCTTCTAAGCCATTATATGGCATTAAAACTGACGAGCAACCTCTAAAATGGAATGATAAACCAAAGTAGGAAGATCATACCTCACTTTGGCGTGGAAGAAACTCACAGGAAGTCAGTGCATTTCCCTAAGCTAAAGGAGCTCTTTAGTTTCACAGAACTCCTCTCTTGAATTGTCAGTGAAATCCCTTGTTTAAATTATCCTGCATATTATAAATCGAGTAGATGAACTTCGTTCTTGGCAGCGAATTTACGCTGACTCCCAGCACAGAGTCGGGTTGACCAAACAAGCCTGCAGGCTTGTGTCTCATATCATGAGACCCATACATGAGTAAAATGACCCAATAGGGCCTATCATCCATACCCGTCTATACAATTACCAAAACCATACATTTCTATAGATCCAGGATTATTACATGCTCTGCAAAACATATATTAAAACTAGTTTGTTCCAATATGCACAAAACATGAATCAAGGCCACGGTCCAGCAGCTTCATAATCTTGTACCTACAGGGCGTCGTCTGCTTGTACTGTCTGTGCACGAGAAGGGGCTCCTGTGGGGTGAGCCCCTCTACGCTAGTAGAGATAAATCCTCTGAAATTTCACTCCAGCACAAGTGTATGTCTGACAGTCATTTCACGGTCGAGCTTGACAACTTGATACGTGCATACATGTTGTCCTATCATGCAAAAAAAAAAAAAAAAACTACATGCATGTGAGGACACTTTCCCCACATGCCGTATAGATTGACCTCAGGCCCACCACCGATGCAAGTGCCAGTAGAAATAATCTTGAGTGAGTCCAGAGCTCCTATCTCACCACTTTAGTAATGTCATGTGATATTTATGTAATCATTTAGTGTCTTTTTTTGAACTGTAGAACTTTTAAGGTCTCATCGCGGGTCTCTTACCCTCAGGCATTTTTAGGGCTTTCACCGGTGGATCTGTGGCTCAACAGGTTTCCAAGCTTTCTATGGGGGGGTATCTATCCCTACTTCATGGGTATTTCATTTTCCATTTCATTTAACACTATGGAACTCATGGTGGACTTCGTCCCATTCCAAGCCCACACGATTACGCACGGCAGGTGCCTGAGTATGTACCATGTGCACACACCCATGTAATGCGGTGTTCTGGCACACCAATGCATCTGTGTTATTCTGCCTCAAGCATGATGATGTATGAAGACCTCTACATGGACATTCTACACATGCACTTGTGTGTGCTATGAGCGCTCTGTGTCTAATGCACCTGACATTCCATATATTCAGTTCAACATCAGCATACATGCAGTCATGTTAATATTCCATACATTCAAATCAGTACATCACATAAGCATGAACTACATCTTTTCTATCATTCAGTTCATTCATGTCAACACATCATTCAAGCATGTATTAACATAATTCCAACAATTACTTAGGCAAGTAATGCTATAATTCATATTCCCAGGCTGAGACGCAATTATTATTATCAATCATATAGCCAATCATATAGTATTCGATGTTCTTTTTCAAGCCAGGTAAGAATTTGGAGCGTATAGAGTCGTTGGGCTGACTTTGTTCTTGGCGGAGCTGTTCTATGAGCTCTTGGATAAAGTCGGGCTGAGGTAAGATTATTTCTTTGTCTTGTCTGTATTTATTTATACTCTCCTTTAAAAACAAGAAAGAAGGGGGGGTCGACGAGAGCTTATGCTTGGATGGCTATTTCAGATGCTAGAAATCGGTTCTTTCTGAGAGAAAAGATGGATTGCTTAAAAGGCGAATGTGTTGGGTACCTTTTACTTGGAGTAAATTGGCACGGTATTTATAGTATATGTTTTCCCAGTTGGATGATGATTAGGATTCCTTCCCATTGGATGGGAGATTTCTTTCCTTATCACTGTCAGATTAATAAGGGATAATTGGAAATGATTATTTAAAGTATCCTTCTTCCTTGTGGGAGGATCGGCTTGTCAGTAGGATGGAGTTTGTTATAACCTGTTGAATTGTTTTATTTCCATGTTGATGGGATTCGGTTTGATTTACGAGGATATCGTTATCGGGATTATTCTATTTCCCTTGCTCGATGGATCTAATTTGATTTACTAGGATGTGAGCTTTTCTTGATCATTATAAGCAGGCTTTGGTAATGCAGGGATCGCTCCCTCATTAAAAGTGGCGTCTAAGACTGGCCTTCGGTGGCGCGCCTCTTCGTTGGTCGGTGGGGTGTTCATGAGCCCATTTTCAAACCCTATCAGTTCTTGCCCGACCCTTGTGTCACGATGTGGTGAAGCGAAATTTGCGTTCTGTCTGGATCTGATTTCCGTGTACTTTCGGTGGGTTAGTTAAACGATCGCGATCTATCGTCTTGTGATAATGATGACTCTTTAGTTTTGCGCTCATCTTTCCCACTTCTTTCAGTTTCCTTCTGTTTCTTTTCATGAAC
The DNA here is from genome assembly GCA_016808115.1 of Tetrastigma voinierianum. Classification (NCBI taxonomy): domain Eukaryota; kingdom Viridiplantae; phylum Streptophyta; class Magnoliopsida; order Vitales; family Vitaceae; genus Tetrastigma; species Tetrastigma voinierianum. The sequence continues at coordinate 17,614 of JAEQBH010006521.1, read as the reverse complement.
CTCCTCGTCTTGTATTGCTCCTTATCTTAGAAACCTCTTGCTGTACCCAACTTTTCTGCGTTTTTTCTTGAGATAGGTTTTTAGTTTTATTCACGGGGCCAAACTGCGTCCTTATCCCTGATCTTTTTTGATTGTCTGACGAGGCGCTAAGTTGGAGTTGGCGAGTTTGTTTTCATTATTTGCTTTCATCATGGATGCAGGTCGCTCTTCTTCTCTGGCATGTTAGGTGACTCTTCGATTGTTGCTCGGTGCAGGCGGGCAGCGGTGCCACTCTCAGGCGGATTCGGCGAGTTGAACCGAGATGCCCTAAGACCCACGCAGACGAGGTAAGGGAAAGTAGATCGATTAAATATCACGGAGAATTCGGAATACTTGAAATCTGGCGATTCGGCGTAAGCTGCTTGTGGGGTGAGCAAGCGGTCCACTCATAACAGGGCCACCTTTGTTAGGCGTTATCGACCTCCTTTTTGGCGGTCGAGGTGTAGTCCCAGGCGTTTGACTCTTCGGTTTGGCCTAAGATGGTGTAGCTACTTTGAAGTGGCCTTCGATAATGGTCTTAGCTTTCCTCTGCATCCCATGTGAAAGGGGTTTTGCGACATTTCAATGTCGTCATGCCCAGCTCTCATGTGGTTGGGGTGTTTTGGTTGGCCTATTAGTTTTCTTTAGGGACAGGGGACTTGGTGTTCCCAATATAGCTTTGTTCCTTTATCTTTTTTGAAGAAACCTCTAAGGGCTTCCCCTCTATTTTCTCGGCAGCTCTTGCGGCTCCTACGTGAATTCAGATCTTTTTCTTTGCTTGGGCTTTGGAAGGGACGCTATTTCTTTGTCAGCGGCTACAATTGGGAATATGACCCTCTTGACAAGGACGACATCCTGGGCATTCCGGTTGCATGGACCACCCCCGAGAATCTTCATAAGTGTTCGCTTTGTTTTTAGTATATTACTTTATAGGGTTGTTGGTATTTCCTAGTGCATTGTTTATGCTTTACTTAGGCTTTCAGTCGATCTCGACGGCGAAGATAACGTCATAGCGTGCGTGGTTAGTGTCCTCCCTGCTCCATGCGGGCTGATCAAATCGGACTAAGAGCCCTTTGAAAAAGAGCTTGAGAGGTTGTTCCTTTCTATTGCTTTGAGGCGCCACTTTCTTCACCATCAGTTTCTCCATTGGGCCTCCATTTGTCAAACCCGCGAGGAGGCCACGTACGGTTGGAGGCATTGTCTTGAAGCCGGGTGTGAGGCTTGAAGGCCTGCGGACTCAGTTGAGAGAGGTTAGCCCGGCTTTGATCAAGGTTAGAAATTGGGGCGTCTTCCTCTTCTCTGTCTACCCGTCAGCCCAGGAGAAGACACCCATCTACCTCGGTGAGCTCCTAGGCCTCTTGAGTTATGACCAGATTACGGGTCTGTTTGTAAAGCGAGTCCCTTAGGTGGTAGTTGGCTGCCGTTGGCGGTCATGCCCATCAACGTGCGGAATCCGAAAGGTGGTAGGTCACCTTCTCAGGCGGAAGAATTGAGAGGAAGGATCAGGAATCCAAGAATTGGAAGATATGGGGACTCTTTGCTTCTTATCGAGAGACTCATTATGATAGTTGTCTTGTCCATTCTTAAGGATTCTGTAATCTCAAGAGGTGTATTTGCCAGTTGATGAGGCTTTGGCTCTATCCACCTCGGGGTTGTGGTTCTCTATACCTTATTAGGTGTCAGATTTCATTTTAGTTGAGTGTTGATCTTGCGTTGGATGTTGATTCTATCTGTTGGGTATGCGGGTGGCTACTCATTTGAAGGGTTTGTCGAAAAATGAAACCTGTAAAGTCATGCCAAGCGGCAGGGCTTACAAAGGCGGTGGCTCCTCACCTCAAGCGGTATGATTACGGTCGGGTGCAACGATATATGCGAGAAGCGTGAAGCTCAAATGCGATTGAAGCACACCAAACCGACGCGTGCTTTCGGGCGAGTGATCAGAAGATGAGGCGAAGCGACGAGCTGACGGCGAGCTTTAAGGAGGTTCGGGATGAGTTGCGGGAGCACAGTAACGCTGAGTGAGGCGGGTTCTGGTCACGCGATATGAGCCCGGATGGTTGGGGATGGGCTTCTGCCATCTGGCGGCTGCGGAGTCTAAAGGAAAGCTGCGTGCGAGTCTAACGAATGACTGCGATGCGAGCGTATTGCGAAGGGCTCGTCATTGAGGTCTCCATTGCAAGCTATGGGTCACGAGGAGTGTCGTGGGCTACGTGGGGACCTTCATCGACAAAGTAACTACAGTTTGCTCGGGATGATTCTGGGGGTGAGGATAAGGCATGTACTCAATGGGAAGCACGGGTGCTTCTTTAAGAGAAAATTTGTAATGCTTATCTGATTGGACTTGACTTTGACATTCAAACGTGAGGAAATTTGAGAATCCTCTCACAAGCAATGCAGGAAAACTGACACCCCCGTTGAGGCCTCCCCCTTCTTCACCCTACTGCTCCTCCTTCTAATGCACGATTGCTAGTGCGTATCGATGTTGATCTTTGTTTACTTATTTTTCCTTTGGGCTAGGACCAGGGACATATGTTTTCTGTCGCGATATTTTACCACTTTTGTCTCTATTTTGCAATTATTTATTCTTCATAAAAAAACATATTGATTTCTCTTGGCTACATTATGCAGTCGGCGGCTCCCGGGATGTAAAGTTAGCCGAGTTGAGCTTTGGGCGTTGAGCTTAGTGAAATTTTATTCTGCTGAAATTTGGCGAATTTTAAAACACATAGCTGAAGTAAATGTCGAGTCGTCAAGCGAGATCTTTGCCCAGGCTCTAAGCGGCCCCGAGAGCCCCTTGTCGCAACCACAGCCCGGTAATCGACTCTTAAGTTTGCATGGCACAGCGAGTAAGTCGAGCTCGTCAGTGAAACTCACCCAGGCTTTGGGCGCTGAGCCTTAATCGGCGATATAGCTTTGGTGATCGACTCTTAAAGGCGCGACATGTCGCGAGTAGTCGAGCTCGTCAAAGAGTGACTACTAGGCTCTAGAGTACGAGGCCTTGATGGCCGCTATAGCCTAAAGCGTCGACTCTTAGGTTGAAGTGGCTTGTGCCAGAAAGTAAAGTCGGGCTTCGTCGAAGTGAGCTCACGAGCTCGGTGACCTTGTTGGCGATATAGCACGAAGTGATATGACTCTTAGGGTACAGCGTGGCACGTGCAAAGTAATTATTTCCGTCAAAAGTGAGTTATTGGGCTCGGCGACTGGTGCTGTTGGCGATATAACTGGCGATCTGACTCTTGTTGATGGCATGCGATGGTCGAGCTCGTCAAAAGTGAGCTCACCCGGGCTCGGGCGAGGCCTTGTTGGCGATATAACTTTGAGGCGTCGGCTCTTAAAGTGTGGCACGTACAAAGTAGTCGGCTTCGTCAAAAAGTGCGACCTCGACTCCGGAGCCCAGTATGATGGCGGCTCTTTGGCGATCGACTCTTAGGGCTGCGTGGCACGTGAGTTGTTGAACTCGTCAAAGTGAGCTCTTAGCTGCGGGCTCTGGGCCTTGTTGTGATACGCTGGCGATCGACTCTTCATTTGCATGGCTTTGTCGAGTAGTAGAGCCTTTCGTCGAAAGTGACTACAGGGCTCAGAGCTTTAAAGCCTTGTTGTGATGCCTGGCGGACGATCGCAAGGCTCGCCAGTTCGTGGCATGGAGTATTGACTGTGAAATGACTCAGAACGACGGAGGCTTATTCGGCGACTACATAACTGTGATGACTCTTACACGGCTGCATTGGCTCAGTCGCGAGTGGTGAGCTTGTCAAAGTGAGTCGTTAACGTCGCGACCATTCGACTTGATTTTCTTGGAAAGGTGCTAGCGTCTTTAATGTTGATTTATGGAGAATTTGAAACGATTGCACAAATTTCCGAGTGCTTTGGCCTTCTTATAAATGGCGGCTTCATTGCTATGGAGTTTATACTTTGGATGCTCTACCCTTTACGGTGCGTAGCGAGATCTGCGATATGACGTCAGCTTGTCGTCTTGCGGGGATCCTCTGAAGGTCGGTTCGGTTTGTTGGACCTGCGCTTGTGGGAGTTGTGTTTTCCTAGTCTCCCTTTATGGGATCATGTTATTCCTAACGTCTTGGGAATGTGTCCGGAAGGCGATTACATTAACGTGCCGCTTTCTCCTATTTTCTGTCTTCTTTCTCTTCTCTCCTTTCTTCTCTTTCTCCTTCTCCTTCACTTCTCTCTTCCTTCCTTTCTTATTTTCTTCTTTCCTTCAGCACAAACTCTTTTTCCATCCCTTTTCTTCTTCTCTTCTTTTCTGCTCTCTCTCTTCTTCTCATCTTTCCCTTATTTTCTTCCCTTGTTTCCCACTTATTTCCATCTCGTTTCCTTTCCTCTTTTTTCTTCTTCGAGGTTTTTTTTTTTTTTTTTTTTGAAGCCTTGTCATGTATTTCCAAGATGTAAGGGATGACCTCTTGATTGTAATTGGATAATAATCGCGTTGAATAAGAGAGACTTTTCTTTTATGGCTATGAACTTTCTCGTTACGCATATATTTTAAAGCATTATATGCAAAGCAATAAAGACGTCCTAACAAAATAACCGATGGCAGCTCAAATCGTCATCGAAAATTGATAATGCTTCATTTGAATTACAAGCAGAGATTTAATGATAAAACGTTTAAAGGTGTTCCGCATTCCAAGCATGATGTAAAAATTTTCCTCTCCTGTAAGACTCGTAGTACTCGGTCACGATGATGGAGGATGATGTGGGGAGCCCTCTGGGTTCAGGGCTAATTTTCCATCTTGTTTGGATTCTTCCTGGCGGCAGAGCTTCTTGAAGACTGGAGTGCTTTGTGCATATGGCTCCTAGGTTTAACCTTTTGGTTGTATTACCTCGCCGTCTTCCTCTTGTGTTCTCTCGGAGTGCGCCTTGGGAACCTATTTCCCGTTTTTCATCTAGGAGGTCAATTTGACGGAGAGCCTCGTCGTGTGTTCATTTAATGGGCTAACTCGATCCTTGGGGTTTAATGTTGAAGCCTCTGACTGAGGGGGCGCTGCGCGAGCTAAGGCGCTAGGCGAATGGGGTTTCCCGGGTTGTTGACTTCTGCGTAGTCTTGTAGGCCCATAGCACCTCGGGAGAATTCTACCCATTTTCCTTTAGATCTTCGATTTGGTGCTTCAATGCGGCCTTAAGGGTTACGTGGTGACTTCGACGTGACGTCAGACTACGGATGTTCGGGGGACAAGTAATGGTGTGGCCAGAGGCTCGACACGAAATCCTTGAACTTGGCGTTGTTAAATTGCTTTCCATTGTCTGATACCAGGGCTCTTGGGATACCAAGCACATATGATGGCTCGCCACAAAATTACGTATCATACGTTACGTAATTGGCCAGAGTTGGCCTCGGCCAGCGGTGAAGTAATCTGCGGCGATGATGAATTTACATTGGCCTTCCCGAGCAAGGTCGATATGTCCGCTTTACTTGTTGAAAGGCCGGGGAAGCGTGTGATGTCAAGGCTTTGATGGGAGGTGTGAGATCTTCAGCATGCTCTGACGAGATCTTGCATTTCTGACTAAATCGGTTGCGTCTCAAAGTATTGTGGGCGGTAGTATCCACGTCTTAAGACCTTTCACCTTAATGCGGGGCTCAGATATGATTCATATATACCTTCGTGTACTCCCTTAACGCGTGATCCGGTGTCTTTCGCGCGATGCACTTAGGATGGGTGTGGAAACCTGACATGCAAACTGCGGTTAGTGAACTGGCGACCTGTCGATTTTGTTTGCTTCTTTCGGATGCCGTCGGGTAGGCGTCCATCTGATATGTAATCCCCGAATGGATCCGTCAATTCGACGGACTCGGAGTTTGAAGCGACTTTCTGCGTCAGAGATCTGCCGAAGGCTCTGAAGGTGATGACGGTGTTGACTTCGGGTCTACGTGAGGTTGTCGCTAGTTTTTGCAGGCATCGACTCGGGGTTTCTCTTGCTCACGGGGATATGTTTGACCTTTGGACCCGTACGAACTTTTCGATAAATCTCATTGCCTTTTTTGGTATGGGATCGTTCTTAAAACACGGCTGATCTTCATTTGTCTGCCTGCAATTTGGTCGCTCACAGATCTCAAGCTGGTCAACTTCTAATAGTGAATCAGGCGAGGTTGGGGAAGCTACTCTGCTGTGACCTCGTATTCGACCTCGTGATGGAAGGCTTGGAATCCAGAATGCGGTGCATATTCAATGTCTATTCCTTTTGGGAAGTTGCGGTCAGCGGGTTCGCTTGCTTGTCGTTGTGACTTGATGCATAGAAAGTTTCGGATATGGGTGGATCGGTCGGTGCTCAGTTGTTTCGGTGGGCTGCGTTGTGATTGGTCGTGGAAATATGAGGTACCGCGCTTTTATTGCGATTTTAAACATATCGTGTGGTGGCGTCGATATGGCACCACTTCATCGGCCTTCACAAAGGTCTACGGTTTTATGTAACGCACTTCATCAGATATTATGTTGGAACTTCTATGGTATGAGCTTTGAAAGTAAGGCGGGCTTCAGCTGCGGTTACTAGTCTTTAAGATTAATTTCTCCATCCTCGGTACCTCTTCCTCTCCTCTCGAGCTTATATTGCAATATGATAAAGCGGGTCTTTGCACTTGGTCTCTGTCTTTGTGAATGGCATATATCAAAGTCGTGCCTTGTGTTCTAGGTGGAGCTCCTGAATGGAAACTACCCCAGATGAGGAACAATATAGCAATGCTGAGAAGCAACCTTCACATCGTATCCCGATGAAGACATATTTAAAAACTTAGGAAGAAAGTGACATTTATCACATAGCCACAATGATCTAGATAAACAAAAGACAATCCTTCTCCAGACCATTTGGACTCATTTGGCTTTGAGGCGAAGGCGGCATCAGCCTGACCTTTATTTTGTCTGGATTTGCCTCAATTCCTTGGTGGTTGACTATGAAACCTAGGAAATTTCCGGTTGATACTCCGAAGGAACACTTAGCTGGATTCAGTTTCATGTTATACTTCCTCAGGATCTAGAATGCCTCGGATAGATGAGCTATGTGGAGCTCGGCGATGGTGGATTTACCCGACATGTCATCCCATATACACCTCCATGGTCGTTTCTTATCACATACGGAACATCTTGTTCCACCCGACCTCTATTGAGTAGCTCCTGCGTTCTTAGTCAAAAAGAATACGATAACAATAGGTTCCACACATACAATGATGAATGAAGGTCTTTTCTTGGTCATCACAGGTCCGTCTTGATCACGATTGTATGAGAAAAAGCATCCGTAAAAGCGAGGTTCATGGCCGGCGGTGGGCGCCTACGTGAGGTCGATTCGTGGTAGAGGAAACTTATTCTTTGAACGCGCTCACGTTGATGTCGATTGAAGTCGATCACGAGTCGCCACTTGTCGTTTGCTTTTTGGCGAATGCGGCGTTGCGTAATATTCGGGGATATTCGCCTCGTTGCTCTGCGGAGGATTTTGTCAAACCTCACCGTTGATTGCTTTGCCGCTGATCGCAGCTCCTCCTTTTTTGTTTTCTTGGCTTACCAAGGCGGATGGCGTTCGGCCTGCCGGTGATGCTCGTAGAAGATTAATTCCTCCCATGTGCACACTTCTACGAATGCGCCTTTGTTACGTCACCGAGAATTGGTGAGAGATTCAGATCTTCACTGGGCCCGGGGCGTGTGAAGCTAGTGTTGGTCGATCATCCAGCGCCGTTCGGCTCTTGAGGGCACCGGTCGGATGAATGCCGTCGGCGCATTCCGGGCTCATCAGGATATGTTATCGGCCGTTTTGCTTCATGGATCGCCCGAGTAGCATTCCTGGCCGCTCGTTGATATCCGCCAGGCCATTCTATTCGCTTACGATGCGGAAACTTGATCATCATGTGGTAGCGGAGAATGGCTTTATTGCATTAAGAAGTGCGCCTAACAACATATTATAAGCAGATGGGCGTCTACAGCGAAATCTTCTTTGTCGTGCGTGTCGCCCCAGCATGGGGATCTTTCCCAAGTGAGTACTAGTTGTATTGAAAGACTGAGGAATTAATACTGCTTTCTCAGAATCCTCGTAAATGGATGACGGGTTCAATTCTCTCCCTTCAGTACCACGTCTTATCGGTAGGCGAAGATGTCGGTGAACTTCCGTTGTCAACTAGGACCAGATGAACCGTTTTGTTAGCCCTGTTTTGCTGAATTACCAAAGGGGTGCGTCATGGGGTCGCGGCATCCCTCCGGTCTGAAGTCGAGAAAGTTATGGATGTCGTAGGAGTAGTTTGGACGCGCTTATACTTCGCTATCTCGCGACACTGATATTTGTAGCAGTGGGCCTTCTTTGTGTTGGCAGATTCCCTTCCCCACAACAATCTATCGATATCACGTGGTTTCTCCCCAAAAATTTTGTGTCCCGAGTTGTTGTCTGTCGAGGTGATGGTGGTGGTACGAGCGAGCTTAGTTACGAGCGATTCGGCGATTTTAAAGTATGAATCATCAGATACCACCGTATTAAATACTCTATTTCCTTCTGGCGTATGCGGAGTCTGTCCAGGTGCGGTGCAGTAATCACAGTGGGTGTGATATCTGGGTATTTGTCTCTTGTGATGAGGTCGGCTTCATTTAGGTTGGCCACCTCTCGGGGCTATTCGTTCATATAGCGAGAGGCGAATGCGTCGTCATCTTCGAGTTGCGGTGGAGCGGGCGATCTACGGGGGTTACCGCACCCCGGGGAACCGTTCTCCATCTTTCTTTGGAGACCTTTCCGTCGCTTTGCCTTTTGGGGCTCGAGTCGCGTGCAACGTACGTCAGCTTTTTCTTTATGGGTGGAAGGCTCCCCTTTCTGGATATGAGGGCTTTTTGCAGATTAATGCTTCTTATACGCACTGAGCACCTCGACCATGCTTGCTTGAGGTTTTTGGAGATGGAAAACATCGAGTCTTCGGCGAACCCTAATCCCGACAATGAATCTCGCGGTGATCGCGAACTTCGTCGGGTATATCTACCTTAGGAGACTCGGCATTGAATCTACGGACATAGACCTCGGGCTTTCTTGTAGGCTGCGCGATGGTGGCGAGATGCCCGCTTTCTATACGTCCGGCCCCAATGAAGTGAGAGACGAATCGCGATGGATAACTCTGAATGAAGGAGATTGATAGCGGCGGAAGACTGTTAAACGAACGGTGAGCCTTTAATGTGATGGCTTCTGCATCGCACGGATCTTGATACCCATGCGGCTCATTTGGTTTCAAGTGTTGAGATGATCGACGAGATCTCTGACACCATTGAACGCCTCCACTGGTGGCATTCTGAATTTTGATGGAAGAGAGTGAGCACCTCGGTGTGAAGGTGGCTCGGTTTGTGCTACCAAAGGTGTCCATAAGTGTCGGAAGCGCGTCCTGCCACCACTTCCTTCCTGGTGACTCTTCTTTGGGCGCTCTTGAACCTCTGCTCCCGCAGTTGCTCTCACACTCCTTCTTGGTGTAGTTCTTACGTTCCCGACATGCCCTGCAGTGTTGCCGTTTGCCCTCTCCGAGGGGGCCAATTGTGGTCGTGCCCCCGGCTCGGCTGAACTACGCTTCTGTTCCGACACCTCGGGAGTCTTGAGATTGTGTTGCCCAGCTTCGCGAAGGAAAGTTGTGACCTTCCTTTGTTTCCGTGTCTCAAAATTGGTGTATCTGCCTGGTGAGTTGCTCGCTCGCCGAGGCGTTGGTTGGTGGTGAGTGTCTCTATCTGTTCGTGTTGGCTTGCATCGCTTCTGCGCGCCCGGGTGGTGCGCTGTCCGTCACTGGCGGATCACATCCTTGGCGGATTGGCGTTGCTCACGCGTGTTAGGGTTGATACCATCGATGCTTAGAATATCAGTCTTTATTTATCAAGGCTGTAGTTCCCACAGTGACGCCTGTTTGATGATGCTTTCAGCGGATGTTTGGAGGGTATAGAAGTCGTTAGTGGGACTGGGCTAGGTGGTGTGTGACTCCCTGAATCGTCGGGCTGTAGTGGGTCTTTGTTGTCAGCGTCTGGGCGGCCTTGCTCTCCTGCAAAAACAAGAAAGAAGGGGGGTCGTGAGGGCTTCGCTCGTGGCCATTTCAGATGCTAATCGGTTCTTTCTTGAGAGAAAAGATGGACTGCTTAGAGGGCGAATGTGTTGCGTACCTTTCACCGATAGGGTGGCCTGGTATTTATAGTATATGTTTTCCCAGTTGGATGATGATTAGGATTCCTTCCCATTGGATGGGAGATTTCTTTCCTTATCGCTGTCAGATTAATAAGGGATAATTGGAAAGCAGTTATTTAAAATTATCCTTCTTCCTTATTGGGGGGATCCGGCTTGATCGTCAGGATATTTGTTATATCAATGAGATATTTTATTTTCCATGTTGATGGGATTCGAGTTTGATTTGCGGGGATATCGTTATCGGGGATTATTACATTTCCCTTATGTGGGATCTAATGTTTGGTTATAGGATGTGGGCTTTCTTGATCATCCATGCGCAGGCCTTTAGGCGGTGCGGATTGGGCCCTCGTCCCAGGCTGACGTCCTAAGGCTGGCGCTTCGGTGAAGCGCGCCTCTTACGGTGCATTCGGTGGTGGGCTGCTGAGCCATTTTCAAACCACATAAATTTTCATCTTCCTCCACACATATGTCTACATAATTTCACATAACCGATTATGTCATTGAATTTATGGCAATAACACACATTAGCCATTCTGACCATAAATCGACCATGCTTGGCCTCATAAAATAATTTTGGACTTAGTTCGAGGAAGATCATTTTGTAAATAGCACACAAAAATCCAGCACACAATTCCTTTGGTCGAGGCCATATGCGGTCAAGCATTTACAATTTACAAATGGTTTTAGAAAGCGAAGTTAGAATAGAGACGGACCATTCTCATTTGTCGTGACCCCCAACCCGATATGCGCCTACATTTTGGTGAGCACTTTATTTTAATCAAATTCGTTTCGATGAGCTTTACGTAGAAATTAAGAATCTGAAAAAGAGTTCGGACGAAAGTTGTAATTAGATCGAAGTTAGTGTGACCGATTCCTGGTGTCACGGAGATTTGACACACCACATTTGCCGTGCAGGTTACTGGCGTCGAAACCCGCAATGTTACTTGGACACTCCCGAAAACCCCATGAAGCGGTCTTTGATCATCACCTGATCACGAACATAACTCCCTACGCGAATACAAGTCGCGAAAACAGCGAGAAACGTGAGCCATTACCCACGGCCCTAGGTGGCAAAATAACGAGTGGAAGGAACCTACCTCTTGTAGGTAATTAAGGTTCTTTTATCAGAGTACTCCTTCTTATAACACTCCTTCCCTTTTCCTCTTTCTTTTCCTCTCTGCTCCCTTCTTCTTCTCTTTTCTTCTTTCCTTTTCTTTTCTTTTCCTTGCACTTTCTCACCTTTTCCTCCCTTTCTCTTTTCGCCTCCTCCTTACTCCCTTCTTTGCTCCTGGCCCGACGCCACGGAATTGAATTTGATGCCCATATTTATAGCCTTCAATGTATTGCCATGTGTTGACATGGCATGCCATGTGTCACGACACCGTTGCCTCCGAAATATGTGAAATTAGACTATATCGAATTCAACGAAATTAGGCTAGGTAGCTAATTCCATGAGGCGATTCAACGATGCAATCGTTTTATTAGTCCGAGATCTAAAAAATCTCAACTTTCTCGGGACTATTCGGTAAATTCTGGATTTGCCCCTTTCTTTTTTTATTTTTGGAAAAATTTAGATTTAAAATTTTCACGTGTTTTACAATTTATTGAAATGATTGGTAGATCGAAGAGAAGTTTAGATTGTTTTTTTTTTATTTTTCTCTTTTTCTCCCACCTATATATAGTTAGAACCAAAAGAAAATGATTTTTTCCTTTTTTTCTTCATTTTCACATTTTAACATATTTTAAGTTTTAATTGTAGCCACGTCTTGCCACGTGTCACGACTAGATTCTGGACGTTTATGCCCCGAAATGATTTATTTCGTCTGGTTTAGAAAATTCAAATTGTTTAAATGAACTTAAATTGTTTCTTAACTTTTGAAATTCCCAAAAATCCCGTTTTGAGTCAAATTGGAAAGCTTCATTCGCCTCGAAAACGTGAAAATTCATTTGTCTCGGAGTGATAAATTTCTCGAGTAATTAAATTTAATTAAACAAATCCAACGGTGAAGTCCGTTTCGTCATCCAAGATCTAAAAAAATTTCCAGACTTCCCTAAACCATTTCGGCAATTTTTTATTATTTTTATATTTCTAGAAAAATTAGAGTACTAGGGTTTACAACCCGCATAATTTATACAAATTCTCGAAATTTCAAAATTAAATTTTCCAATTTCATTTTTTCAAGTTTCCAAATATCAATTTCAAAACTTCAAGTTTCGAATTTTAAAATTGCAAAATTCAAGTGCCCCAATTCCAAAATTCAAGTGAGGACCCAGCAGAGTTCCTTTTCCTAACTGGGGGGACCCTCTCTCGCTCTACGGTTGAAAAAAACCTTCTGTTTAGTTTAGAACTTCACTAAAATTGAATCCGTGGAGCAAACCCATTTATACAGTTACGTTTTCATTAAATCTTATGAAACATGGTGGAAAAATTTATTTATTTATTTTTTAAAGCATTAAACACTTTATAGAAAATCGGACGAGTTTCACTCTATTTTTGGACATGTCCCAATATACAACACACAATTATATCTATTTCAATTTAATTTGCCACATCAAACAAAGGGACGTCGAGTCCACCCTGACAATTCAATCAAACTTTAAATCATTTTAAAAACATATAGATATATATTAATCTTTTTTTAAACTTATATACATTACAAAATAAAGGTGTACAAGTAGTTATTTACAATAAAAACTATACATTTTAAAAAAGGTGGTCGTCATGTAAGGCGGAGTGTCATTGGCTCGGAGGATGCTCGAACTACACGTCAGTCTCTGCCCTTGAAAACATTTTATAAAACATTTATGAAAAAGTGAAGCTAAGGCTCTGATTAAGTGCGAGTCATAGGAAAATAATGTTTGAGATATAGTTCAAATACTGTGTAAAACAATTGTATAGAATCTCATTTCCATAAATATTGCTTTGCATTCTTTTCGCTGTTCAAATACAAAGTGTAGAGCAGGGTGTATAGAGATCTCATTTCTATAAACATTTACTTTACTTTCTTTTCCATATAGTTCAAATACAATGTGTAAAACAATTGTATCAACATATCTTTTTAATATACTTTCTTTTCCTTTTTGAATCCGTCATATCCAATGGAACCCTTCTCACAGATTGGCTGCCGTTGGTCACTTAGAAAGAACCTCCCGAGAAGCAGTCTTACGATCACTGGAGTAGCTGAGAACCTCAATCGTGTCCTACCATTAACCATGTTGGCCCATGAAAGAACCTCTGAGGAAGCAGTCATCTACGATCATGATGGCCCCAAAAGGAACCTGCGATAAATGGAGTGTCTTTCTTTCGTACTTTTCCGTGCATGACGATATGTATCACTCTTCCCTTCCCTCTATAAAAAAATCCTAACCCTTTCCCATGTACCATGCAGCGTAAAATGCTTTAATGAAACTTACATTTAACTATGCTGTAACATAGGAGTAACCATGGTTAAGCATTTCGTATAAACATGTATATATAAAGTAACACATTCATAAACATTTTCATTTCATATGAAACCATAAATCATGCTTTATAAACTATGGAAACTATAATCATTTCATATTTCTCAACATAATTTAAAGTAAAGAAAACCATTTCTTTTTCATTTTGAACATTTATAGCATAGTTATGAAAACATATACAATGGTAAACATTAATATATATATATATATATATATATATATATATATATATATATATATATATAAACATTTACATTTTCCTCACCTTAAGTTATTTAGCCATTTTTTCTTCCTTTAAACAAAACTTTCCACCTCCACCCTTGTCCTTTATCACCTTCCTCTACAAGTCTCACATTATCACAAATCCATTTAACATCCATACCATAATCCATTCAATTAAACCATTAACTATACTATACTTTCTGCTAACTCATAAGCATTTTAATCACTTCAATTGATTAGCATCAATTGAACTCAACCTCTTTTGTTCTCCATGATTTTTCTTATGCTAACTCATGGAATTACTACCCCATTACAATATTCCTGACATGCCATGAAATGATGTTACTTGAAAGCAGAAACATTAGCGTCTAGGCCTAACCAAACAAACTAGACACTTGGGTGCAACCATAATTTTTCAATCTCATTTGTGATCGTAAAGCAATAACTCTAGGAATATGGTTAGAATCTTGGTGATGGGATTTTATGGAGTCGAGAACACCCCAGCGGAGTTCGGACGAAGAAGTTATGACGCCGAAGTGGGCGCGACCATTGTGTCCCTGGGGTGGTTGCTAGTGCACTTTGGATGAATTTACGAGTCCCAATGGGTGAAATTTGGATAAAAGACCTATTTTCAAGGAAGCGATGTTCTCCTATCAGTCTAGTTTACTTAGCAATTTGAATACTAAATTCGGATGATGATGGTCAAGTTATGTCGAATACGATCATGAGTCTTAAAAACGAAACGAGAAAAAGCTGCTGAACACATAGCTCACTTTGAATGCATTTTGAAGATCAAATGGATCGAATTTGGATAGACCTATTTCAAGGTGCAATGTTCTCGCATCAGCTGGATTTGCCAGAAATTTGAATCACTCAATTCGGATGAGTGATGGCCAAGTTATGGCCAAAATACAATCATAGGGTCGGAGAAAAAAGCGGGCGGCATCTCCTTAGGCTTTGAAGCCCTTATTTGAAATTAACCCGGTAGGAGAAAAACCTACCTCAAATAGCGTGATTTCACGGGACACCTTTCGGGTTTGGTGGCTTAGGACAACGGACCTTGGCGGGGTGCGGTGTAAGACATCCGCAGCGTAGCCCTCGTTAAGTAGATTAGCTTTAATTCTGTTTGTCGAGTTCAGGCCAAACGAAATCCAGTGAATCGAAGAGAGAAGCAGGTTTTCTCTCTCTCTCTCTCTACTCTCTCTCTCTCTCTCTCTCTCTTGGTTTGGGTTAGACCAAAAATGAGAGATTGTGTGGATAGATTTTTTTTTAGGCTATTTCCATGGGACATGTGGCTCACGTTAGCATCACGTGTCATGTTTCCTTCAAGTCTGGATTTCGTTCGAAATAATTTATTCGATCCAGTTTAGTTTCATCTATCTTAAAAGTTGAAATTATCTTAAATATTTAATATTTTTTGGGTTTTCAAAATCTCGTTTTAGAGGTCCACTCGGCGCACGTAGCCTCGAATTTACCATTGAAAATCGTATCTCGAATTCATGAAGTCGGCCCGGAACTAACAAATTTCGAGGGCAGATTCAGCAGTGAAGTCCGTTTCATCATCCGAGATCTAGAAAATTTTTAAGTTTTCTATGGCAAGTCTGGTTTAGCCGTTTTCGGAAAAATTGCATTTTCACCCCCTTAACATATTTGGAACAATCTGTTTGATTTTTTGGTCCAATACATTATTATGAACATTTTTTTATTTTGAAACGACTATTTTTCAAAAATTACTATTCATTTATTTGTTTCCTAGTCAAATACCTAGCGATCAACGAAATTTACTATTCATGACGTTCGGTCGGGTCTTACAATTCTTTCCATAAAATTTAGTCCTCGAAATTTAAATATCACTCTGACTAAGCGGTGTGGATCTTGAAGTTGTATCTGATCTTCACGTTCCCATGTTGCTATTCCTCTCTCTGTGATTCATCCACCTTCCTTCACTAAAGTCACTTTGTTAAGAAAGAGCACGATCCTTTCGATCAACAATCTAAAGCGGTCTTTCTTCATAAGTCAAGTTTTCTTTCAATTCAACAATTGATCTCTTAACATGTGAAGGATACGCTATATACTTTTGAAGCATAGAAACATAGAAAGACATCATGTGATATACGACCCGGTCGGGTGCGACCTCAGCTGATCGCTACCTCCCGAGTTCTTTCACAATCTCATGGGTCCCATATGAGAACCTTCCCTTCTTTGAATCGCAGCACCACTTTCCAAGGTGATATCCTCGAAATACGAAATTCCGGATACTCATTAGGTTTATCAGCTATAACTTTTATTAGATCTTTGTGCTATCTTTTAATCTATCACGATAACATAACATTATGCGTGGTGACACCGAACAATTTCTAGACCTATGTTTTTCTCACCTACTCGACATAATGGAGTCTACAGCTATATCTTTTATATATATAGCCTCAATGGCGTATTTCAATGCTTGATTGATAACTATTGTTGTGAGCGAGCTCATTAATGGTAGGTATCTATCGATGCCTTTAAGCTGTAACACCTGACCTGAGCATATCTTCCAATGTCTGTATGGTTCTTTCATATTGGCCACCCGTCTGAGGATGGAAAGTTGTACTGAAATGTAACCTAGTACCTAGAGCTCTCTGTAAGCTGGGCCAAAATCGAGAAGTAAGCCGTGGATATGTTTTGATACTATCGATACCGATGTGCAGGTGAAGTCGCCGCGATCTCTTTTACCTTACCTTCGACCAGCTACTCCAGATTGAGTCACTATTTTTCATACTTAGGGTAGGAAATGGGCTGATTTAATTAAAATCATAAACAATCTGCCCATATCATGTCATAACCACTGCGGCGAGCAGACAATCCTACCACAAAATCTATCATGATTTTCTCCATTTCAACGGGATCGAAAGAAACGTAAGAGCCTGCGAGTCTTTGATCTCGTATGACTTATGGCTAACAAATGAGACATGCGGGAGACAAACTGCAACATCTTTCTTCATACCTCACCATTAGTGTTCCCTCGGGTACTGGACACATTTAGTGCTTCCGGATGTATAGCATATATGAAAGTGAGCCTCTTCCACCAATTTCTTCTTTAATTCTCCCACATCAGAATTTTTATGTCATGACCATATCCACTTGTACCATCCGCTGTAAAATCCCTTAGTACTTGGACTCTGCTTCCTTTTCAACTTTAATCACAGTGGATCTTGGTCTATCAGCTCCTTATCTGTCTCCCGATCTTGGGCTGAACATGAAATGTAGCTAGTGAAGCTCCATTATCTGTCAACTCTAGTCTCACACCTAAAGACCTCGATTCCACAAGTCTAGGGAGGTATACAGCCTTTAAGTGAGATATGGAACATCAGATTCCTCTCGAGAGCATGGCTACCATTAGCCTTTCGGATGGTACTCAATGGTGCACTCACCAATCCTTAATGAGCTCAACCCATCTCCTTTGTCTCATATTTAACTCATACGTATGAAGCCAAATATTGCGGGCTCTTGTGATGCAATAAAAATTCTACATGGAACCTTATAAATAATGCCTCCATATCAGTAGATCAAATACTACGACGACTCTAGGTGGGTGTGTCGGATGATGCGCTCATTCTTCTTCAATTGTCTCGAAGCATATCTTTATCACGTTTCATGTTGCATTAACACACCCTAAGCCACCTTTGAATGCATCATGACACTATATATCCATCTGCTTTGATGGAAGTGTAAGAAGAAGCGGTATAAAGGTCAATTCAGTTTTAGTTCCATCGGCTTTGGCGACATGCATCTGACCATACAAACT
>JAEQBH010006520.1:0-182229 GCA_016808115.1 Tetrastigma voinierianum | reverse complement strand
AGAAAATTAAATTTAAGCGAACCATTTCTTTTTAATTCAAAAGCTTGAATTTTATTTTAGTATTGATTTGTTTTTATTATATTTATCAAAATTAATTGGCGTTTTGGATGATTATTTTAAAAGTGGATTTTCAAAATAGTTGGGATTATTAAATTTTCTTTTTAGTTTTAACATAATAGAATTTTTTTTTTGAAATATGAAGTGTATGGAAACATCAAAGCAAATTTGTAAAAATGTTTTTGCCCAATTATGATCTCTCCAAGCTTGGGTTTTTCTCCCATGGCTTACTGAGTACATTGACCTCAATAGAAAGATTTTATATTCACTTTGAAATATAGAGTGCATGAAACATGGCAAATTTGTAAAAATATTTTTAGTACCCATTATAACAAATCCTAAACTTGGGTTTTGTTTTTTCTCCCAAGACAGCTTATTATGGTTTTAGGAGTTACTAAACACATTTTATCCAAAATGAATGACTGTTTAGTTCTGTTTTTTAGCTTGTTAGTTGTTATAAAAGCAAAACAAACAAAGAAAACGGGAAGAACACATTTTGATTCCCAGTTTTTGTTCACGAAAAACACAAAAGAACATAGAAAACGATAAATTTAGAGAACAGTTTTCAAGCCCTTTCAAAATGGTGTTTTGTATTTTAAAATTTAGCCGAGATGATTTTAAAACAAAGAACTAAACTTACCCTAATATCTTTCATTCCTCTTTTGTAAGCCTTAAAAAAGTTGAAAACAAGTAAGGCTTCCCCAAGCACTCTCTGCATATGACCACATAAAGATAGACTTTATTTGTTTATTAGATTAAAAGAACATATATCATTGTAAATCTTGGATTAAAGTTGTAAATCTGAAGGCTCCATTGGACTGAAAGACATTAAGAAATATAGAGGGAAAAGTGGAAGGGAAATAAAAATTTGAGAGAATAGTAAGGTTTGACCTTAATAAATTAATTCTATATCCATATTTAAAAACTCATTTTTATTTGTTTCTCTCTATTATATAAGGACTAAAAAAATTTAAAAATATGTAAGATTTTGAAGAATTTGATTTTCTTGATTTTTCTTTTATATTTTCCATGATGAAACCAAACATGAGAAAATCATTTTCCTTGAGTGTTTTCTATTTCCTTTCGTGCTTTTCGAGAGTTTATACGTCTGGTTTGCCTTATTTGACTTTGTCATTATCTATGATCAGTGATCTTTCTTACATATTATAACCACCTTCATGACAGACAACATTACATAGGATTATTTATGAATGGAATTGCCTATAGTTCTTTGAATGATGGAAGAAACAAAGTTGTCGATTAAGAGCCTTCTAAGAAATTAAGAAAGGAGAATTTTGTGTGATTTGAAGTTGTAAAAGATGTAATGGCTTCAAGTAATGGGTTCCCCTAAACCTTTACTGATCTGAGGAAAGAGAGAGATAAGCGATTTTCCTCTTTGATCCAGTCTCCCACTGGTTTGTTTCTTGCCGCTGGCTTGGTTGCAATGAACTGAAATGGTTTCACGGATCTTGGGCATAAGGCAAAAAATTCATTTTCTAAGAAAATTAAAAATGGTAATTTGATTGATAAGTTTTTAGATCACGGATGGAAGAATAGACCTGTGATCATCTCGCGAATCTAGCCTCATGTTTGCGGTGTTCAGAGATAGTTACTACCATTTTCGAGGCAAGGAAGTGAGCATGTGACACTTACAGCGCGTGTTGGTATCCACGATTATTGCCCGCGTATCAAGTGGCAGATGGAAGTCCAACAATGAAATAAGTGGGGCCATAGGAACATGTAAGCAGCATGGTTGGATGAGAATCAGTAGATGAATGGTGATAAAGGAAATCCAAGAGGAAACTAAGAGAGTGACAAGTGGAAAGTGAGGACATCTCCGCCGAAGCCCAAACAACAAACAGGCTGGGAGGAATGGGAAAGAAAAAGAAGGGAAGAAGGGAAAGAAAGGAAGAGCTTTAGAGAGCTTTGCCTTCTCTCCCAGAATTTCCTACTTGAATGGATAAAGCGGTTTCAGGCAGACGAAGGAAGAGCTTCTTCAGAGCGCTGGTATTACAAGTGGCCGAATCGGGGGGTTGCGACAAACTCTGGGAGGTAGGGGTTTTTGCTCTGGTTTGAATCACTGGCTAAGGCAGGCCAAATGGTTGGAGTGTTTGGGGCTGACATGGTTTGTATTTCAGTCCCAGGATTGCAGGGCCCGAGTGTTCTCCCAGTTCTTTAAAATGATCTTGGAGCGGATGTAGGGGCTGTCTTGGGCAGTCGGGCGTGTTCATGTGGGTGTTTGAGCGGTTCGAGATGGATTGTTGGATTAGCAGTGGCCCGTAATGGGTTGATTGTGCTGTTATTTGCTATTGATGAATAACATGTTGGTTGTGATGATTTGTATTAATATTTTACATATGATATGTTAACATGGTCGTATGAAAATGGCATATGCATTTCATCACCACAGGGGACGCATGAGTAGTAGGTGTGAGTGCATGACATGGTTCGGAGGGTTATTCAATAATTATTTGGGATCATCCGCTCTGACCTCTGGAGGTGCGGCGATATATCAGAAGTATATTATATCAGGTATATCTGCTATAAAATCTCAGGAGGTTGTCCACTAATAAAATAAATATCTTTGTTTTAGAAAGCAGTTTTCTTGCGTGGCGTTGGCGTCATGCGGGAGTCAGTGAAACCAGAGGCATGGGGTGGCATGTGAACATTAAATGGAGAATGTATAATTTTATGGATCATTTGTGGTTTATCATTGCGTAGTGACTTGGGTGGGGGTAGGCGTGTAGGGAAATATAACTAGGAAGTTGCTCGACTAATGAGTGGGAAAATATTTTGGGCCACCGGGAAGGCTAAGTCGGGACGACAAGAAGCTCATCAGGAGCCATAAGTGGAGGATTGAAAAGAGACCAGATTAGGCTTTTATTTTGTTCAAATATGTGAAATTATGGATGAAACCATTTTTATGGTTTAAAGAACACAGGGTTTATGAAAATAAATCTTTATAATGCTACATTTGGCAAGTTTTCGGATTCCGGTAAGCCTTTGTAGAAACAAGGCAATTTGCTGGTGGTTTTAAGTGTGTTGAATCAAAGAAAAATACGGAAGAAAATGAGTGGGCCCCTTTGCCCATTTCTGACTTTGTCGCGCGTCGTGACCTTGCGGTGGTATCGGCGGCGAAAGAGAGGGGCCTGGCATGCGCCTGACGGAGAACCCGATCTGGGCGTGATGAGAAGGGGTTCATTGTTGAGACGGAAATCACATGTATGAAATTGTTAAATTATTGTGCTCGCTTTTAGTGCTTGCTACTAAGAACTATTAGGTTGGGCATGGCTTTAAAAACTTGAAACCAAAGTCGCATGTATAGAAATTGTGATTAATTTGTTGCTAAGCTTTATTCTTGATACACAAAATAATGAGATCCGTGACAGTGTGAAACTTGTTAAGACTACAAACGGACGGAATAATCGATGTGTTTTTCTCATTACTTCAATAAATTTTTAGATTTGGCCTTAATGCAAGGTGCAGGTGATGCAGTAATAAAGTGAATTTAATAAGTCTAGATATAGATCCTTTGATTGAAGAGATAGGACTCAATTCTTTTATTACTCAAGTTATCTTATTTGAACTCCAGATTTTCATACATATTCTTTGTTAACTCAACTAAGATTTTCAGTGTGCATCTACTTTAAGCATTTAAAAATCTAACACAATTGGGTGATGCGAGTATTGACACAGGAAGTGGTGGAATTTCACTTGTACTGAGAGAATCAATTCTGCAACCCTAATCTCGGTCGATCATTTCTTGAATTTGAATGAAATTGACCGAGGTAATTATTATAGTTTGGATTCCTCTCCTTTGTTCATACTTTTCACTTGATTAGAGATTCATGTTCATTCACAGATCATATTTCATTGATTTTCTACAATATAGGCTTGTCTTTATAAGATGCGGGTATTTTCCTTTTCAATACTTTATACCCGTTTCTTTGATGAGATCTCAAGCTTCTTAAAACCAGAGCATTTGCTAAGATCTACAAAATGAATGGTAGCTGTCGCACATAATCACGGGAAGGATTTTCTCTTCGCGATTAGATGTCTGTGCTGGGGATGGGGATCGCCCTTAAGTTAAAGAGGAACATATATCTCAGTTGGATTAATTTGATAGCTCACTCGACCCATTCTATATTGCGAGCAAAATTGAGGGACATACCCAGAGTAATCTTTGAGCTCATTGGATTCTTTCAAATGTGGTTTAACATACCCCAGTAACTACATCTAAACTCTCGGGAATGCATCTGCAGTGGCTGCTTCGGGAGGGCCTCGTGGAGAAATCAGAGCAGATCTCGGAGTCCATATGTTGAGTATTCGATTTACTAATATTGGGACGATACACTACATGAACATCTCATTCAAATAATTTCAAGATTTGAAAATCCGAGAATTTCCTTCTACATTGTGCGAGAAAAGATCTAACTAACATCATATCTTTCGTGAGGAGTTATATTCCTTGAAAAGCCCGGATTACAGTGAGCAGTAAATTATGATCATGAAATTCAATGTCTGATACAATCAATTAAAAAAAAAAATGGGTTGACATTTTCATGAAATACTACATCATGTCCAATTGATGTCTGAAATAATTTCACAGTTTGTAGTTCTGGCTTGAAACTTGATGATATTGGATTAAGATTAGAGTATACTGAAACTGGATTATTCTAATCTAAATCTACTTAAAAAGAAACAAGGAAAAAATAAAAAAGAAAAAAAAAATATGAGATAGGAAGTCAGTAGCTCCAGTTCTTAACTGGTTTGTGTGACCGCACCTTGGTTTTAGTAGTCTTTTATTTATGGGAATACACAAAAGTTAGACCACAAAATTTAGGATTACTTTATGAATCATTAATTTTTTGGCCCAGTTGTGATCTGTGTGACACAGGAAATCTAATGCGGCGGTGCAATTCTGTTGCGGAGTTTCTATTGTGGCAAAATGCGAGGCATAGGTCGGGACCTCAAGCTCTTCTA
The DNA here is from genome assembly GCA_016808115.1 of Tetrastigma voinierianum. Classification (NCBI taxonomy): domain Eukaryota; kingdom Viridiplantae; phylum Streptophyta; class Magnoliopsida; order Vitales; family Vitaceae; genus Tetrastigma; species Tetrastigma voinierianum. The sequence goes on along the minus strand of JAEQBH010006520.1, from coordinate 177,189 downwards.
TTCCTCTTGGCTTCAACACTGTGGACAATGTGACAAGGAGTTTTCTTTATGCAGCGATCTTGGTCATACTTGACCATGTCGCAACCTTGGTACTTATGTTGGCATAGTTTCTGTGACTGCGATTTGATCTTAAACTGGTTTCCATCATTGCAATGACATTTTAATTATCTTATTGCACCTTGTGTTTCTGGGTTTGTCCATCTTCCGCGGTGCGTGGTTGTTCTTGTTTAAACAGTTTGCGTGGCGGAAGCAGTTCTTGTTCGCGGTAGCAATTTACGGTGTTTGTGACGCGTCTTTGCGGGTGTTTTCTTGGCTATTTTCTATCCGACCGGGTTGCGCGCCCAGGTTCGCGCTTTTACGCCCTCTCATCCCATCTTGGTGTCGTGACTTGCCTTATTATGTTGAGACATCACTTTTCTGTATTCAGTTAACTTCTTTATTGCGACCTAGAAAAGTCTGTTGTGACATACTTTCTTCTTACCATATACGGTCGCGACATGATCATGTCAGTAGCCCAGAAATGCACCTCACTCCCGACATCTAAGTATGTCACGGCGGTTTCGTTTGTCACGGCGAGGCATGTGGCCAGGCTGTGACGCAGCCCGCGCGACTGAAGATCTTGTCGCGTGATGGCTCTTCTTTCATTGTTTGCAACTAGTTGGTCTTATCGACGAAGCTTTGCGTTTCTCTTTATAATTTCCAATCGGCTATTCTATGTTGCGATAGGTTGGTCGCGTGAAGTTTTCTGTCACGATAAATTTACATGTCTTTTCATGTTCTACGTGTCGCGACATGCTACAATTTCTCTTTGCAATAGCTCTTATCATTTACAATGGGGCCTACTGTGTTCACGACACTAAATACGTATTTGACTATCTTCTTCAGATTTCCTCTTTATGCATATGTACTTGAATTCATCTTTTTGTTAATCCATAAACCACCAAGTTTAGTAAATCTATTTCATAATTTGTGGCCTTAGAACAACTTTAGAAGTATTAAGGCAAGCTAAAAAAATGGATTAAAAACGGAATGAGTTTAAGACTCATCAATTCCCGAGCTTAAAGTTTTGGCGAAATACAGAAGCAAAGAAACAAGGTTTGTTTGATCTCCAATGATTTAAAGCTTTTAAGGACATTTATACTTTTATAATCCTTATTAAATGCGCAACTTTAATGAGGTGAAAACTAGTGAGTTCCGACATTATAATTTCATTGATTTGCCAATTAGACTTTTAGAAAATTTTTCTGGCTCTTATCACCAACTAGCGCGATGATTTACGAAATATAGCAATCCGTCGATTGGTCGATGCGTGAGTGTGTGATGGTCTTGTCCTTTTCTCATATGCAGGGAAACTTTATTTTGAATCTGCGGAACTCTACCACGGTGACTATATTTTTCCTTCATTTAACTTTCAAAGTTCATAGCTGCTTTGTTTCTTCATAATGAGTCTCTATTAAGTATGGCTGAATGCCTGCAGAATCAATTGGGTCCTTGGGCTTTGCAGCTGTTTTGGCGGGTAGTGGTAGATAAGTAAGTAATTTAGGTGAAGATTACCCGATTCGATCTTCCATTTATTGTTTTTATCTTCGTCTTACTTTCTTTCCTTTCAAAGATGATAGAAAAAATCACTCCCCAGGCACTCTGAATGTCATTTGCATACTCATTTTGTTTGTTGTTTACCATTCTCCTACTGATCAATTCAGTTCCTTTAGAGAGAAGTCTTTTAGCTTTTCTTTTCCTTGTCGGTGTTTCTTAGGAATAAGTGCAATGTCTTGTCTTTTTAGACTTTCCTCTAGCTCTTAGAGAACTTTGGTTAAGTATTTCCCATACTAGTTGGCATTAGTGTACTAGGTGTTAAGACACACCAAGACTTAATTTGTTCGAGGGAGGCCCATGAGCAGACTTATTCAATTTGATAATTTTACTAACGACTTCTTCTATACATATGTTCCCTTTTCTTCATTTTCATTTCTTCTTTCTCCATCCTTCATTCATATCTCGCGCATATCAAAAATATTCCCCCAAACTTGATACTTTTACGTATTTTGAAGTTCTTGTGCAAGGCTTCAAGCAAACAAGGCTCACTATTATGGATTAAGGAAGAGGAAGGGTTTAGGACTTTAATTGGAGTTAATATTGAAGAAATTCTGGAGTTTGGCCTCAATTTTAGACTAAGAGTGTCTTATGCATATTAGGGTAGACTTAGAAAGGAAACTCGAACTTCCAAGGATGGCTGTATCCCTTCTGTTAATTAATTATTTCAGTTTCTGTATTCAGCAAATCTAGCTAGGTTCTAGGACATTGGAATAATTAGTGTGGCGGGAACTGGATGTCCCCTAATCCTACACCATTTGTTAAAGTATTGGACCATGTGTATTTTCAAGATTTTTCTTGACTTCCATTTGTTCACATAACGAGTCCCCATAATTTTTATTTACAATGGTTTCTAGAATACATCTCTACCAAATCTGAACGATGAGAATTTCAATTACACAAATTTGTTTGGCAGTTTATGATGTTGTTGTTATGTTGTTACGATCAAGTAAAGAACCTCAATTTTATCATGCATTTAGCACCAACGATGACCACGCGTTTTGTCGGTGTTTCAAAAACGTGAAACAATTCATAATCTTGACTAGTTCGTTTTACATCAGATTCATTTATTCATTCACAGACAAAATGAAAAGCATGGTAAAGAGAATTCGCCAAAAACAACTAATCAATTAAAACAAATCAACACTAAATTTTTGAAGAATTTCTCTTTTATTATTCTTGATGATTGACATTTAACAAAAAGGATGAGTACAATGGAAAGAAAAATTATAGGATTAGTCATTTTTGTTTCTATTCTTTATATTCTTTTCTGCTTTATCGCCGATATTCTTCGGCCTCTTCCAGCTGATGAGGTTCCTTTTCTTTAGTCTTGAGGTTATCTTCTTTAGCTACATAGGTGCCTGCGAAGTGGGTACTCTGATGAGTACCGGACAGTGTATGGTATGGGTTGGTCTTCCACCACTGAGAATTATGGTGTGTAGTGTGATGGGGTGATATGTGGTAAGGGTATTTTCTTCTTGGGCTGGATGTGTCTTCATTTGCCGAGTCTAGGATCTTTGCATTGCTCGAATGGCTCTGGCTGGCTCATTGCTAGGGCTACAGGGTGTTCTCTTCATTTTACCATCTGCTTGACTCTTCAGCGATAACTGTTGAAGCAATGTCCTAGGCCCATTCACTTGAGTTTACGTCTCTGGCATTCATGTTTACTTTCAAGGTATTTGTCCTTATTTCGAGGTTGTTCTCCATTCTTGGTCTCTTCTCTATTCGACCCTCCACTCTTCATCTTTTTTCTTAATACATCTCAAATTGGTCTCTTCTTGGCTGCGCATCAAATGATCCAGCGCCATATGACAGTGTCCTTCAATTTCTCTGTCTAACACCTTATGGACATTAGCGTTCATTCATTCTCATTGCTACAATCTGCACAGGTCACTAAGCTTGTTCATTACGGTTTTGCCTTTGCTCTGGAGTTTATTCCTTCTTTAACTTCCTAGTTGCATTGGGCTTTGGTCGTCTTCCTACCTTTGTTCCAGGTTCCGGCATTTCTTCCCCTTGATTCCCTGACTGCCACAGCGTGTTATCTAGGTTTTGCTTCTATAAGTCATTGTTGACTGATGACCTCCCCTTGTTCTGCTGTTTGCTCCAGATTCCAGATGGAGCTTTATGTTACGATGGCAGGTCGCTATCAATCACACTCGCTACGGCACAACCGTACCCCACAGTAGGCTGCTCCCATGCCTCAAAGGGTATAATTCGCTGATGTTAGAAAAGTATCCATTAGGTCTTGATCCTGCTATGCACTGGTTGTTTCAACCAACTGACCTTTTTGTACCTCTCTAAGCGGTATAAGCGCCGTACTCTACCTGTTTTGAACCTGATGATCCCTTCTTCTTTTAGATACTGAGGGGATGGGGAGAAAATCTGCCAAAATTAGCTTCCACGACTCTTCTATGTGTCGATTAGGCGTATGGAATGAATCCCGGGCCATGTGACACATCATCTCTCAAATAAAAGGGAAAAGAAGTTATTAACTTGATCCTGCTGATGCTCCTTGCATTCAACTTAAACCAACATTGTATCGAATACCTTCCGGGTCAAAGTACCATAATAGCCCAAAGAAATTATCTGTTTGTTCATTAACAATTCAAGCGTCCTTATATAGCATGATTATCCGAGGAAGAAGTGCAAGAAGGAACTCTGGATACCTATAACTGAGTAAATACTCACAAAGCGTTCATGTAAACGATTTGGCGTCACCTGCCTTTGCGTTATACATGAGAAAAGTGCAGAAAGAGCACTCACGATACCGCTATAACTAACTTAAAGAAACTGCTCTGACATTGAAACACTTCCCCAAATGTCCTCGTCTTTTAGATTATGGAAGGAGGTGTGAAAAGAAGACACATGATACCATATAACTAACTAAAGAAACAATACAACGTTCATAACACTTCCCAAACGTCACTCTCCGGTCCACAAAATTATATTTTAAATTTATTATTTAAAAAGGAAAACAAATGAAATAAATTTAATTAACTTTCTAATTATTTATTAAATTTAAAACTATTTTTTTATTTTCTCAGAATTTCATTTTATGATGCTGATTCACGGGGTTATTTTTCTGTTGTTTGGTGTGCCGTGAATAGTGTGACGGTGAAGAGCCCGAAACAATGCGCGACCTGATACATTATTGCAGTGCAGCAGCGTGCCTGGTGTCTTAACATGCAATCTGTCTTTGTGCGCCTGCCCAAGTCGCGCCTCGGCCTCCAGCCCCAGGCCTTGCGACGCCGGGACTACGTTGCTGACGAGGTCAGGCGAGCTCACGTAGTGGCGGAAAGCTATCATGAAGGGCTTGAGAGTTTATCGGTGGCAAGATTATCGTGAAAGAAAAACGGTCACGTGGTGACCGAAAGTGTTTAATCACCTGAAACCATATCTCGCTCCTATCCACGCTGTTGACCATTGACACGTTTTTGCATGTAGACACAAAGCCCTCTGACGCGACCACACTAATGCGACCGGTCCCACGAATGCGACATAGTGCGGGACTGCAATGCGTGACGAGAGTCTGTTGAGACCTGGTATTTGAGTCGGCCAGACTACTATCAGCGACATAAATTTCTATTGCGACAGGTACGGCCGTCTCATCAGCCTTGCGACGCAGCAATATCTGCGTTCGGCGAGATAGTCCCGGATGGGATCATCCCGACTCGATGGTCATTGTTTTGGGAGGACCTGGTATTCGTTGATGACGTGCGAAGGTTTCTCATGAGATTCGGCGTTACATGTCACGAGTCTTCTTACCATGGCCAGTTGCTAGCTTAGTCGGGGCATTTGCGTGAATTCTCCATTCTTGGGATGTGTTTGGGTGAACCGTCTGGTGATTTTGAACGGCCAGCGTGCAACGAGATAAAGGATCATCTTTTTTAAGCCTTTAAACCGTAGTAATCTTTGTCTTTCTTGGCCGGGGAGTGCGTACCAGTTGATCAGCCTCCGCCGGTGAAGTAAAGTTAAAGTCGATAATGACGACTATATTCGAAACTGGATTAACCTGAGCGCTGGATGGACTCTGATTATGACTTCCGTCGTTATCTGGGAGGTCGATTCTTGGCCTTCAAATCCAGGGTGTCTCGTTTGACCACGGCAAAATTAACCTGGTGCCGTGTGCGCATATTATGGAACCTACACGGTAAGCCGGCGCCGGATTTATCATCAATACTCGTAAAATATCTTCAAACTTCTTGTACCATAGTTCAAAGGTTATTTGTACTCTTAACCAAAACCATATATGAGTTGAGTTTTAATACCACATGTTATGTAAAAGTAATCAAAGCCCGCAGTAAAACTTTCTTGGCGGCCTCTAGTAGGCGTTGTCATGCGCACGCCTCTGTGCGAAGCCAGTGTTGCATAGACAAGGTGACATTGATGATGGTAATTTTCTAGGAAGGTTGCCAGCTAAAGTGCACATGTCTGGAGCTGTCAGCTCAGCGAAACAAATAAATGATCACACTGCGAATGTACGCGGCGCCCGATCCATGTTTCAGAGTCCTCATCGACTCCTCCGTACTAAACCGAAATCGCGGCAAATGGTTTCAAGGCGAAGCATTCTTGAAACACTACCGAGATTTGGGTAATATATTGGACTACCTCAGGCGAATTGATGCGGATCATTTTTCCAAGCGGTCAAGCGGGTGAGTCTCAGAGATGAAATTGTTGGACCACTCTCGAGCAATTCTTAGGAAAATCTTCCTTGAAATTCCTTTCTAGTAGTTTTTCATTTTTTTCATTTTCTTTCATGTCATGCACTCCACCTACCATCTGGGTGCCGGGGTGCCTATGGGCCATTATATGATCAGACAACTCATCTTTAATATATTTTACATCGTATAACATAATTAACTCATAAAATCATGTTATTCAGATTCAATCAATAACAAAATTAAGCTCACATGGGCTAAATAACAATTAACAATTCATTTGAATCACCCTACAACACAAAGAAATCCACTACAACCAAATACGTGAGCGGTGAAAATACCAGATTGACCTTTGTTCCACGACCCTGAATCAGAGATTTCTTAACCGGTTCGAGATTTTGGGGCGAAGCGTGGTAGTGAGGCGCCGACTAAATCAGCATTATAAAATGGCTCTTAAGCCCCAAAGAATAAACCAAGTGGAAAAGATCACCACACTCTTGGGTTGTGACCGGACACGACCAGTCTTTGCGGCGTGGCGCTGCCGCGATGAGCGAACTTTCTTCTTCGTCGAGGCCGTGGTCGGAATCGCAGAGCTGAAATTGCATTTGCCTGAAATCTGGATCTCGCGGCGCTACTACGGCGTTTTTGTGTCTTTGGAAAGACGTTCGCTTCTTGTCTTGTCGTTCGGCTTTTTCAATAATTTCATTTATTATTATTAAGTTTTGGATTTTTGACACGCCAAACTGTCAACCGTTCGTCGTCTACTAATCATCTGGCATTAATGTCGCCGGGCGTGCGTATAATGGGTGACTTATGTCGTCACGTAATCACGACAGTTTCCCCGAAACACCCGATATTCAGATTGTACTCGGCAATGAAGTCGATGTACGGTGGCAAGTGGCGTGGTAAACTAGTTTGATGAAGACGATTCAACGTTGATAAATCTTTTCATTCTGAGATCTAGAAAAATTTCGGAATTTTGACGAAATGACAATTTTTTAGAAAATTCGAATTTTCTCGGGTTCACGGTCGAGAATCAACCTTGCACAAAACTTCCGTGTGGCGACCCCATATACGGACAACCCTCTCTGATGGGGAGGAGTCGGATCAGGCGGTGGTTAGTGGCTCTAATGAGAGTGGAATTTATGATAAATCTACGAAAACTTGTCCTTTGGCGCATTGTTCTTGGCTTGTACTGCAATGTCGAACTCACTCGGCTCTGACCCATTTCACTATGAAATGCTTTGGGGTTTACAGTTTATTGTAATATTTGCTTCATTAGATTGAGTATTTGCATCGGAATCGATGGTGTGGAGGCTTTGGTAAGGTCAAAGTCTTGGTGGTCACCCAATCATTTAGATGTCCTCTTTCCATCATGGGATACCACTTTCTGCTCTTATCAGAGCTTGCTCTATAGTGGCCGAAAACTGGCTGTCTATCGGCTCTTTTACGGGGCGGCTACCTAGTCGAAATGTCGAGCTTGAATTTGAAACAGGGCGTAATGGGTTCTCCGCCGAAATTACACCGAGAATGGGGAGCTTAGTAAGTTTTCCAGTCTTTGTGAGCAGCCTCTTCCTGGCGTGGGCAGGCTCCCGGTGGAATTTTTGAGCAGAAAGAAGAAGTGGCCTTCATCCACTTTGGATCTAAACACAGCATTTCAGTGTGCGACTATTCTCAGGTGGATTTGGCAATTTCTTTAGTGTTTGAGAGGGTGCTATGTCGAGCGTGGCTTTTATCTTATCACAGATTGCCTCTGTTCACGAACATTGACTATGAAACCCGAGAATTTCCTGTGGAGGACTCAGGAAGGCACACTTGGTTGGGTTAACTTCATCTTGTAGTCCTTTGGGGACACGGAATGATTCCCGGTAGGTGGTCCGAAAGTGGGCTGGAGCCTTGGTAAACAACAACATCTTCGTCATATACTTCGCGGATCGCCAATATGTTTGAACATTCTGTTTACCAACCTTTGATAGGTGGCCTGGCGTTCTTCAACCAGGCATCACACGAGAGTAACGATGCGTTTGCCGGTCACGAATGAGGTCTTCTCTTGGTCGTTGAGATCCGTGATCTGATTATACTTGAAAGCGTCCGTGAAAGCGAAGGCTCGCCCAGGCCCAGTAATTGGCATTCCTTGCTCAAGGTCGATTCGAGCGAGGAAAACATATCTTTTGGAGACAAGCTCGGTTGCTATCAAGCTAAAATCAATGCGGGCGCCATTTCCGTCGCGCTGTAGAGAACCATATTAACGACCGGTCGGAAGTGTCACTTCGGATAGCTCGGAACTTGGAGGTTTGTTTGACCTCTTTAGTTGATGCTTGCCATACTGCGAGAACAACTTCTTTTATCATTTGTGGGTTTTGAAGGAGCATTCAACTTGTGGGTGATAACTATTGGTGCGATTCCCATGTCCTCTTCTTTTGCGGAGCTCGTCCGCGTTTTGTTTTTAAGAAGCGTTGAGAAGGTCTTTGGCGTCTTGACCCGACTTAGGATGATGTAGCGAGGTGTTGTTGGTAATCCGCATTTCTTGGTTCCGACTCTTCTGGGGTGTTGGTTGGGTGTCAAGTTCGTCTCTCATGTCGAGCTCATCCACATGGACGCTATCAGCGCCTATTTCATTGGCCGATGGCACTCCTTTCTGTCCATTGTCCTCACCAGACCCTTCTCTGTTGCGCCAAGAGTGCGACAACCATATGATTAGGCGGAAGGATGGCCGCATGGCGTGAGAAGGCACTAGTAACATGTTATATGCCCAGTTGGGGCCTCAGCTATGTGAGAATTTTATCGTCGTTGTGGCTGGCATGAATGGTCTCCTAAATGGTACTAGTTATCTGACCACAGAGCGATATTTTCTCCGGAGATCCTGCGTGGGTGACTACAGTTGACTTCTCTTCGATACTTATTTTGTCAAACCTCTGTCATGAAGATATCGGATGACTCGTTGTGTGGGGACCTATGGCTTCATTTTATTAGCCCAAACGTACTGCTTATTACTATTAGATGCATCATGGCGAGGATGTTGGCGGCGCGCGCCGGTCGACATCAGAAGGATAATTGGTGTCGGCCAGGGAGCTTGGACACGGGCGTACTCAGTGTGCCACTATGGAAACTCGTGGGTGGGCTTTCCTGAAGCTGTGACGGTTACCACCTGGAAGATCCGAAGTGCAACAGTCTCTGAAGGGTTGTTGATCGGTGAGCGGTTGGCGGTGGGTGGAGGAGGTGCTGGGTTCAGATCTTGGGGCGTGCTTGACGGGGAGATCTCCGTCGAATCGAGTGCCAAGATTTCTTTTAACTAAATCTGGTCGTGCGTCGATGCCCGTGATCTCTGTGGAAGTGTAATGCGGTCATGTCTCTTGGTACGGGTGCGTCTTCGTGAGCGACCATCTTCAAAAGCTTCTCATCTTGCAATACGGGACTTGAGACAGGCGTCGGGGTGGTGAGGTGAGCATGGCTGCTTGGCTCAATTTGAGGTGGACAATGGTCATGAAATGTTACCTCTTCTCTTTGGGGATAAATCATGTCTTCACTCAGTGGGGATGTCTCGGCCTCTTAGTCTCTGGGACCGGTCCGGCTTTTTCCGTCCTTGCTTTTTCCTTTTCGCATGGGAGAGCTAAGCTTAGACATAAGGGCCCCTCCTGCGATTGATGTATTTTCTACTTTTGCAAGCACCTCGGATGTGCCTTGCACGAGGTTCTTGGTCGGAGGAACATGGAGGTCTTTGGGCGTATCTGCTGGCAAAAGCCCATAAGGCGGTGATGGTAAACTTTTCATTCCAGAATGTCTATGTGACTGAGTTAAACCTCTGAGCGTGGACCTGGTTTTGGGGCCTTCTTCTGGGGTGCGGTGGTAGCTGGCTTGGGCCATGTCAGGCTCAGATGAAGTGGGACACGAAAGCAATGGAGAGTTCCTTGAAGAAGAGAATGAGGCAGGGTGAAGCACAGTGAACCATACCAGAGGAAGCAGGAGCCACGCAGCGTGATATGAGCTCACCGTCTCGCGAGGTCTTTGGTATCCATGTGGCTCCATCGGTTCTTGCAAGTGTTGAGGTCGTCTCACGGGGTCTTCGTTCCATCAGCCGATCGACATTTGAACTTATTAGGGAGAGGGAAGTGTAGTACCTCGGCCAGTAGATAATTACTGTTGTACGGGCATCCGCGGGACTAGGGCTTGACTTTTTCTGTGACCTCTTTCTTGGCGGCTCTTGTTGGATGTCTTGGAACCGGCCTCCCCAGTCGTTCCTCCTTCCCCTGTGATGAGGTTGGCTCTTCACCTCCGTCATCCCCTTATTAAGCATTCCTCATTCGCGATGAATCCTCCAGGGAGTCACATTAGGGATCATGCCCTAAATGGCTATTTCTCCTCCTCAGTAAACATCTCGGGCGTAGAAAGAGTATTCTTCCTCCTCTGATGGAATGGTATTGCGACCTTCATGGGCTTGTTGGCATCTGTGGGCATTACATGGTAGGTTATGACTCCTTGAGATCTTTGATTGACGAGAATGAGTACCTCCAATAGTTGCTAAACGGCGTGAAGCTGAGGAACGTCTCGGATTTATCGTTTATCGATATTTGTCTTTGTTGGTCTTGTCCCTTAGGGGTTGAGCGACTCTTACATCATGTTCAGTCGATAATAAATCCTTTGAATCGGTTATTTACATAAAGGCTTGATCCATTTCATGGCGGCGTGGCGGTAGTCTTTTATCGATCTTTTGGTGGGAGGAACGCTTTGGAGTTCTTGGGTTGATCCGTTGAGCCCAGTCCGTTGGCACAACACGCTAACACCTTTGAAGAACGATCGGCGGGGTGTCTTGACGCTCTTGATGCCTAAGTTTCTTTCTTATGAGGGAAAATTCGAAAGCTGTGGATAGCATTATCGCTGCGTGCCCTTCTTTGGTGACCTTTCGGTATTTATCATGGGTGGTCGAGACTTTCGTTGCTGAAGCGTGTCCCGACATCTTCCCGATTGAGTAGGGGATCTTCTCGTATGTAGCAATGTTAAGGGATAGTGAGGAATGCGTGTCGTGAGAGATCCTTCTTCCCTTAATGGTAGATATCGGATCATGAAGGTGGGTAACACTGCTACAGCTCAGCCCCGGTGAACATGGATTATCCGCCACGATTCGACCGGCCCGAAGCGTTTCTCTTCCTTAGGCTCACGCCTTGAGTAACCCGGGACATTATCATGGGCGTCTGCATTGAGCTCTTACGCTGCCCACGGAGATGCCAACCCCACGTTTTAAGGCTCGTTCATAAGTTTCAGTTACGACCTGTGGCGATTTTCATTTTAGCAGTAGTCCATTTTTAAAATTTTGTCATGAAGTCCAATATTCCCATAAACTAAATAAATAATAGGAAAATCTTGCAAGATTCTTATTGGGTCTGTAAATCTTGATTTTCATCTTTATGTGCTCAAATTCAACACCTAAATTTGAAGAAATTGTTTTTGTGACAATTCACAACTTGACCTGATAGTTCTATTAGAAAGAAGAAAAGAAAATGAATAAAAATAAATAGTGTATTAAACAAAGTGCTAACTTTTAAAGTACTGCCTTATGACAACCTCTTTTCTTAATATCATATTTTCAGTTTTTTCTTTTAAATAAAACTCCATTATTTTTTTTATCTTTGTTTTTGTTATTATATTTTTTGTAATAGACAAGGGAAGGTGGTTGAAAATGAAAATCGTACACCGGAGAAGAAAACCGCCTAGCCCCCGCTAGCCGTCGCCCAGGAGCGCTGCCGACTGATTATGTTTTGTGATAAATTTAACGGGTTGCATAGCCCTGAAGAACTCTTCCAAACCAATCGCCACCGTTAATGCTCAGATTATTATTTGAGTGTATGTATCAAAATTTTAATCGGGGTTCGGCATACAGGCGTTGGCATTGGTCGATGATTATCGTTGAGGTCTTACCGAGATCACATAGGTTTTCTTTGAACTTTAAGCGAACTGTTATGTAATAAATATTTATTTAGATTTAGCATATTAGGGTTTTTTAGCTCAAATTAATGACCCTCTTTTATGCATGAATAATTGATCTTTCCTAACCAACTATAATTAAACATATAAACCAATTGAAAAAAATTGTTTAGTATTAATTGCAAAAATAAATAAAGTATTAAATCTTGTTTATACTTTGCATTTACACAATAGGAAAAAATTCATTTTACGAACAAAAACTATAAATTTATCATATGTTCTTTCAAATCTTTAAATTTAGGTATATATATATATAAACGTTTTAATATGAGAGTTTTATTTTTGTATTTTTATATGAAATTAATGCTATTTTATAATTTTAATGAAAATGGATATTAATCGAGATTATCTTGTATGGTCTGCTATAATTATTAAAATTTAAATACTTTCTCATGTTTTCAAACTTTGACATGATAAATTATGATTGATCAACAAACAATTATGATATCTATTTATAAAAAATGAATAATTAAGTAATATGAAGCTAATTAATGTATAATATTAATCTTATAAACTTACCGGAATCACATGAGATTAACCAGAATAGAAGTGATGATTATGTAAAAGAATTTTAAATTCTTAAGTAAATAATAATTTTCATTCTTAATGAACTTTAAAATGAATACAATAGAAAAGAGGAAATAGAATAAGACATGATGTTATGTATCAATAAAAGTTTAAGTAAAAATACTATTGGTTAAAAAACTGAGAATTTATTTTTATTTTTATGTATTTGTTTACTTTATATATTACGTTGTATAGTAGCGTTTTTCGTATGAGGATTAGGGAATGCGGATCGTGATACTTTCATATCAACATCATTTAAACCAGCGGTCTCAGGCTTAATTCTGAGTTGTTCATGATATCCTTAGTAGTTGGCATGAGTTACTTTATATTTATAGAGCTAAAAAAGATCATTTGAATAATACTTTATATAAATGTGATATGATAGAACAAAATATTCTTCACGAGGATCTACACCCTTAAATCACGAATGCGATATCAACTGGTATATATATGTATGTAACCATATATATATAGCTAATATAAAATTTTAAAAATATAAAATTATTTTGTTACATAATTTTAATGAGAGAAAATGGAGAGTGTATCCAGAGTAAAGGATTATCTTGTAGGTCTTTATTACTAGTTATTTTGAGAATTTAATATAACTTTCTCATATGTTTTTTTAGAATTTTGATGACATTATGAATCTGTGATCGGACAAACTAGTATGACATCTTTTATAAAATTACAGAATAAGTTAATGATAATATCAAGGCTAATTAAGTATGTCATCAATCTTCTCAATTTGCAAAGATACGTGGATTATTAACTTGAGGCTCTATAGAAATGGGTGATTATGTAAAGAATTTTATGATAATCTAAGTAAAAAAAATTTCAATTATTTAGTTTCAAAAAATGAATACAATGAAATAAATAAGTGTTATGTATATTTACAAGTTTTGAAGTACAAATACTATTAGTTAGAAGCACCACAGGAATTTATCTTGATCACTTTATATTTATTCATTTATATATTACGTTGTAAATGGCATAGTTTGACATATCTCCCTTCTAGCCTTTCCACCTTTAATCATTTTGAAACTGGCAAGCCTCAGGGCAAATGCAGAGGTATTCATAATTGCCTTAATGAATATCAGGTGTGTATATTTATAAATAAAAAGAATCATTTGAAGTTATGCTACATAAAAATATAATGACAATGAATAATATAACTGGATCTACCCTTAAATCACAAATATGTATCTCCCTAATATACCTTAATATTTTTATTTATGACCTAAAATATTTGGCCAGAAAACATTTCTTTAATAGTTAGATCCATCTACAGCTGTCGGAGGTGGTGGTGAGCAGCCCCTCGGAACAAACATAACTCTTCCACGATAAATCAGTCTACTCCTTGTGTCTTCTAAAAGAAACAATTAATCATATATAAATCCTTACATTAATTAATTTGTGTATATATAAAAAGCAAGGTTACAAATTAATGTAAAGTAGTAGAGGGAAGGAAAAAAAAAAGATCCAATAACCTGTTTGAAAGTTTATATGTTTGAAAAACTGTTATTGAAAATAAAAGGTGCAACAACGAAAACATTTATTTTACAGTGTTTTTGAAAATTAATGTAATATCACAAGATTAATATTCTATGTTTTTTGTGTTTCCTTTATATTTTATTTGTTTCATGTTTTGAACAAAAATAGTTTTAAATAATGACGATTTATTTGGATAAATATTTTAAAATTACATTATCTTTGTTTTAAAAACGGGTGAAGGCAGTAAGCAGGGAAAATTTGACTCAGGAGTTTTAAAACGGTAAATTAAGATAAAATGTTTGAAGCATTAAAAATGATGAAGATGCATGTTTGAAAACTTCGCCGAAGCGATTTGAAAAAGCATCCAATCAATAACGCGGAATTTACATGGTTTCACCTGATGCCAGCCCACACAAACGGGTAGTGATGGAAATTGTAAGAAAAAACGAAGGTGCTCTACTTCGTGGAACGCGCATGTTTCCTGTTAACGAGAGGATTGGATGGCAAAAACGCTGGTGGCGATGTTGTATTTTATATGACGCTGATTTTACTGTTTTCTTTGCGTTGATTTCAACTATCATTTTCCTTCCCGCTTCCCTGACCTTTCCAGCACCAGCTTATGGATGTTCAATTTAACTTTCTATGTCGACTTTTTCAGCAACCATTAAGTTCCGCAAAACGACTTCTTGGACTTTTCAACCACATATTTCGCACGGCTAGTTATGAATCAAAATGAAACCAACGTCAAACATAAAAAGAGATTTTCTTTGTTTGACCTTTTTGCGCGAAGTAGAAAATATGGAAGGAAGTAGCTGGTTTGGCGCAGCGAATGGTAAGAGGATGTGTTGTCTTATGTGACTCGTATTGAGATTAGAAAAGTTACGCGTACGCCAGTATGCTCCATTCGAGCGTTCACCTTCATCTTCTCTTGCTCTTTTATTGGGAAATTGAAATAATAGGTTAGGTATGGGAATGAAACACGCGTCGATGTTGGGCATAAGGGGTATTTTTGTAAATTTGATGTGTAATGGTTTCTCATCATTCAATGCTTCTATTCGATGATAAGTGAAAAGTTTAGAACGCGTTCTATGGATCTTAAGCATTTGTCGAACTCATTAAAATCTATGTGTTTTCTTCATTTTTTCTTTCTTTGATTTTATCATCATTAATTGTTGCATGAATTATAGCAAAATGAGACGGGCATATGGATGGCGTCTGGCAAAGATGGGAGGTCGAATGATCACTACGCTGTTATAATAAATAAAAGTGAATATATAGATGTAAAAGAATTGAAAGACTGCATCAAGGTTATTGAAATTTTCCAACATCATTAATGCTTGGTTATTACGACCAATAATTTTAAGGTTTGTTTGATACGTAATTTTAAAAATAATTATCTAATTATCCAGTTGAACTGATTCAGTGGTTGAGGAGATCAAAGTAGGGAGGAGTCCATGGTTCATTTTGTCCTAGTGAAACTAGAATTTATAAAGAAACATGTCTGATGATGTATTCTGAGTGAGTAATTGTAAAAAAAAAATTAATTATTGTTACAGTAAAGCCAGAAAATCTGAAGATAGAAATAGATTAATTTTATTCTTTGAAATATAGAAGAAAAGCATGATTTTATAAAACAAAACAATGCATGTTTGCTGAGAATATTTTAGTTATTGTCATTTGTTTTCTTGTTTAACATGAAAAATTAAATTACATAAATATAAACAGTAGAAGAATAAAAATGTATGTATCATAAAATTCGATTTTAATAACAATAAAATCACCTGCCATTTTAATTTCCGTATTATAAAATTATTCTACTAAATTGCATAAAATAATAAAAAATCATTATTGATCTTTAAAACATCATTATTGAAAATATAACTATTTGTAATATGTAGATGTTCTAAAAGATCTCAACAACAAAGATGGCGATACAGGATTATATAATATGTTTGTGACATACTTTAGAACATTGATAAATGTTGGCAGATTAAATGAGATATTAATAGAAAATAATACCAAGTAGAAATAACATTCAAAGGATTATTAACACGGACAAGCAGTCTATCTCTGCCAGGCTATGCCCAGATTCAGCTAGGTTCACTACTTTTGGATCAGTTACCTCGGTTTTATATGATTAAAGACTCTCTCCTTACATCAATACTTGTTGCTTCCTTAAGATTCTTCTTCATGTATAGATGATATCCCCTTATTCTCAACAACGTGCAACACCTAAACATAAATCAATTCACCCAACTAAAACAATATATATAAGAATAACCTCTCATAATAAAAATAACACTCAATACAAA
The DNA here is from genome assembly GCA_016808115.1 of Tetrastigma voinierianum. Classification (NCBI taxonomy): domain Eukaryota; kingdom Viridiplantae; phylum Streptophyta; class Magnoliopsida; order Vitales; family Vitaceae; genus Tetrastigma; species Tetrastigma voinierianum. Next base: position 160,589 of record JAEQBH010006520.1, on the reverse strand, counting down.
CCGAAAACTCACTCTTAAACCTCAGACTTTAAGCAGTTCTGGTCTGGAGAGACCAGCAAATCTATTGATCTTGTGTTTGATAAGGGTGATTCATTATCCACCATTATCACTTTTGGATATCAGACTTTAATAAAACATTATCAAGAGTTTGTTGAGGAATTTTAGCATGCCATCATCAGGAGATGTGGGTCTAGGAGGGATCTATGTACCACTCAGTGCAGACTCTTACATGTTTGACTCTTTTTATAATAGCTCGTGATGACATTTCATGACAGTAAGTAATAATATATGACATCATATAACATTTCTTTGTGACGACCTTGTGACCTCTATTGTAATAGCCTTTAATTTAGAGCTCTTGTGTATAATTTGATGATTAACAGCACCCAGTTAGGTTTTGTCTTCAGCATTTTATAATATACTAATCCACATAATGATTTCCCAAGTGACAAGGTGATAAGCAAAAAAAGAGCTTATTTTTATAGTTTTCAAAAAACTATTTTGTGGATAAATTAAATAAATGTTATTAGTCCCACATGTATGAAATATTAAATATATTTATATTCTTAATTTAATTAAATCTGCTAGATGATTTAATTGGATTTAAACAATTGACTTGAGAATAATTGTGGACTTAATGTGTGGATACATGAGGTCTTCCTATTGATGAGGGGGCAAATTAGAAATATGCAATAATATATTAGTAAATATTATGGTTATGATGCAATTATCTGGACTAGGAACCACTAGTTCCTCTTCTTAATACGTGTGACCAGAGAAGTTTGATCATTCTTGGGTTCATGATACGTCCTTAATAGAGGATTCATAATCGTACTCATTGAAGTTCATGGCAATACATCTATTGGGAATATAATCGTATTTACTCATGCAAAGTCAGCGACTGTTTAATTTTGTTTATTTTATTATCATGGAAATATTAATGAACGTTTGGTTTCTACGTATTTACCAAAGTATACCAAATAAATGTTTAATTCTAAATCTGCTATTAGGTTCGATTCTGTATATAAAATAATAATACTACATATTTTGATGACGATTACGTACAAGAATTGCATTTTAGAAAAAATTTGAGGGGTTTTTTATTGCAAAATAAGGAAAAGCAACGTGTTTGATTTTTTTTAACGGCTGCATGTGGCGCAAAAGCGACGTCTGAAGCAGTTTGAAAACGTGCGCGCGACGGTTTGAAAGAACCTTCAAATTAGTGTTCTCGGCATTTTTAAAAAATGTGTTCCAGCCAAAGACCGCAATGCATAACTTTGAAGGAAAGCCTGCCCTCACGCAATGTTTTCCGTGAGAGGAATGACTTCCATTCATAAAACCGCGCTAGTCATTGGACCGGTAGGGCACAGCGCCGATAATTTATCGCCGATTTTGAAGAAAAAGGAAAGAAAAAAGTCCCAAGACGTCATGACCATATGAATGGACGGGTGCTGGGACACCACAAATATCTTTAATTTTATGTTCAAAAATTCAACGCGAACCATGGTAGTTTTTATGATAGAGTCACAGCATGACCTGGTAAAGTCCACAACATGACCTGAAGAGTAGTTATAATGGGGACTCAAAGAAAATGAGTTGTCCTTTATATAATTTAATCAGTAAAATTAAATATTGATGAGGACCCATATATATATATATTAAAATATGCTTGAAATCTCTAGTGAAAGAGTATGAGGTAATATCAACGAGACATAAAAATCATATGCATAAAATAAATGTTACAATAAGTTAGTCTTATTCGTGTCCGGCTAAAATAATACCTCATATGATGATCTAGTCAAGCCTTTGGCTTTTAATAAAAATAGTACTCCAAATATATATACCATATATATATATATATATATGTATATATATATATAAATATATATATATTAATCCAGCCAATAAAAATATAGATCAGTCTAGCTAGGTGGATTAGACTAGTTTCCACCTATAAAACACATGACCCTATGAAGATCAACCCGGAAACTGCCAAAGGAAACAACTGAGCAGACACTGGTTTGTATAAAATGCAAGACTACCATATTCAGTTTTAATAGTAAAGTCCTCCCAACATGAAGAGATGCCTCATTCTTCCTTGTCTGCCATAATCCTCACCTACCTCCCTTGTTGCTGGTAGAAATATCACTTGAATTTCATACTTCTTGAATTGAACCTTTTCTTTCTTTATTCATTTTATTATTAATATAAATTGTTTTATGTATTATTGGTAGGGGTGGACATGATCCGGTTAAGCTGGCAATAAAATGCCTTCAAATCAACATGGGTTTTTTGATTTTTTTATTATAAACAAAAAAAAATCTAACCATTAATATGGTTAACAAATCTTTAGTTAACATATATTGGTACCGGTTAACCATAATTAAAAAAGAAAAGTTCAAATTATAATAATTATTATAAATACAATAAAAAAATGCAAATAAAAAAAATGAATAATCTATTGATTTGCAATCTCATGACAGACATTAATTTATAATATATCACCAAATAATATATAAAAAACATAAAGTTAAATAATTTAATCGGATTTTGTAATCGAATCCACATGTTTAACAAACGAATAGAAAAGCAATCAAGAAAAACCAGCATGGCGCATATCTTTGTGGTTTGGAGAAAAGCATAAATAAAACAGTTTAAAGGAAAAAGTAAAAATGGCGGGAATAGTGAGGCGCTCGCCGTAGGAAACCTAGCCATCTCATACCATATACGCCGAGCGAGCTAGGTTAACGAAATACGGTTTCTATTTTGTAAGTAGCCTGCCGGCGATTGTGTAATAACGATCGATTATTCGGTTTCGTTCTTCTTTTTCTTTTCGGTTTGGAACGTTTCTACCAGTTTAAGATTGGTTTAATGTTTGCTTTATTTCAGTGTTGACATCGTATATTTTGCCGATGAAAGAGGAGATGAAATGAGGTAACGATGAAGCGCATATTTTCTGGTGAGCTGAAACCCATACCACACGCCTCCGGCTCAAACCTATTCAATGCGTAAAGTTTGCGAGGATATATTTGGGTTCTATTTCCACTTTTTGAAATTTTATACATATGAAATGAATAATATTTTGACATCTTTTTGGTTCTCCATAAATTTTTCTTACTTTTCTAAGGGTTTAATGCAACTCTATAAAAAGGAAAAAGTGAATGTGTAGAATTAAATTTTATCATTGACATTTGTTCAAATTTGACATACTTTTAGTTAATTAAAGTTAGGGTGTTATGTGGATTTAATTTAAAAAATACTAGCTCCTTATTTACCGGTCATGGAAACCGGTCTTCTGTCTTTTTCTCTTCTATCTTATTTTTTGATATATTTAGAAGTTTTTGTTCAATTGGTTTTATAGATATTTTCTAGTATTAATTCAAAATATAGACAATAGCAATTGAACTTCTATAAGTCTGCCATACTTGTATATGAATATATTTTAAAGTATTGAAAGTCAATAAACTCAAAAAACCTACAACATTTATATACACATTAAATTCAAAATAATTGGAAGATGTACTTTATAATAATAATAATCCACCCGAAAGTTTACAAAGCAAAATGATGGCTATAATTAGACAATTTCTTCTAACGGAAAGATAGGGTAAAAGAAAAGCATATTCTTTGTATTTTATAAAATAATCCCACTTTCACAATTTTTTCAAAGTGAAGTCCAATATTTATCAATAAATAAATAAAATCTTCCAAGACCTTGTGGGTCATAAATATTTATTTTATCATTATGTGCTCAAATTCAACACCTAAACTTGTAGAAATTGTTTTTGTACGAAAAATTCTACAACTTGACCTGGTAGTTACAATATAAGATGAAAAGAAAATGAGTAAAAATAAATAATTATAATTAATAAAAGTGTAACACCCAAACTGCCTTATGACCAACCTCTTTTCTTTCATGCTCATGGCATATTTGCAGTTTTTTTTTAAAATACAAAACTCATTATTTTTTGTCTTTAATTTTTCATTATGATGTTTGGCGATAGACATGGGAGGAGAATTGCCGAAATTGAAAATCGTGCCACGAGAAAGAAGACCGGCTAGTCCCCCACCGCCGCCGCCAATTTCACCACCAGGCTCTGGTTATTGATAGCCATTTCATCATTTTTATGTCTCCTGAGAGCTTCTTCCATGCCAATCGTCATCGTTAATGCTCACGCTATTGTCATTGATTAATATGTATGAGAATTTAACTGTGGTAACTCAATTAACGCATATGCTAGCGTTTACTCAACGATCACCGGCCAGCCTTCATAACGACCTGTTTTACTCAAACATCAACTTCAGGGCCTGGCCATAAAAGTTAGATGTAATAAATATTTATTTAAATTTATACATATATATTAGGGTTTCAGTTCAAATTAATTAGCTCTTTCATGCATGTGAGTACTTTTTTTTTTTTATAAATAAGTTGAGCAATATATTATTAAAAAGGCAGGCTTGTACAAAAAAAGATGTCAAAGACGGAACCTCCCACCCATAAGCAATACCTAGAGAATACATAAAAGAATCCTAGCAAGGGAATCTTCCACCTCAATAATCTAAGCTTAGAAAATTAACATGCTTAATTACAAAAAAAGGATTTAATATATGCATATGAATAATTGATCGCACCTATCATTAACATAATTAAACATACAAACCAATTGAAAAAAATTGGTTTAGTATTAATTGCAAAAATAAATGAAATGGTAAATACTTGTTTATACCCACTTTCTTTTGTTAAAATAGGAAAAATTAAATATTTTGAACATAAACTATAAATTTGTCTCATATCTTCAAAAAAATCACTTTAAATTTGCTAAAAAAAATACTGATATAAAATTTTAAAATATATAAAATTAATTCTATTTTATAATTTTAATAAGAGAAAAATGGGGAGGTATCCAAATCGAGATTATCTTGTTTATTATAATTATTTTAAAATTTAAATAACTTTCTCTTATGTTTTTTTTTTTCAAATTTTGACTTGATAAATTATAGATATGCGACCATACAAACTAATTATGACATCTATTTTACAAAAATGTGAATAATTAAATGATAATATGAGGCTAATTAATTAATGTCTCATCAATCTTATAAACTTGCAAGAATAAACTGGGTTAACTTGAGGCTCTATAGAGAAGATGGTGATTATGTAAAAAGAATTTTTATAAGTAATCTAAATAAATAAAAAATTCATTCTTATTGATTTAAAATGATTACAATAGAAATAGAATAAGATGTGTTATGCATCAATACAATTTTTAAATGCAAATACCATTAGTTAAAAACTACGGGAATTTATCTTTATCTTTTTTATATTTATTCATTTTATATATTATGTTGTAGTAACTTTTTCTTCTAAGGATTTGAACTTATATATCTCATAACCCCTTTCCACCCTTTAATCATTTAAACCAGCAAGCCCCAAGGGAAAATACGATGTATTCATGATGTCTTAACAGATATCAGAATTAAACTTATATTTATAAATAAAAAAGAATCATTCGATTATGCTACATAAAATATAATAAATGTCCTCACTTGTCCTCCTTCCCTACCTAAAAGAAACAATTAATCATATATAAAATCTTACAGTGATTAGTACGTGTATATATAAAAAATAAAAAGGTTACAAATTAATGAAGTAGTAGAAGGATGGAAAAAACGACACTGCTTGCCTCGCTTGAAATCAAGTATCGGTAACAATTCTTTGAACATAGAAAACACTATTTTGGTGTTTTTTGAAAATTGTCTTACTATCCGACTTCTAAGATTTTATCTTGCTCGTGTTTTCCGTTTTCCTTATTTTTGAGAACAAAAAATAGTTTTATAAAACAAGAATCAAACATGCCTATTTAATTCCTATTTTTGAAAACTATTATCTGCTTTTAAAAACAATGAGCACAAGTAAAACAAAGAGAATAAGTTTGGCTCATTTTATTTTTCTAAAAACACAAAAAACACTAAATTAAGATAACAAAAACGGTTTTCATAGAACACCAAAATGATGTTACATGTATTTTCAAAAACTTTTCTCAAGAACAATTTTAAAAAACCTGAACAAAACAGAACCTTAAATTTTCTCTTCCCTTATTTTCTCTTTCATGGTATCAGAGCTTTGGCTCTAGAATCCCTAATTTTTTCTCTCTCTCTTTCCTGCTTCTTTCGCTCTCTATTTTCGTTTACCACAAGAGAACTCATCTTCTAATCATGGAAAACTCTTCAACTTAGTCCTCTGCTGCTCAACAACACTCTAATTCAACTATTGCATCATTTCGATTTCTCAATTTTCCTTTACCTATCAAATTGGATCACAACAACTATCTTCTATGGAAGTCTCATATGGAGAATGTTGTATATGCTAATGGCTTCAAGAATTACATTGACGGCACCAAGCATTGTCTTGAAAAGGAAATTCGATCTAGAGAACTCAATCCAAACTTTGTTCAATGGCAGCGTTGTGATTGAATGATACTAAGTTGGTTGTATTCTACATTGACTCCAAACATAATGAGTCAGATTGTTGATTATCACACTTATCATGAGGCTTGGACGACACGCCACAAGATTTTCTCTACAACATCCAGAGCTAGGATTATGCAATTGCGTCTAGAGTTCCAGACAATTAAGAAGGGAGGCGATGCGATGATGGAATATATTCTCCATATGAAAACCCTAACTGATAATCTTACTACTGTCGGTGAACCTATTTCTGATTGGGATCAAAACCTTGAAATTCTAGGTGGTTTGAGCCTTGAATACAACACGATTGCTGCTTCTCTCACCACAAGGGATGATGATCTCTCACTGCATTCGGTACACAACATGTTATTAACATTAGAACAACGATTGAATATTTAACAAGCATCTTCTAAAAATATCTCCTCTATCACTAAACATATGGCTACTCATTCTACCAGTTCTCAATAGCAACAAAGTTTCAAACGACCCATGACTAGGTCATTTTCTCATTAGCCTCCATCAATTTCAACTCCTACTCATCATTTTCAACCTCGATCAACAAGACCTCCATCTCTAAGAAGTTATGTTCCTTTCCACAATTATACTTAACAAACTATTCCTACACGGCCTCAATGTCAGTTATGTGGTAAATTTGGGCATACATCTATTAAATGCTACCACTGATTTGATATAACCTTTCTTTGATCTACACAACAGCCTTCTGGTCACATTGTTCGTCATCCTCCAAAGAATATCGCTTCAATGCATGCTATGATAGCTTCTTGTACATCTACTTCTCAATCAAATGATTGGTCTCTAGATATGGGTGATGCACATCATCTTACAAGGGACATCAGGATCTACTGAATGTTCAACCATACAGAGGATCATATTAGGTTACAATTGGCGATGGTCATCATCTTCCTATTTCGAACACGGGTGATAAACTCATTCACACCTCTTCTTCATCTTCCTTTTATCTACAGAATGTCCTTCATATACCCTGTGACGCCCCAAACCCGTGTCCGCTGACCACCACAACTCGCTGAACATCTATTTGTCTCAGATCACGACCCATACCCGAGTATAAATGCCTCTTGGCTCATAAACCAATACTCATAAATGTATATTTTATACAAAAGGGAGTTTATTTACAATTGTGATTTGATCATAATTTATACAAAACTGGTCTTGTGCCCAAAAGATTTTACAAAATACAAGAGAGGGCCATCTCGTCGCTTTCTTCGCTAAAACCCTGATTATCCCATCCCCACAAGGCCTTCAAGATTCGAAAAGGGGTCCCACACCTGGGTGAGCAAAGCCTGCAGTGGAATCTCCCGCTGGGTTACTTCCCCCACCCATGCAATGCAATGGCACAACAACATTCAACACGCTTAATATATCACTCATGCATATATTAACAAAATTAATTGAGATACAACATGTTATTCGAATTTATGACAATAACATAAGATTAGCTCACATTACAGCAGACAATCCGGCAACCATCTTGAACCGCCTGCTGATCACACACAACATGTTATTTTCATGGCACAACACAACACCACAAATCAAGCAAACAGTCCGGATCGGGGTCTAAACCATTCCAGAGATTTATTCACTCAGTCCAAATCTTTTGGAACCGAAATCACGGCCATCCAGGCCTCAACAAATCCCCATCAATTACACAACCCTTAAACAAAAGTAAAGCAAAGTAGGAGAAAACCCCTACTCTTTCCGGAGTTTGTCAAAACTCCCGGGAAACCGGCACCACGCGTAGTCCTCAGCCGTGGGGAGCACTTTGCTTCGCTCCTCACGGAAACCGACTTGGCCCGATTGTTCTGAATTTTAGAGAAGGTAGAGCTTCTGGGGTAAAAAATCCCACACTTTCTCTCTCTTCCGTTTGCTCTTTTTCCTCCTCTTCCTCCCAATCCATTTGGTCAAGATTTGGGACAAAGAGACAAGTCCTCAATGCCACGTCAAATTCTATCGGCCAAGGGACATTACACCCATCCCTCTTATCCAACCACTTGAGATATTTCCTCTAATGGCATGATGCCATGTGTCACATGTGAGCCTCACTTGACCAATGTTTGACTCTCCCAGCATATTGACACGTACGCGCCCGCCACCATAAAGTGCCAAGTGTCCCGCACTCTTTACGCGTCTCGCAACGGAAATTCGACCATCCCTAATTCAACGAAATTGACGGGTAGCTAGATTTCGTGAGACGATTCCAACGGTGAAGTCCGTTTCGTCATCCGAGATCTAGAAAAATTCCGGATTTTAATCGAAATTACCATTTTATCCTTCCTTAGGAAATATGGATTTTTCGGGGTTTCACATACCCTACTTGACTACCAATCATATTAGTGTTTCAAAATTCTGTACTGATGACAAGGTTTTCTTTGAGTTCCATTCTGACCACTTCTTTGTCAAAGATCAGGTAACTAGAACCATTTTACTCCAGGGAGTCCTTAAAGACGGCCTCTATGTGTTCCCCTACTGGTACCAATCACCTTATGCCTTTGTTACTACTAGTTCAAGAACTTCGGTTGATCAAGACCTTTAATGGCATGCTCGGATTGGTCATCTTACTTCTTTTGTAATGTCTAAAGCTTTGTCTTCCTGTAAACCTTCTATTCACATACAACAAAATAAAATTTCTGATTGTTGTGTATACTTTCCTTTAGCTAAATCACACTAATTTCCTTTTTCATTATCTGTCTCAAAGGCTTTCTCACCTTTAGAATTGTTACATATGGATCTTTGGGGTACTTCTCCTTTCCCTTATAGATCACGGGCTCGATATTGTTTACTTATTGTTAATGACTTCTCCCGATATACCTGGGTGTAGTTTCTACCAACTAAGGATCAAGTTCTAAATGTGTTCATAACATTTCAGAAACACATTGAAAAACAACTAAACACTATTCTATTAAAAGTGTTCGATCAGATAATGGAGGTGAATTTTTTGGTTACCGCTCATATCTTGAATCCCATGGTATTCTTCATCGCTTTTCTTGTCCTCATACACCCCAACAAAATGGTAGGGTTGGGAGGAAGATTCGCCCCCTTGTTGAGACAAGTTTAGCATTCCTAGCCCAAGATTTTGTTCCTGACAAATTTTGGATGCAGGCTTTCCAAACTGCTACAAATCTAATCAATCTGATGCCTGCAAAATTACTCAATTATCAATCCCCTATTCAGGTTCTATTTTAACAAACTCCCAACTATCATCACATCAGAGTCTTTGGATGTTTATGTTTCCCATCCCCGAGACCTTACATGTCTCATAAACTATCCTACAAGTCCACACCTTGTGTGTTTTTGGAATATGCACCATTTCGTAAGGGTTACATTTATTTAGAAAACAAAAACCTGGCAAATTCTATATATCCAGAAGTGTTATGTTTCATGAACATAAATTCTCCTTTTACGACTCTCCTGATTCTTCATCATCCTCCATCAACGACTCTTCATCAAGTCTACCATTAGCTCTTATTTCCTTACCTAGTCCAAATCAGTTTACTGTTAATCCCTTGCCTTCACCCTCTCCTGAACCTCTCCCAGCACTAATAATTATTCCCTGTCTATCTCTTGAACTAGTTGTCTCTGCTTCTCCACCAGTCCAGAATGTCCATCCTATGGTTACTAGGGCTAAGTCTGGCATCATTAAAAAGAAAGTATTCCTCTCACAGAACATCACAGAACCTTCCACCTACACTCAAGTTGCTAAAAGTCCTGATTGGGTTTAGGCTATGAACATTGATTATCATGCTCTTTTACGTAACAACACACGAACTCTTGTCCCTCCACCTGCTAAGGCCAATATACTAGGTTGTCGTTGGATATACAGAGTTAAATACAAATCAGATGGCTTTGTGGATAGGTTCAACGGACGTTTGGTTGCTCAAGGATTTACATAGACTACTGGCTTAGATTATTTTGATACCTTTAGTCCAGTTGTAAAGCCTTGCGCTATTCGTTTCATTCTTGCTTTGGCTGTTTCTTTTCAATGGAAAATCCGACAATTAGATGTTGAGAATGCATTCTTGAATGGCAATCTCCAAGAAGAAGTATTCATGTCATAACCAAAAGACTTTATTCATCCTTAGTATTCAGGTTATGTGTGTAAACTCAACAAGGCTCTTTATGGCCTTAAACAGGCTACGTGAGCCTGGTTTTACAGACTAAAGGTTATCCTCACTACTTATGGTTTTCAATCTTCTCAGGCAGATCCATCTTTATTCATCTATCATACAACTTGTGACTGGTATAGTAGTCCAGCTCTTATATCCGATTGATAGGTGAAAATGTGTGCTATGTAAAGTGTGTGTACCTATATGTGTAAGTGCACGCGTCGTATCAAGTACTAAAGTGATGAGTGATGAGTATCATTCCCACGGGGATTAGGTTACTAATTACCGAAATTAGAATAGTACGTCCTATCTTTATTTAGATTAACACAAAGGGGGAGTTAAAATGAAAACAAACTAAACTAAATAAATCATAAACTAAGATGTCTAACATGAAAAGGGAAAATGTAATTACAAGAAAGCCTAGGGTTTTGATTTAATCTAACAAATTTTTATGGGGAGGCTCTACTTGTTCCTAAAGATGCCTAATTTATATATTAATGGCGGATTTCACCTAAGCACATGTTATTCTTTCTCAAGTAATAACAATCTACTCCTGAAAAGGTTCTACGTAGCTCTACTCTCAAACCAATTACACCAAGGATTGCATTAAGCATTAGAAACCCACAAAGCCACATGTAACCTATAAATATTCTATTATATGAGAAACAAGACATTCTATCTTCATGGCCCAACCTAATTATCGCTTTTCTATCTCAAATTAGGTCACAATCATGTTACCGATGATCAATCATCAATACATTGGGAATTGAATAGAAACATTCAATATATAAGAAAATCCAAACATCAAAGATTACAAATCAAACTAAACACCACATAGTTCATTGGTTAGACTATAAAAACCTAGAAATGAGATTAGATCATGAGAAGGGATAACAGTTATGCAATAGAGAAAACATAAAGAGGAGAATAAATAGCCTATATGGAAGATGAATGCTCAATCTCCTCTTCAAATTTTCCTCTTCTTCCCCAAAGAGAGCTTTGCATCCCCCTCTTTGCCTCCGTCGAAGTCCCCTCTCCAGTCCCTCTTACCAATGCCCTAATTTCGTTCTTTTTAATGGCCAAAAAAACATAGAGGGAGGAGATGTGCTTTGAAAAAAATCATGGGCCTCGGCATCATGCTGTAGCATGATGGATTTGGTGCTACGACGTGGAGAAAATGGGAAGCTACTGGAGGAATGAAGGCCAAACCACATTGAAGCTTGAGAAGCTCACGCTATAGCGTGTTCTCACACCAATGGAAAGACCATACTAAAGCCATAGCGCTATACCACTCTAAAGTGATATAACTGACGCAAAGCGTGAGCAACTCACATTTGGCTGAATCGCTCACACTACATGATGTTTATCTTGCCCATTGACCAATGGATATGATTTCGCTCACTCGAAAGCCTCCAGTCTAGAACCTGACTCGACTTTTGAAATCATATGATTTCGTGACTCCAGCATGATGACTTTGTCGATTTTTTCTTTCGCTTTCGCTTTAAGCTTCACTAAATAGTTGGCCTAATCACAAATTGGGAATTCAGGACTTACTACATCATAGAAAACAAGGGGATAAATGATCATTAAGATTCTCATCACTGATCTTTTGAAACATTTTCACATCACCTTTTCAATTCAAGACCGTGGAGAAATAAACTATTTATTGGGAATTCAGGCTCATGGAGTTGGTTCATCTTTGCATCTTATGCAATCCAAGTACATCCAAGACTTATTAATTTGATTAAATATAGAGGAAGCTAAACTTGCTAGTACTCTACACTGTCATGGAAAGCAGCTATCAAAAGTAGAAGAAGCCACTGAGTATAGGAGTCTAATGGGTGCCCTTCAATATGCAACCATCACCAGATCAGATATAGCCTTTGTAGTGAACAAGGCTTGTCCGTTTATGTCTCAAACCACATATGCTCACTAGAAGGCAGTAAAGTGCATCCTCAAATATCTAAAAGGTACTCTATCTCTTGGTCTATTGTTTCAACCATCTTCAATTCTTGATCTTCAAGGATATAGCGATGCAGATTGGGCATTTTGCCTAGATGGCAGAAGTAGCACCAATAGTTTTTGTGTCTTCCTTGGTGGTAATATAGTCTCTTAGACCCTTGTAAAACAAAGAGTGGTATCTAAAAGCAGTGCAGAATCTGAGTATAGGAGCTTAGTTGCACTCTTTGTAGAACTCATTTGGATTCCATCTCTATTAAAAGAACTCTGCATTCCAGTTTCCACTCCAACTCTTTGGTTTGATAATATCAATGCTACTCATCTAGCTCAAAATCCAGTTTTTCATGCTAGATCAAAACATATTGAGTAAGATCTTCACTTTATTCATGAAAAGGTTCTTTGTAATGAATTGTGTGTATGCTATATACCATCTATTGATCAAATTGTTGACATTCTTACAAAGCATCTTTCAGCTGGACAGTTTTGTGCACTATGATACAAGATCTCTGTGTTTCCTTCGCCCATGAGCTTACAGGGGAATGATAGACATAACAACTCTATAGAAGAGAACATTTCAGAACCAACTTCATAATAGAAAGATTCCACGGTTATAACAACAAAACTAACTCAGCTCTCTGATCTCTCAATGTCTATATAAACTCTGTTGTAATCAGTTTTAATTTTAGAGAAAATGAATCACAAGTTCTTGTATCTTCTACAACCTGCTTGCTCTTCCTCTGTTTTCTCTTTCAAGATCTACCATATAACATTGCATTCTTAGGGCTCGAATGCGAGATCATTGGTTAAGCTAGGAGAAACCTTAACCATATCACCTATGTGTTCGGTCGTAAAAAGGTTACTAATTAATGAAGTAGTAGAAGGGATGGAAAAAAAAATCCTAAATATTCCATGAAGTTCACCCGATATAAGCTCACCCCACAGGAGAATGATGGTGGAAATTGCAAGAAAACTAAGAAGGTAGCTCTTCAAGTGCAAAACGCCATGTTTCCAAATTAATAACGAGAGGATTAATAAGAGAAATGCTGGTGTGATGTTGTATTTTATATGCATCTGATTTTCCTGTTTATTTGCGTTAATTTCCAACTATAATTTTCCATTCAATTTCCCTGCTCTTTCCTTTTTCCCAGCCAAGTTGTGAATCGAAATTCCAATTGCTTTTTCGGACTTTTCAACCACATTCTTTGGTTAGTAATGATGAAAATGAAACCAACGTCAAGCTTATAACTGAGTTTTTCTTCGTTCAGACACTTTATGCTTGATGAAAATGAAAGGAACTAGCCCGTTTGACTCAAGTCATAAAGGAATTGTATGGGCATACGAAAGAATTGTGATCAAATTCAAAATAAAGTACTGTAATATAATATACAAAGGTAAAAACAAAAATGGAAGGAAATAGCATCAAAATTGTTAGAGATTTTCAACATCCATAGGTAAGCTTGGATATTGTCCAATAATTTAAGGTTTTTTGATAAGTAATTTTTAAAAACAACACTGCCGTAAATTCCATCCAATGATTTTGAAGAAAAAAAAATGCTAAGACTTCGTGACATACATGCAAAGATGTCAAAATTGTGAAAATTTCCACAACTTGACCTACAAGTCATAATGGAAGATGAAAAGAAAATGAGTAGGAATAATTATTCAATAAAGTAATGTGAACTAATCGAACATATAGTGCCAGATTGGTTAAGTGTTTCCTAGCCTTCAACTCGTATGTCTCGAGTTCAAATATTGCAAACGCAAACCAGAGGTTTTCACACGGTTATAAATTCAGAACCGTCCCGGGAGCACTGCACTAAGGCTCCCATATGAGACAAAAAGTACGTAAGTTCAGTGTAAAAAAAAGGTAAAAAAATTGTCTTCTAAAAATTATATATAAAATTTCTTGCTTTATTTTATTTTTATTATTAAAAAAAGTAAAAAGAAAATTTCGCAGTTACGAATTTCGCAGTGCTTTTTTCGTAACCTCAATTTTCGTGTTCCCAATTTTATTTTTGACCATAACTTTTTCATCCAAACTCAAGCTTTTGGGTATTTTTGCAATCGTTGGAAAGCTTAGAGAGGTAGGAATCCAAATATAGCCAGAAAGAATACTTCTTGAAATTATTATGATTGTTTAATTTTAAAAAATTCTCCAAATTCAGTCACTTTTTTCCTCTTTTCCTGAACTCATGGTCTCAAGCCCAAACGGGAGTCAATAGTGCCTCACTAAAGCTTCAGAAGTATCTCTATCCAACAACGAGCACATTTTATCAAGAGAGAGGCACTCCTTCACCTTCAATCCAAGTCCCATTACTTTAATACCGTGACATTTTGGTCGGGGAGAGCCAGCTTTAAGGAAGTGACATTTATTTAGGTTTTATTATTATTTCGAGCAAGCCTACTTGTGATGTTCATGGTTTACCGGTTTTCTCTCAGGAAGTCATGATTTTACATAATGCATTTTTTCAAAAAATCTGACCTATTTTTCGTGTTTCACCTTAGCTCATGTTTGAAAATTTGAAACACTGTCTAATTTTATTTATGTTAGATTATTCAATGTCTAATTAGAGTGATGATTAGTTTAAATCTGCTTAATCTTTCTTCCACTCCTGGAAGCAACTACAATACTATGCACATCAAAGCTCTTAAATAATAGGTTGCAACCGCTTTACCCTCCCGGTAAACTTGCAAAACCCAAATTTAGTTTCATTCTACTACCTTATTTGTGTTATGACTTCATGAAAAGAAGGCCAATGTGTCTTCCAAAATAAAAAGAAAAGAAAAAGGAAAAGAAGAAAGTTGCAACGCTTGCCTTGAAACCAGAGCACAATCCGAGGGGTATATGGCGAAAGTCTTTAAAGCCTGATGCCCTAAACCAACTTGTTGGGAGCCACCGACTTAGTGCTTGCTACATGGGTGGATGGGTGGAGTTTAGCAAGTTGTAGGTGTTGGAGTTTCGAAATCATTCGAGTCCGGGGTGAGACCTGAAGAGTTAGTGGTCGAAAGATCCTTATGACTTGGTGCCCTAAGCCTTAATTGGTTGGGAGTCACCCACAGATCCTCGTTACATGGACTCCTTGGTGAGGTCAATTCCTCAAAGATTGCACTCTACAACACAAAAAGATTTGTGGAATAAGAGGTCCTGATCATTTGGCCTATTAGCATGCTAGTTGTGGCGTGAGCTTGGTTGGGGAGAGTGCGCTTAGTAGTTTATCATGGAGAACTCGATCAAACAACCAGTTTCGGTGGAAGTCTCGGTTGATTCACCAAGAAGGAGGCTCTCTTTTGATACTCACTTTAAAAGGGCATTCATTCTCTCGAGATAGTTATTGGGCAAGGGTTTCAAAGGATTCTCACTTAGGTTAGACATTACTCATTCACAACCTTTTAAAACATCATTTTTGTGGTACGATCATTTTGTTATTGTTTTCATGCTCTCTTCTTTTCTCTTTCTTTCATTGCTATGACTCAGTAATGTGTAGGTTAGTATGATAGTCATCAAAGCCATGATTTTGAACCCGTTTATTTAAGGTTTTGAGCACTTTTGTGTAATTAATCAACGTAATTAACCCACTTGCACATTAAGGTCCCCGTTATTCTAATGGACGCATTTTGTGGCTAATTTTATAGTTTGCAAGCTATTTATGCCAAAATTGTTCACCAATCCAAGACAAAGAATTGAGTCTAACCTCAACATTGCAGATTAGGAAACTTAAGGAAAGAGGAGCAGAAATGTATCGGAGTGATAGCAAAATTTTTGCAGATTACATGCAAGTGAACCTCGTACTCAATTCCTTCATAATTTTCACAGGTTGCACTATTCATCATGCTTGCCACTGTTCACATTTCAGCCACTGTTCCTTCATGCTGCCATTTTTGCTTTTTGTCTCTTTTGGTTTTCTTCCCTTTTTGCCCCCATTGTAATAGTGTTTGCTATGTTATTTTTGTAATTTTGTAAAGGGGGTTTGGCTATAAAAGCCCCAAGACTCGACACTCGCAAATATCTCCTTCATTAATAAAGCTTGGCGGGAAGCTCGCCTCCCGGCCTTTTTCTCAAGGTTCCATTTTCCTCCCTTTCCATCTTTGCCGCAAACACCCCTTGAGGATGACAACTCAAGGGATTCAAGCACTAAACCATTCCTCCTTGAAGGGGAGGGCTGCGCAAAAGTGTGGATCTCAAGGGGCAGCCTAGGTTCCATGGTTTTCACTGTGTACTACCATGTAGCCAGGTTTCCCTTTAACCGTAGGTTTAAATCCCTTAGATTCACCTTGAATGGTTATTACTTGATAATCTTTAGCTCATTATTTTTTCAATGTTGATCCATTGATGTTTGTTAGTTATCATTTCAAGGATCCCTTGTAAGGTGAGTCAAGGAGAGTCGTTTTTCACTGTCGGAGACCATTGATGCTCAGTGAGTACCATTTTTCAAAGGATAATTATTAAGGGTTAGGGTTTTATAGCTAAAATGAAGATCCGGTTCTGAGATGACTGATGGTGGTCATCCTCCTAATGCGAGTGAAAGGACCCCGGAACCCCGAAGCCACTCCTAGAATCCAAGACAACACTTCAAGGAGTTCTATTTTACATTTTAACTTATTTTTATTTTCAGTTTTAAACCCTCAAAACCTCACTATTTTTACCAAACCTGAAAATCCAAACCAAATTCACCATTTTGGCCTCCACTGTAAATCATTTCACATGAAGAAAACCCATCCCTGAGTTCGACCCTAGACCACTATACTGCAGTAGCTTTGCTACCGCTAAAGAGGGAATCCTAGAATATAAATATTGCTGATCTGCAACACCCATGGCACAAATCGTACGACGCTGCTACCAATGTTTCTCCCGCTTCTTCTCTGCCAAATTCCAAATTGCCAGAACCCCTCACCCGTAATTCACAAAACTCGTAAATCATATCTTGGGCTATAATGTGCTTATTTAAATGTAAAATCAACTAAAAACATAAAGCGGACGAGGGTATAATATGAGTGTTTTAGGCACTCATCAATATCCGACACAAAATTGGTTATAAATGCAATCTTTATGAAAAATGAAAAATAATTTGACTAACTGGCCGACATACGAATATGTCCCGATCCGACACCAATTGTTGACACGTGGAAGGCTAAAGATTTTGTCTCAAAAAATTCAAAATCTCCAAATCGACTAAGAAATGACCGATGACTAGAATTCAATTCATTCGATTCCAACGGCTATATTTTTTATATGACGGATTTTAAATATTTGACTTGATCTAACAACCAGAATTTATTTTTAAAGGGTTTTTGACCAAAAAACGGCTAATTTGACTCCGAAAAAATCTATAAATAGCCCTAATATCACTGGTTTTCATATCAAACTCATTCATTTTCTCTCAAACAATTCTTGATTTGTGCAAAGTCTCGGAGAATAATATTTTTGACAATTTTTGGTGTCTAAGTCTTCCATTCAATACATAATTTATGCAACTTAAGGTATGTTTCCATGTTAATTAAATTTTTTTTTTTTACATTTTGGCAATTTAGTAATTAATTTAAGTTTATATTTAGATTAAGATTGTTTATATTTAGATTAAGATTTAATTTTAGTTTGTATTTAGATTGTAGTTTAATTTAAGTCTATATTATGAGATTACAAAAATGAAATATGAACATATATTGGTGTATATTTATGTTAATTAATAAAACATATTTTCTAGCATATGATAATTAATGTAATTTATATTTAGATTGAAATTAAGGAATATGAAATATAAAAATTTGTTAATTATTGTATGAAATATGGAACATAATTATGTATATTTAGATATTTAATGTAACTTTAAACTTAGGATAACGACATATGAATATGAAATATAATAAATTGTTAATTAATGTAAAACACATTGTCTTTAAATTATGATAAATAATGCAACTTATATTTAGATCGAGATTATGAAGAGAATATAAAAATTTGTTAATTATTAATTAACAAATTTTTTAACATACATTTTCTTTAAATTATGATAATTAATGCAACTTATTTAGATCGAGACTATGAATATGAATATAAAAATTTGTTAATTATTAATTAACAAATTTGTGAAATATAAAAATTTTTGAATACACATTTTCTTTAAATTCATGATAATTAATGCAATCTTGTATTTATACTGAGACATGAATATGAAATATAAAAAATTTGTTAATTATTACCAATAAATTTCTGAATTATAAAAATTTTGTGAAATATACATTTTCTTTAAATTATATAATTAATGCAACTTTATATTTAGATTGAGATTATGAATATGAAATATAAAATTTTGTTAATTATTGTGTATGAAATATGAACATATATTGCATATTTAGATATTTAATGTAAATCCTTTAGACTTAGATTACGATTATGAATATGAAATATAATAAATTGTTAATTAATATAATATGAATTGATGCAACTTTATATTTAGATTGAGATTATGATTATGAATTAATTACAATTATTAGTTTATAGATGATGGGAAGTGGAAGCACATTGGAGGTCGGATCCCGCTTTGGAAATATTGTACACTCATTAGTGAACATAATGACACAACCATATGCAATTTTTTGCATGTATTATTAAAAGTGGGGAATGGGTTTAATTTCACTTATCACAGCTACAGATCCCCACTCAACAAGTAGCATGGGCTCCCAATGTGCCTTCCCAAGTTAAAAAGAAATTAGACAACTTTATTGAAAGGACTAAAGCCAAAGCAAAGAAAGCTGCAAATATTGAAGAAATTCGAGCTGAACTGCGAGGTACACTGGGTGGTAAGCTAAGGTATTTTTTATATGATGATAAGATGATGATGATGAGGAAAATGGAGGAGGAAGATGATGATGCTGATATGTATTCGGTTGACATGAACCTCGACGAGTCGAAAGCCGACAGACGAGCAACACATGTTGTGCATCCAAAGCTAGTGAATGGAATTGACAACAATAAGAAGGGTTTATGAGAGGCAAAAGAAAAATTGGTAAATCTTTTAACTTAAATTCATTATTATAGTATCAACGGATTTACAAACATTTCTAATATATATATCGCAATAAAGGAAATTTTTCACAATCACATCCAATCGATCCCGCATGGTGCGTGCAAAGATCTCAAAGTTTGAGACAATCGGATCCATCACTACCTCTTGCTCCATCATTATACAAATCTTCGGCAGCAAAACAAAAGAATATTAAAAAATATTTTTAAATGAGGTGCAATCAAAGAAATGATAGGTCGATTAATCAGTAAATTCTTCATATATGAGAGCATCATACACAAAAGTTACTCTCACCACTTCCAAAAACATGATTGTTGGTGCACAACAAGTTGGTATGTGAAAACTGCTTTCAATTTCTAATAACATTATTATCTTACATTATATTGTAAACCATAATTATTTACTTTAACTTGTAGGCATGGGAATAAAGGCAACTATCTCCATATGAAATCAAAAAAACAAATATTTGGATATGGAGTATAAAGACATGGAAGATTATGTGAATCTCCAAATGGAGAAATGGAAGACCTATGGGTGCACAATTATGTGTGATGGATGAATCAGTCCCACGAAATTAAGCATCATTAATTTCATGGTATATTATAAAGGAAGCACGATTTTTCTTAAGTCTGTTGATGCATCGGATAATATCAAATTAAGACAACAAATACATTTATGGTTTGTTGAAGGACATGATAAAGGAAGTTGATGAAGCAAATGTCAGGCAAATTGTTATGTATTAAATGGATACATTTGTGAAAAAGCTGAAATTGTTAATGAAGAAGTACAATTTATATTGACTCCATGTGCAAAGACATTGCATCACCTTATGTTTGAAGATATTGGTAAATGAGGGAAGTGTTTCGACTTGATTACCAATGTAATGAAAAGATCAACAACTCATCTACTATCATGGTTGGTTGCTTGCAACAATGATAACGCTGGCGGGAGAGATATCAGGCGCCTAGGTAATAAGATTTGCAAAATTACACGCCCTCAGAAAAACCCTGAAAATCCAAATTTTTTTAAAAAGGGTAAAACGGTAATTTCGGTCAAAACCCAAAATTTTTCTGAGATCCGATTTAAAAACTTAATTTCCACCGTTGAATCATTCCCTAAATCCAATACCATGCCTAATTCCTCATCGACCTGGCATACCGTACTAATTTTTCGGTGCACTCACTGGGTGTCAGAAATGGCTCACAGAGACACTGACGCGACAAAACACGTTATTACGTATCTACGCGACACGTCAGCATTTAGCAGAGAAAGAGAATTAACTGATCACTTCAGATCGCGCGGGCTACCAAAACTTAAAACTGACAAGATGGGAATTACTGGAACGTTAACGGTAATTTATATTAAAATAAAGAATAGTGTTCTTTCTTCATTTTTGAGACACAAAACGCAGTGGCTGGGGACACGCAGTAGCTTGGGGTTTTAGGATTTTAGAGAGAGAAGGAGCCTATCTCCTGGGGATTAAGGGTCAGTCTCGACCGTCGCCTCGACTCAGCCAAAGAAAGTCGCTCGACGCACAGAGTACACGCGTGATCGATTTGGTGGAGTTCCGATTAACCCAAGATAGAGATCTTTTCCTACTTGTGTTATTCTTTCGGGCTAAGACATATGTAAACTCATTGTGATGTTCATGGGCCAATTAACTGCAGGTTTCTGGTCTCAAAGCTTTGAACCGAGGAGAAAATCCCATTGTTAGGCTGAATGAAGTACACCCGGAAAGTATTTCACCGCTCAAGTGAATAGTGACAGATTTTATCGACGTGAAATTGCAGGTTGTAAAATGATTCAAAATTAATTGTTGATTTGCTTTCGCGAACACTAAATTTCATGCGAAATAATTTTAAGTATTTGATGCTAATTTAATAACATGATTTGTTTGAATTAATTATGTTAATATATATGCATGTGAATATATTAGCATGAATGTGTCGGATTGGACATTATGCATCCATAAGCACCGGCACCCTAGAATCACAGGCGAAAGATCAGCATGAAACAAAGAACGAAATGTTCGTGAAAGGAATTATAGATTTCAAGAATTGCCTTTGAGAGTTTTCAATAGATCACTTTACGAGGACCATGACTGCTTCGTAGAGTTATCGAAAGAATTCGCCTGAGGGTAGTCCAATATTTACCAAACTCAATAGTAAGTTTTCGTAAAACAAAAGGCTTTTGTTTTGAACTGATATTTTAAGCGCATTCGGCTTAGGGTGCATATGTGAGTGGAGTTTGAGGACTCAGATAATGGATTGGTCATGTAGACATTCCAGTAGGTTCATGTAATTACTTGGATGTGATTGTTTGCCATGACATGTGCACTTAGGTGGGGAGTAACCCATGTAGGAAATTATCACTACTGGGCTTTACTCACCCTGTCGAGGGATCACTATTTCAGTATAGGGAGGTATTGGCAGATGGCGCCACTAGAGGCCACATTTAGAAGAAAGCTGGTTGTGGGCTTTGCATTGTTATTTTGAATAACATGTATTAGAAATTGTACATTTTAATATATGGTTTGTGTGAGGTGTCTGGCTTAACTCAGCCACATAGTTGATTATTTGAAATACACTTGCAGGGCCCAAGTGTGGCCATTATTTTACTTCCGCATTTGGACTCCAGGTGGTCAATGTTAATTGTTAGGATGTACTCAAGTGAGCTCCCCGCATAAAGGAGACTCGCCCGATTCATGAGTGGTGCTCGGGTTACCCGACATCCACGAATATCTCCAGCGGGGGCTGATCTGTCAACGGACACCCTGGTTTTGGGGCGTCACAACCCTAACTAGTCTTCTAAAAAAGAGGGCTAATTTGAAGAAGATATTTATTAGTGATGAATGGGTTTCTCACTAGCTTAGTCGGACAACTGTTGGACGTGAGGTTGAAGGACTCATGTTTAATCATCCATATTGGGAGAAGGTCTCTAACCTAGTGTCAATCTATGAGGCACTATATACAGTTCTTCGAATTATTGATTTTGAAATCGTCCTAACAACGCCATTTGTGTATGAGTTGATTCGAGTGATGAAGCAAAATTTACATGCACTCAAAGCTTTCAAAGAATGGTCAAAAATCATCATGGATCGCTGATAAAACCTCAAACATCCTCTTCATGCAACAGTTAACTATTCAATATCATAATCACTTTTAATGTATATTATTTTTCTTTTATCACATACTAATTCTAAATCACTTTTGTAGCATATTATCTTAATCCAATATTTCAATATAGACCTAGAGTTAGTAGTGACCCTGAGCTACTCCAAGTTGTTCATGAAGTATTTGGAAAATTATCTCCTACTACTGTATGTCTTGGTAATATTGGAAATGAGGTACATTAATAGGCTATATTTCTAATTAATTGATTCAATTTATTTGGTTACACTTACACATATATTGATTTACTAAAGTTCATCAGGTGGAATTCACACTTATAATGTTTCAGATGCCAAAAGGGATCTTGGTGATTCAGCTAAAGAATAGCATCAAGAGATTTAATGGTTCCTAGTGAGTGTTATTTCTCATTAAAAGTTTAAAAGTAAAGTCCATTACCATGTTATTATTAGATTTTGAATGTTAGTAATTTTTATTGCAGCTGAATGGTGGTTTATGTATGGAAACCATGCTCCCACATTGAGAAATATGACACTTAAGGTTCTTTCACAAACCGCATCTGTAGCGCCCTGTCCCGAGAGGGTGTATGGTATGTGTAACCGTAGGATCGCATATGTGCACCAAGGGCTTCCTTAATTATTTTAGTGCCATAATAGAGTTTTTTAAAGTTGTTTTAAGGGTGAAATCTGTAAAGCCAAAATTATGGCACTTTGGTACAAGGAAAGTGGAGGGGTAAAAGTACAAATTATGGAATTTCAAAAAGATAATAATAATACACAAATTGCCAAAATGGTTTAGGAAGCCTAGAAAATTCTCTGTGACTAGATTATGTTCCTGGACTACGCCGTTAAATTCGTCTCGCGAAATCCAGTGACCCAGAAAAGTTCTCACACTCGAGACGATCGTAAATATTTTATGAATTTCTAGGTGATAGTCACAAGGATCAGTAGAGACAAGATTTTTACGGAAATCTCGGAATTCGGGAAATGGATGGAATTAAAGTTCATTTAAAATAATTGAACTGAAAAAAAATAAAATTTTTTGAGGCAGAAATGGACCCGAATAAGACAATATAAGTCATATATCTAAATAATAATAATAATAATAATAATAATAATAACAATAATAATAATAATAATAATAAAAGGATAAAAATAAAAAAGGGGGAACAGATGGGGACGGACGGAGAGAGCGTGGAGAGAGGAAGAATTCTTTTTGTTAATTTTTTCTTCTCTTAGATTTACGGAAATCGGATCGTAGATTTTTGTTGGAGAATAAAGCAAAGTTGGACTACGCAACGAGAGCTACGCGTAGGTACCAATATCTTAGCATTTTGTCAAACTTCAAGGGGTAGGAAATTTTCCTACTTGTGTTATTTCGAACCTAAAGGCTATGTAATGGCTTGGAATTTTCTTAGAGGCCGTGAGAGGCCATAAATTTTAGTCTCAAAATTTTTGGACCGAGTTTATGAATTTTTAAGAATTTTTGGGACTATTTTCTGACAAATCTCGGCCGAATTTAGGACCGTTTCTCGACGTGATCGGGTTGAAATTTTAGGATTGTATTCGGTGTGTCGCATGTAATTTTCGTAAAATGTTTTCGTGTTTTTAGACTCTATGGAAAGTCCTTGAATCTAGAATCTAACCATGCCTATCAATAGCATTTAGTACCCACATAATTTCGGAAAAAAATTAATTGTAGTACCATGTGTGCGAATTGCGTGGTTATGCTGACATGTGTGGTCTAATACATCGAATAGCATGGGGTCGCTTTGAAAAGTTGCTAAAGCGGATAGTTATTATGGGGCATTTAATGTGTAGGGGCATTTTGGTCAATTTCACCTCATATTATCGATGTCCTTATCGAATGTGACTAGCACGTAAAGTTTTGTTAGAATCGAAGTTCGTTTCGATATAGTCGCTTTGAAAGCCCTTTGTATGTTTTATGATTAAAACGTTGAACTGAGGGCATTTTCGTACTTTGTATGGATTGTGTAGGCGATTGGAGCATACGACGATAATCTAGCGTGCTTGACAAGAATTGAAAAAAATTAGTCGAAAAAGGTGAGTATCAAAATCAAGTTTTCAAAACGGTAAAGTGTTTAAATTACAGTTTGTAGCGTTTTTGAAAATATAAATTAGTAAAAGCACTTTTTTTACTCTCCCACTTGTTATACTCAAAGAAAAATTTCACTCAAGATTTAAGAAATAGTTTGACCTCGGTTTAGCAAAAAACCCTTAAACAAGTACAAAAAAATTTCAATTTTCGATCGATGTATCTCTGATTGTGCATGGCAGGTTATGGACATTATGACTAACTATATTGCCTGGTCGGGTAATCGGGGCTAGATATAGTATATATATTTATATAGTGATCACCCTCCGCACATCTGGGCATGATGGGCCACTGATATGTGGATACAGATGAGGTGTTATCTGAATCATTCGATACTTTAATATAGAGGTCATTGCTTATGAGATCTCGCATTTGTCATCACATATTGACGGTAGTGTTCCGTTGTTCACTACCATGCCAGTCTCGGTGTCTCCGGGCATCACGCCTAGGTATTTGCAGTCGGGCCACAAAGGCTGGTACTGACGCATGATATCACTTTCGAAGATATTAACTACAATCAAACAATTTTCAGCAAAGAAAATAGTTTTGCAAACAAATTTTTCTTAAAATGGTTTTCTATAGTAAAATCCTTGTTTTATCATAAATGCTTTTACAACCATTTATGTACGTATTTTCATATTGGGAGGTACATACAAGCAGACAACAACATTTAGAACTTATAGTACTTGACTCGAGTCGCTTGCCATAATTTCTATTTTTAAAATAATTTCAAAGTGTGTGTCGGGGTTTAAAGACCTTTTCGTGATCCTCACCCTAGACGTCAGGTTGTATATATATATAAGATAAGGTGTAAAGTAAACGTGAGTAAAAGTTAAATGTGATATTTTGTATATGTAAATATCTTTTGTAAATATGCATGCATGGTTTTGAGAAAAACAGATGAAGGAAATTATGCTGGATTGATTCGATCTTTATATTTTTTGATGAGGACCAAACAGTCCTTTTATGGTCAGGAAGTTGGATTTTTGGAAAATATTGGGAGTATTTTTTGTACAGTGATTTTTGTATTTCGAGTTTGACCACAAGCAAGTGTACCAAGCAGGCCGCTGGATTTTCACAAATCCAAAGGTGTGATTTGATAGAAAAGTGAAAATTTTATAATCAACGCTTTTCCAAAGACAATTTCTAGCTTAATGGGCCTATCTTCATGGTAACTTGTCGCCGGAGCGAGCTTATCGGGAGGTTACTATGGAGTTGCGGCAGATCACAATAGGGAAGGGGGTCTCACAAAGATCATCTTCAAAAGATGTGAGAGAAATTATGAGCACATTTGCTTTGGATCCATACAAAACAAAAGAAATCGCTAGTTTACCTCGACCTGTAACAATTAGTTTTTTGTTACTACAACATGAAACTAAAGATATGAGATATGCAAGCAGATACCGATAAAGTTGCTAAAAAAGATTACCTTGATTTACTCGACATTTCAGCCGACTTTGGTGAAGAAAAGGATAATTAATTATTCCAATGGGTTAAACCTCTCCATTTAGATGATGAAAATGGAAATCCTGACCCACGAATTGCTACACATGTTCAAGAAGCAGGTGTTGATGTTGAGCGGGTTTTATCTAAAGAAGTTCATATTGAAAGTTTCAGTCAAGACACTAGAGACTCATTTCAGCCCGTTGTCACTTCTCGACCCTCTTTTGATTCAAGTGTTGAACATAGTAGTAGACCTAGTTTTGCTGGTACTTCTACTACAGGCTATGATGGCTCAAGAGGAGAGGGGACCAATGATGGTAGTGATACTGGAAATGATGGTGGGGATAATGTAGATTGACAACAAAGTGAATATCCATTGAGTCCATTCACTGGTGAAGATGATTTCACACATGCTACACAAGACGAAGACCACGGGTCTAGGAGAGCTGGTGCAGGTATTGGAGCCATTGGAAAGCCATATAGAGCCGACTTAAGAAGGATGGTACAACATATCGAGAATTTTTTTCTACTTAGTTTTGAGTCCATGAGCATTAAGTAACTCACTATACATTCATCCAATGATGCCAACGTTTTTCCTCCTTACACAATGAGTTATGGTCAGCCTTCTTCACATCCTTCAGGTTCTATTGGTGAATATGGAATGATTAACTATCCTTATTATCCACAAATGTCATTCCAAACTTCATATCAAATGCAACAAGGATTTCAAACAAGCATGTGGGTGAACGCCGAATTTCCTATCCATGGAGAGGTTGTTGGTACAAGTCAAGACATTTATGCATGGCATGTTCGATCTTATAATCAATATTATCGGAACACTATGTCTTGGTATGAGTATTAAACGTCATGGTCTCGCATGTCATTGTAAAAGTTTACACACAATGACGCTTATTTTGAGCGTCATCTTTGTGAATCAAAACTATGAAATTCATTTAAAGCGTCATTCTCTACTTGTAATATTTCAATCTAATAACTTAACTATGACACTTATTTGAGTGTCATTGATTTTTATATGCCTTTTATTTTAGGAACTGGTGCACTCATTACAAGTGTGTCATCATTTATCACATTAAAAATCCTATTCGCTAATTTCCATTGGCTATAAATCATAATATAACAATATAATTATTGAAAATGTACACATAATATGAAAGTAATATAGAGGAGAAAAAAATATCAAAGATAAAGCTACAAAGCTATCGATATATACATTAACACCAATGTATATATCTTCCATTTAGCCTCTTCATTCAATAAGCTATCTTTAACACTCTCCATAGTTAGAATCCCATTTGGAGTGGAATTGCTAACTGTTACCATCAATGTCAGTAAGGAGCTAAGAAATAATGATGCTTGCATCTCATCATCAATCTTCATTTTCATGTTAACCAACTTGTTCACAATACCCTGAAAATAACTTATATGCTCAACCATGATCTTCCCATCCTTGTACTTCAAATTGACAAGTCTTCTAATCAAAGTAGTTTTATTTCCTGATGTTTTCCTGACAAAAAGATTTTCAAGATTTTTCCAAACATCTACTTTCGTTTCATCATAAATGTGTTCATGTAGAGTTGGATCTATCCACCTTCTCATATAAGCAATGGATTTTATATGTTCCACATCCCAATTATCATCAAGTGTGTCAAATGGTTTTTCTTTCAATCTAATGGATTTGTATAAATCCTTACAATTGAGAAAATCTTCCATCATACTCTTCCAAGTGGGATAATTAATCGAATTTAATTTTATCATGCCTTCATTCATTTTAGCCCATAAGAAAAACTTCAAACAACCAAGCTTTTATACCACTTTATTGGGAAAGACTATCAAATACAATTATTCTAAAAATGACATTTCCCTTTTAAAAGCATAAAATAGTTAAACAAACAAATAAGCCAACAACAAAAACCAATGAGTAATAATCAACCACAATCGTGGAACAATTTACATGGAAACCCATAAAACGAAAAGTGGTAAAACCACTTAGACCCAGAAATACCTAAACTTATACTATTTCAACAATTACAATAAATGGCTACACCATGTTTTCTCGCCAGAATCTGTTCACAACAACCATACATCAAGAATATCATTATTGAAACACAAAAACAACAAACATCATCCCAATGATGGATAACTCGAAAGAGAAACTAAAAAATCTCACCAAATGATGGAATAGTTAAATGAGTATTGTGGAGAGAGCTAACCAAGGATCCAAACCACTAGTATTGAAGAACACTCAGCAGCTAGTTTCACCATATCAAATTTGAGCCAAAAAACAAACAATGTTTAAGCCTCCATCTTACAAGAGATTAAAAACCATAACTTTCTTTGTTTCTAAAATCCTCTCCTCTTTCTTCAAGCCATTGCCCTGACAATTACTGATAGCCCACCTTTTCATTTGATTTTTTTTTAGTTTCAAGAGAATAGGCTTTGCCCATTAGGAGGGGTCCAGCCCACTACATGGGCAGACCCAACAGATATATATATATATATTCTCTCTATGTATTTACTATTGATTGAACCGAAACGAGTCAATTTCAGATTTCTCATCATCTTTCTTACAGGTAAGAAGGACGCTTGGAATTCCCAATTGTCAAATTCCAATCAAGGAACAAAATATCGGTAATTACGAATATATCGGTATTTGAATTTTACGGATATATAAAAAATATTGATAAATATCAGCGGATATTGTGACAAAAAATACCTGGCTCAATTAAAATTTTCATATCATAATAATATTACTTATGAGAAATGATTCATATCTTAATTACAAGAAATTAAAATTAAATGGATTAGTGATTATTAAATTAAATATGTTATATTTAATATATTATTAAGATATTATTATGTTAAAAAGATATTATTTATTTGTTTCCGTTATTATAACAAATATTAAGTAAATAACGAGGAGATTGAAAATATTGTATATTATAATTTTAAAATTTTAAATGATATTATGTTATTTCTTTTCCTTTTCAAATTAATATTTGATTTTAAAATATTATAAATTATAATGTAAAATAAAAATAAAATAAAATATTATAATTAGGTGAAATGATTTATGAAAAAAATAAAACAAAATGAACAATAATGTAAAATAATTTAAATATTCATAAATAATAAGAAAATATAACAAAAAGTCTGTGACCATATAATGCACAAGAATCCACCACGGCTGGATAGAGCTGCCACATTCCACACATTTTCGTGGCGGATTTGAAACTCCCAAAAGCGCGTGAACTCACGCATGATTGAAATTTTGGTCGATATTTCAACGAAATTAGCGATAAATTGCCGAAATTTGGTCTAACCGACTATCGATGGAGTATATCCTATCGATCTCCATCGATAACAGAAAAATCGCCGATATTTCGACCGATTTTTCTGAAATTTTGTTCCTTGATTCCAATCAGGTGTCTGTCGTTAGTATAATACATATTGTTTTGTTAGAATCTACACCTAAGCTTTAATACCACATATCAGACAACATGACATATGAATATACCTAGCTTGTTAGGGGATTAGTTTGGTATGATATGGTTTAAAAACATATTTCGTGCGCATATGAACCGTTTCAGATGATACCTTTGACAAAAATAAAATAAAATAAATAAAGAAGAAATAGTCGTGAGAGAACTTTGACTGGTCATTTTCGTTGGAGCTGGGAAAAAAAAATAAAAGTAAGCTATCAATAAAATTGTTGATTGAGGCTATCGACGAGTTTGATTCCAGAGCTCTTTTGCCTAAATTATCAAGACACGTCGAAATGCTTCAGACAACATAACAGATGAATATCAAACTCTCTAACTGCTAATAATAATGTTATTGTGCTTGAAACCAATGCTGATCAACTACAAATTAATCTCCCATTTATATAAACTTAATTTTTCGGGTTTTCTCAATTCAATTAATTTATTTCTTTATTATTACACAAGTGAAGAAAGAGAAGAAAGGAAGGGGATTTAGGAGGGAAATAATGAATATATTACTGGTCATCAAGAAGTCATCTCAATCTACTTCTTTCCAAGCTGGAGCATCAACAACAACTAAATCCTGACTGAGAAAGCAGCATCTGGACTCGAACATGCTAGGAAGAAAGTGAACTGCCCTTCTACAACTATTCCCCTACCCACCCTACTGGTCTCTTCTCCTTTTTCCATTCCTTTTCTTGTCATTTGTCCTGCCCAATAGTTAATTCGACCAAAAGAAACAAACATTAAGGATGTATCCAATGTAACATGAACAAGAGATTAAGATGTAAAGATGTATGTATGTGTGTGTGTATAACTTTTTTATAACTTTTTGTGGAAGGTGGAAGTGAATCCCTATCCAGAGTGCTTAATCACACACACACACACACGTATGTATGTATGTATGTGTGTGTGTACATATATATATATATAGGCAAGCACTGGGAGATATATAGTTATTACATACATGATTCATACACATACTAATTAATCACTCACAACAATACAGACTTCAAAAAGTGGGGAAAATAAAAAGGGAAAGGACACTTGCAAACCTACCCCATACTGAAAGCTGAAGAAAGAAACTCCTCGTCCTCCATGAAAACTTGGATGTTCTTGGATCTCATCAAGTACCCAACTGCTTCCTCGTCAAAACCAGGAGGAATGCCAGTTTGATCAGCTTCTGGAGAGAGCATTGATATGTTCTTCTTTCTCCCTTAAGACACCCTCTGATATTACTATAGCAAAGATTATTGCATATTCAATTTTGTTTTTATGCCCACCAGATTTCTTCTTCTGCATAAAAAACTTGGAATCCTCCCAGTCCCAGCGCATCACTCTGGGTTTGCTAACACCTGATATTTCCTGAAGACATTGACAATTTATAACTTACCTCAATAGCCGATTCGGTCTCGAAGACCTTAAGATCAAGAAGACCCTTCACAGCTTCCTGTCTTTGTCCTGCTTCCAGTTCCATTGAAGGGTCAGCAAGAAAGCCAAGAATTGAGCTCTCAGCAAGCCTTTTCCGATTACGGTTCCTTCAGGTAATTGGCTGAAGCCTACTAGCCTCCAGCTTTCTGCGATATCTTCATGCAATAGATTCAGAGATTTTCCAACAATTGCTTCTGTAGATGTCAAGCAGTCTGTCCCTTGGCAGGGAAGGATGCTTGGGCTGTGGATACCAAACAAAAAATTGAGTCAGGCGAAGATCTTTGAAAAGATGCTTCAGCTGGAGATCATCTGTAATAAAAACATCATGTTTGCTAGACAACAATATCAACTTGATTCTGATTCAACCGGCACTTTTGACAAGCGATCAGACAGAATTTTCTGTGCCTTTACTCCAGTGTTTTGAAATATAGGCCCAGAAGGAAGAAAATAAACACTCGGAATGACACCAGTTCTTTGAATCTTCCCAGTCTTTCCAAAGTTTGCAGTAGTCGTCGACAGAAGGATGGGATTTAACCCTCATGACTCCAGAGAAAAAGGCGAAGAGTTCGGACTTATAGTGTTTCTCCAAAACATTCAGCTCTGAACCAAAGAGACCATCCTTGTCATGAATAACACATTTTTCAGGACCGATCCACACCAATAGATCACTTATTAGGATCCAGATCCTTCTAGGAGTATCATTGGACGGCCACCACCCCTTTTTATGCAAGTAATTATAAACTCGAACAATAGTCGAAAATTCAGAATGAAAATCAAGGTAACTGGCAATCAAAGAGCACCCATTTGAGACTTCAACCGTCACTCCAATTTCTTTGAGCTCGTTTTTGTAGGCTGTAATGATGGGGCCATAGAATTCTTCATCAATGAAAGGTCCATCAATTCTCCTTAAGAGAGAACCCCAGTCAGAGCCAAACAACAAACTTTGGTCAGGAGACTTGTATCCGGCGACGGTTTTTATCCAACTTTGAGAAACCTTTTTCTGGAAAGCATCAGTCAAACCATCTTCCCGTAAAATCTGGATGCACTGAAGCAGAGAGCACGCTGAGCCATAGTGCTGGGATCTTTGAGGAAAAAACAGATACTTGTAGCCACAAACTTCACCTGTCTTTAAACTTGATGGTACACCCAGGCTCTTCAGCTCTTTTTCTGTGGCCCATGAATTCCTGGCCGTAGTAATTGTCGCCATCATCAATGAAAGGAAGCAGAGTAATTGAACTTACAGGTTCCCACCACTCTGGGCCGAAAAGGATGCACTCTTTTTGGTGATCTAGAACCCCAAGTCGTGTCTGCAGCCATTTTGACTCGCTGTATCGCCAGCCTAAAATCTGAAGGGAACTGGTTGTTTTTATTACTAATTTGTCTGTAAGATGAGAGGAAGGATACAACACGTTCCTTCCAAAGGAAGACGAGGATGCCTGATTCTGAAAACAGCTGAAAACCCTCTGTGCTGCTAGTTCAAATTCCCACCACCACTCCTGCTTGCTTCCAACTGCTCTCTTGTAAGACAAGATTTTCGTCCCATAGAAGTCTTCATCAATAAGTGGGAAATCGTTACTGAAAACTTTCAGAAGGCAATCCCAATCAGTATTAGGAAGGAAACAGTCGCTCGGCAACTTGTAGCCCTTGTTGGTCTTCAAGCATTTATCACCTTGAAGGGCCTGTAAAAGTTTATCGTATGATCTTGAATTGCGCTCACAATGACGCATGCATTCAAATATCAAAACAATAGCTTCGGCTGTTGGATACTTTGAGCATGCTTGAGACTTTATGATCAAAGCCATAAGCTGGTATTTTTGTTGAACTTAACCACTACACCGAGCAATTGCAGTTCCATTTCGTAACGAAGGATT
Organism: Tetrastigma voinierianum; assembly: GCA_016808115.1. NCBI lineage: Eukaryota > Viridiplantae > Streptophyta > Magnoliopsida > Vitales > Vitaceae > Tetrastigma > Tetrastigma voinierianum. Next base: position 127,510 of record JAEQBH010006520.1, on the reverse strand, counting down.
TCCTTACCATAGTGATTCTCGTCGATGAAGGGAATGTCACTGATTTGTGATGCAGCTCTCCATTCTTGGTCGAATAAAACGGATCCAACTGGAGACCTGTCACCACGGGAAGTCTTCAACCATCTTCCATCTCTGATGCTGTGAATGAATTCATTGGCTGGAAGAACTTTAAGCATCAGAAATCTGATGAAATTAAGTATTTGAAACACATTGGATTTGGTCAAAGCAGAGGAAGTTGCAAGGGACATTACGTGCTTCCCCACATACTGACACACTTCGCTGTATTCAAACATTACTCCGATTGTTTTGAGCTCCTCCTGTAATTATTTATGCCGTTATAGAATTCTTGGTCGATCAATGGAATACAACATTACATTCATCCTGCAAAAGATCTCCAGCTGATGAATTAAATAGGAAAGACTCTGATGGAGGCCTGTATCCAGGACCGCCACTGAGTGAAATTTTGAGCCATCTTCCCGTCTTAATGGACGTCAAGAACTTAGCGGGTAGATCTCGCTTATATCTCAGGCTGCGAATCCAGTCCAACAACAAGAATGCATTTTGTTTGGTGAGTGGGGCATATGCAGCAGACAACTCAGTGTTGGGAGGAGATATATCGGGTATATCAGAAGCTGCAACATGAGTTTTGAGAAACGTCATTAGCTGCCTCTCTTTTGTGATTGTACCTGCAAAGTTGCTGGGCGTAGATAATCTCTCCCCAGCTCAACATAGCCTAATTGCCTCCATGGATTTGCACCCATTAATTCCACCCATTTGCTTCCATTAGCAGGAACAAGAACCCCGTTTCTTTGAGTGATCACATGCCCATAGTTATCTACAAGTGGAATGCTACCACACAAACTGTCAACATTCCCCTTTGTTAGATGATGCTGGGAGAGGGAATGATATAGGAAGTGAACATAGGCAATAGCGAGTTGTTGGTCACCCTTAAGGGAGTTATTAAGAATGACAGCAAAGTCGTAGGCACTTGCAACGCAAACCTTCACTTGATTTTGAAGCCATTCCAATAGAGTCCCTCTCTTAAAAAAACACCCAATAGCTTTTTGTGTGCTCTGGGCATGTGTAATATCTATCTGTCACACGGCCAAATTCCCTGTTCCAATCTATCATCCATGATATGCTGAGACTATGACATGCAAACTGCATTTTTAGACCATTCCACATTGTGATATTGCTTATAGGGCACAAAACAACTTCTCCGTCAGGACCAACATATTTGAGGAGACGAACATTCTTCATGTCGGTTCTGTGGAAAGAGGAAACCCAATTATCAGCAATAAAGCGTAGAAGCTCCAAATAATCCTCCTCTGCCACTCCCAAAACTAGATTGGAACTCATGATACACTTGGCATACCATTCGCTATTGACAGGTTCCACATCAAGGAAATTCAAGACGTCATCGTACTCCTCTGTATCAAATGAAGAATTCAGGATATACTTTCCATGGGATGATAGAGAATTTAAGCTTACCCCTTGCTTCCTTCCCTTTTTCAGTATATCCCAGAAAGAAGGCATTAACCTACCCACTTCACAATGTTTACTAAAGATCTTCTGGTCTGAATATGACTGACATGGTATGATATTCTCCTCGAGCAGTTTTTTTTTTATCCACTCCCTCACAACATTGAGCTTTGGATAAGAAGAGCTGCAGACAGGTAAGAATCTAAACATTGGGATGAGTGTCGAAACTGGAACATCTTCTGATGTTTTAATCAGTGAATTAAAGGCATTAACAAAAGCAGAAGGCACACGAGCTAGAATGCCTTGGTTCCATTTGTTGTCCAAGAGGATTGTTTCCTGACAAAAGAACCCTGAACAATGAAAGGAAAGTTTGTAAATCCATCTCAGTAGTGGAAGAAATGCATAGACTCCAGGAGAGCTCATCCCTCTATCAGCCGCTGTCCAAGTGGAAATGCCAGTGTAATAACCCACCCTCCACTCCAAGTCTTCTTTCTACTCGGTCTCCTCCCTTGACAGGGAATTTCGCCCCACACAGGCCAGCTGCATTCTTTTTCAGTCACATCACTAGCTTCATCCGTGGAAAGGCAGGAGAGTATAGGAATCAAAGCATCAATGTTCTTCTGGTAACAGTTAATTTCACTTGAAATAGATATATCACAGTATTGAGGCTGGGATCCTTATTAATTTCCCTTGACAGAAAACTGCTTAATCTTTGAAAGAAATAATAGAACTCTTGAAGAATAGCTTGAGAGCTGTTGCTTCACAGCCTTGATCTTGTCAGACTTTAGAGGCAAGATTATAGTAGTGGTTGGAAGGGCAGCATGAGAACCGTATATACGTTGTACATCAGCAAGAGTTGGATTCTTCTCAACCCATTCAGGGATGATGTACCCAAGATTGGTGTGTGGGCAAGGCTCTTCATTGAATCGTATCTGATATCCATTGCTGAATATGTAAGGCTGGGCTGTGATTAGAAATACACTCTTAAACCCAATTCTGCAGATTAGCAAGACAAGTTGTATGAGAAACAGTTCTACCACGAAAATAAGTAAAATAAATAAATAAATAGCTGGTAAAAAAATCAAATTATTCAGAGCCTTGTTCCCAATAGATTAATTGAAAATTACATTTACAAACATACTTTTCATCACATTGTTCAGCCATTTAGCTTGTCTGTGAGCTTCAGCACTTCTGATCATTAAACACTTAAATAGAGAGTGTTGTGAGGAAAATTCCTAGGAGAAGCCTAACCCTGAGGTGCTGAATTACAAATGGTGATGAATGATTAGGCTTTTTCTGATGATCAGAATTTCTCCACATGCATAAAAGACATTTAGAGATCACACACATATTTGTTTTTGTTGATGGCTTTGGGGAAAAATAACAGAAAGGCTGTTTCAAAAGAACTAAGCTTTGTAGTAAAACCTCTCCAAAAAATTAATGCGGAGAAGGAAAACTAGGCCACTCTGAACCAATTATCAATTAGAAGATTTAGCTTGTATGAATCGCTATTGGTTTATACCAATAGCGATAGTTTTTTCAGTATGCTTGATTATGCTAAGGACATTTCATTTAGCTCCTTCATGCCTAATGTAACTAGCTTCAACTATAACCTCAGTCCTAGTTATTGGTCTACTCATTGCTGCCATTGTGCTTTCTTGTTTCCTTTTTCCCTTTTGGTATGTGGATGGATTGGCTGGTGTAGGGTTTGAGGAATTCTATGTGATCATTGTTAGCTCATCACACACTTCAATGTCTGCAGGATAATTATGATTTTCCAGTTATAGGAAGAATTATGTCAAATGATAGTTTTCTATCATTGTAATTACAAGTAGTTTTCAATCATAAAAATTTGACAGTTTGAGAACATTATTGTTCTTCATGTTTCAAATCAATATTTTTTTAAATAAGTTTACATATCTGCATTCTGTGTTTCATTCCTGCTTTTTAAAATCCACAAACTTCAATTAAAGGGATAAAATTCAATATTTAAGATTGTAAATACCATTTCTTGTTTATTTAATCCAGTCAATTCATCTTAATTAATGTTTGGATAATTAACCTAAATTAAATGCTAAATCATCACTAATGCTCTCTTAGATTTACAAAATAAGAAGGAACTAGGCTTCGGCCTGTGTCAATCAAACCAACTCATGACCTGAATAAATTGTTTCAGCTCCACAAATTCTATGACATGAAGAACAAAGTGTCATGCTTACAGCTTATGGAAAAGAGTAACTACTTTGTTTTCCTTTCAAAATTACCACAATTTGTAGTATATAATCTGCCACTAAAGAATGTAAGAATATAAGGGAAGGAATCAAAGCGTCAAGGAATGAAGAAAAGAGTGGTTCTTTCACAGGCATAAAAAAATATCAAAAGATCAGACAGAATATGAAGGACAAATTAGATGGAACTGAAGAATATCCAGAAGGACCTCCCTTAGAAAATTAAAATGTAGAAAGAACATTGGGGCAATCAATCAGTATTTGTTGTTTTCGGGTAGCACACTCTGATCAACTAGGTATTTGGGGTAAATTATTATTTTCCCATCGTAGGAAAAACTAAAGTTGGTTTTTAATTGCAATGGCTTCATATTACTGGATTTGGAAGCCATCAATACCATTGTATCCATCCATCTCCCTGCTCTTGAACATTTCCATTTATAGTAATCCTCATATTTTGAAAACTTATATTTTTAAATTATTTAATATGTATAAAGAAGAGTTAAAATAAGTTATGAATGAATTTGAAGCATATAAAAATATTTATTATTTAATTTCACATTATTTTCTTTCACTTTTTCTTTTTAATTGTTTCTATATTTCTTCCTATGAAAAGAATATTTAGATGACATTTGAGACTTTCAAATCTCAAAAATTCAATTTTTCTCAAAACTAGAAACGGCATCGGGGTTGAAAACCGCACTTTCTAGGATCTCGGATGACGAAATGGACTTCACCGTTGAATTCGTCTCGTGAAATCTAGTTACCCTCGTCACCTCGCCGACTCCGAGACAATGAATTTCACGCTTTTCTCGAGGTATCGTAGATCGATAACACATCACATGACATGTTATACATTTGTGTGAATGATTCATATTGAGCCAAGTGTCAAGTGAAGAAAATAATGAAAAAGATAAAAAATAAATAAAAAAATAAAAAAAATAATAAAAAGTAATAATAATAAAAATAAAAAGATTGAAAGTCAAAAGGGAAGGGGGATTTCGGCAGAGAGAGGGAGAGCGAGAGGAGAGAGAGTGAATTTTTTTTTTCTTTTCTTCACTTCTTTCTAAGATTTATGGAAATTGGATCATAGATTTCATTGAGTAAAAAGCCGGTCCACGATCGAGAGCTACGCTGCGCACTCAAAATCTGAGTTTCACAAGTCCACGAGGTAGAGAATTTTCCTACTTAGCCATTTCTGAAATTTCAAAGGTCATTTAATGGCTTGAGATTTGCTTAAAGCCCGTGAGAGGCTGTAAATTTTAGTCCCAAATTTTTTGGACTGAGTATAGGAATTTTTTGGACTGAGTATAGGAATTTTTAGGAATTTTCAAGACTGCTTTCTGATACCTGATCAATTTTGGGAATGTTGACCTGCTTGTTGAAATTTTAGAATCGTTGCATGGGGCCGACAAGATTTTCAAAATAAAGTTTTCAAGTACCCAGACTGGCTGAGGTTTGGTTTTGATCCCGAGACTGATGTCTTCGTGTTTTGTGGTATATCTTGATATCACAATAATTCGGTGACAAACCAAAGAAGAAACCAGAGTCTGCTGTATGTCCAGATCAGCATGCGGTGTTATTGTCAGAAATATTAAATAACATGTTGTGTGTAAAAATCATGTTAATATGTGTTTGTGTGATGTATTAACATGGAAATTGTGATAAATGGAAATTATATGTAGAAAATATAATTATCCAAGATTTATAAATGTTTCATGTAGCTCTTATTGTGCATGTAACATGACATAGCATGAAATGACATATTTGCATTTTATATGCACGGTCACATCGTGTCGAGTCGGGTGTGGGTGTATGATACTGTTATACAACATTTTTAGTGAATGTGTGGTGAGCTCGGAAATGGGACAACGTCCAAAATTGAGACTCACAATTTTATAAAACAATAATAAAAAATAAATTTCGTGCGTTTGGGTGAAACAAGATGGGATCGATACCTCCCAAGGGTGAAAGACCCAAATTTATATGGTTTATACATAAAACCGTCGATGAAAGCCCGTAAAAAATGTTGAATAGGCATGCGGCGTCCTACGGTAAGAACTCGGAAATCCGTGACCCACAAATGAATAACACACGAGATTTGATAAATTAAATTTGGAGGGTTGTCCAATGGTTTAAGTCATTGGATGAAACACCAATGACTGGTTTTCATACTTGTTGTCGTAGGTGTGAGGGAGTTGGTCGGGACTCAGGTTGTGAGCATGAAGATTCTCATCTCATGATGACACGTAACATTCCATACAGATTGCATTATTTATATGGAATACGATTGATGTTTTATGTATGCATTGTATGTGCATTTAAGCCAGAGTTGCCCTTGTAGGAAAAAATTTTATCGCCATTGTCACCTCGTTATGGGACCCTTTCGTGCATGTGGGTGTGTATAGGAGATCACAGGTCCACGAGGCCGTGATTATGAAGGAGGCCGATGTGTGGCCTTGGTATTTCCTTTGTAAATACATTTTGTATAAAAGAATCGTGAATCCAAATTCTTTTCGACTATCAGAGCAAATAGTCGGGTTTGTAAATGTGGTAAAGAGGGTCTCTGATCGGATTCCTCTGGACTCGTAATTGCAAATGATTTTCATAGTTTATATTTAAATATAAATGAATGAGTCCCATGAAATGTGGATGTATATCGGGGACAGGGATGTATGGACTCCCTGGTGTGGTCATTACTACTTTGTCGAGACCCCGAATGAGTTATTGTTATACAAGTCAGATGTTGCAGAGCTCTTCAACAGCGAAACTATGCCCGATTTTAAAAATATGGATCTCTACAAATGGGACATAACAACAGTGGTATTCGGTCACCCGAAATTCACAGGAATTTCAGCTGTTGGATTGTTGTTAACGGATCCTGCACTGGGGTGTCACAATTTGGCATCGTGAGCTTAGGTTAATGAGTCACCCAGGAGCTCTGGGTGTGGGTAATCCACTGTGCGTTTTCGGGTATTGATCACATAAATGAGCATCTAGAGTTAGGTGTACAAATACCTAGGATTAGTGGGCATGAGTGTAGAACACAACATTATGTGCATTGATTGCTTTGGTGTTCTAACATAACCACGAGATATGCACGAGAATGTATAGAATTAAGAACACTGGGGGTTAGCAAACCAAAAACCCTTGTGGGTTCAAAATGAATAAGCATGATTACGTAGGAATGGTTATTTATTAGTGTTTGGCATTGTGCACCACTAATGTGATTAATGAAAAGAGAGAATCTCAAATTGCTATTTTAACTTGTGTAGATGGCAAGTCGAGGGCGCGGACGCAGAGGTCATCCACGGGGTAGCAGCCGACCACCGCCTAGCTTTGACCAGTAGGCCTTTGTAGCGGCCATGGGTGTTTCAACTACTGCCATTGCTCAGGTTAGTGCAATTGGGGGGCCAAGTAACCTCCAACGGTTTATAGCTCATGATCCTCCGACATTCACCGGGAGGGGATCCAGTGGTAGCTGATCATTGGTTCCAACAGGTGGAGAGGATTTTGGAGGCTATGGAGATCACCTCCGATGCTACGAGGATCAAGCTAGCCACATTTCGGCTAGAGGGTGAGTCCTGTGATATGGTGGTATTAGTTAGAGTCTCAAGGATCCCCGAGACGATGACATGGGAGCTCCAGAGAGTCATTCATGGGTAATTTTTCCTGCATCAACTGCATGCTAAGGCCCTGGAGTTCCCTTGAAATAAGAAAGGAGATATGATCGTGCTCGGGCACAGCCAAGTTCACTGAGTTAGCATGTTTCGGGGATGATTATGTGGGCCATAGATATGGCTAAGGTGCGGAAATTCGAGGATGGCCTAAAGTTGTCCATCCAGTAGCAAGATCAGAGATTTCTCCTGGCAAGATATGGACCTCCCATGGTCGTGGACGTGCTATGACCATAGAGAGAGAGAGATAGATGACGCACGAAGCATCCGGGTTGTAGGTGCTAGTAAGGAAATTAAAGGAAGAAGAGTCACCTTCTAGCCTCCGAGAAAAGAAGCAGAGACTTCTGCTCCACTCCAGAACATTCGGGTGATCGAGTCGCGATCATCGTGACTAAGGCCGGGGCGGTGGATGCCAACCGTGCAAGGGAGATGATATGCTCTACCGTCACCACTGATTACAGGGAAGCGGCATTGCCCACAAAGGCGGAGATCCCAGGGACATGGGACACCGCTGTCCTAGGCATCGATGGGACATGCACTGATACGGTTTGTTCCTTCTCACCTCGGTATGGGTCAGAGGAACCAGTTTCAGTCACAGAGTGCTACGCAAGCACCTTTGGCAGTATAGGCAAGCCAGAGGGGCCAGATTATGGGTAGAGGTCAAGGACAGGGCTCACAGGCTAGGACTTCGGGGACCCAGGGACGTGTCTATGCCGTTGTACCACTGGCTAAGCATACAGATCACCTAGATATGTAGTGTACATTTCTACTCTTGCACTTGTTGACTAGAATATTGTTTAAAATAGGGATGCATAATATTCATTACTGTTGCATCTTGTGTGATAGATTTGAGTTTAGAGGCTGGAGACCCTTGAAAAGCAGTTGTTTGGAAATCTCTCATGAACTAGGTGAGGGCTGACTATGTTGCCCGGGATTGTGAGTGAGAGATCTATGGGCCTACCAATGGCGGACCCAGAGAATCATGAATAGATCCGAGGTTGATGTCATCCTCAAGATGGACTGATTGACGGCACACTAGGTCGTCATAAATGGTGATTGAATGAGAGTTATTACCAACACACGGGACAGTATTGGTATATGATTACCCTGGGAATTTTGGGATGAAATTCTTTTAAGGGAGGAATTAAGAATGTAAAACCTGGGAAAAATTCAATTTTTCTGAAAAACGGTAAAACAGTAATTTCAGTTGAAAACCAAAAATTTCTAGATCTCGATGACCTAAATGGACTCTACCATTGAATTCGCCTCGCTGAATTCACACTCCCGCGAATTCTCGCGATTCCAGATACGGAATTTCACATTTTTCGAGTAGTTCCGGGTGTCAGACACATGGCATGATATGTTATGCACTCTAGTGGAATGGCTCCATATCGAGCCAAGTGTCAAGTGGTGGAAATAATGAAAAAGATAAATAAATAAATAAATAAAATAAAAAGATTGAAAGTCAAAAGGAAAGAGGGATTTCGACAGAGAGAGGGGAGAGTGAGAAGAAAGAGAGTGAAAATTTTCTTTTTCTTTTCTTCACTTCTTTATAAGATCTATGAAAATCGGATCGTAGGTTTTTGTTGGAGTAAAAGGCAAAGTCGGTCCACGCATCGAGAGCTATGCGTGGGTACCAAAATCTTGGAGTTTAGTCAAACTCTACGAGGTAGAGAATTTTCCTACTTAGGTTATTTCTGCCCGATTTTTTAAAAATATGGATCCCGAAAAATGAGATACAATAGTGTAGTATCGGATCATCCGAAATCCACAGAAATTCCACGAGTTGACGGATTGTCAACGAGACCCCTGGAATTGAGGTGTCACACTTTCTCAAGCAGCATGATGAATACTAGTTCCATTACTATCATGCATAATGCATAAATAAATGTCTATGCTCCAAATTTCTCTTAATGATCATGAGTAAATACAGTACAGATAGGCAACCATTTTTACAGATATTAGAAAAACCTTAAAACTCAACCTCCATTAAGAAGTAGTCCTAAACAGTAAAAAGAAAAAAAAAAAGGTGAATGTTCTAGCTGACTCAATCAAGCTAACTTTTGTCTGAAATAAAGTGTTTCTACTCTATAAGTTCTAAGACTTAAAGAATGAGTTTTGTCACAAACTAATACAAATTTAAAAAAAAATTACAAAAATAATTTGAAAATTAAAAATAATGTTCAAACTAAGGCCGTTGAATACACATCAAAGCCGTACCTGATCGTGGCTTTAACTTAAAATTATTACCATTTATACGTATTCCAATGGCAGCTCGACTCCACTAATTCTGAAGACATTGGCCAAGCCAAACTATTTCGATAATTTTTTTTCTAAAAAATGGAATATTTGGAACATTACCTTTCTCTCCGATATAACTCGCTTCCTTGTTGCCTTTCTCTTGGTGGACCTCCCAACGCTGCATATAGACTCTATGTTTTTAGATGAGAAACCCTTCTCGTTATTAAAAATCAGCAACGTCAATGGAGCCTGGTGCCTGTTATGTCCTCAGAAATTATAATGAGCTCCAGAGATGGATTCACACCTTCCGGATACTCGTTATCTTCTGCATTCTGTTGCGTAAATTTCAAAACACTTGGTTCATAATTCATAACATCATTTCATTTGTTAGCATAATCTCCAAGAAACAGAAACTACAAATTAATTTAGAACGTCTCAGCATAGTTTTCGATTTCCCTCCTGTTTTCTCAGCAAACCAAAATGTAAGATAATAAACGTAGAGGTTGACCAAATCTCAAAAACAAACAAGACAAACGTATAAAACACAAACCTGAATGAGCTCCATGAGGAAATGAACATCCTTGGCGTAAAGCTCAGCAGAGAGATTCTTCACCGCTTGATGAAGATCCTCCATCAGCGGATTCAACTCTCCGCCGATGGAAAACTTCTTCCTCCTTATCTCATCTATATGCTCCTTCGGCGTCGCCATTGCTGCTCCTCCCTGATTCTCACAAAGCACTCTTCTTCGGAGTTCAGTCTATGGAAGAAGCGACAGAATGAAGTCTGTATCAACAAATATCAATACATAAATATAAGAATTGAATTTCCAATCCGTCGTCGTTTTGGGTGGACTAAGACTGTGAGAAAATTTGTTGACAAAGCAAAACTTATGAAGGAAGGAATCAATAAACTTAGGTAAGAAGAAAAAAAGCGGGAGGAGTCATACGGCAAAACTTTGAAAAAATGTTGTTTTAAAACTAATCTTATAATTATAGGGTAGTTTTTTCATATAAATTTGATAATTAGGATAAAGCTTCAAAATGTGGGTTTTAATAATTAAAAAAGTTTAGAGAAAAGCTATTTAGATAGTGTATCTTCTAGAGATACTTTTGAATTTTTAGAAAAAGTGTCGCTTTAAAATACACTTTTAATATAAATTCAAAATTTTTAAAATTACGAAAGTGTTTATTCAAAATACACTTTCTTATTTATTATTCAATAATTTTAAAAATGTCTATTCAAAAGATATTTTTAGTTTTCTAACTTTTTAGAAAGTGTTTATTCAAGAGACATATTTAGTCTAAATTCAAATTTTTCAAAATTTTTAAAATTATGAAGATATATTTTCAAGAGATACTTTCAATTTACATTCAAAAATTTTAAAATTAGAAAAAGTGTGTTTTAAAAATACACTTTTAAATCTATATAACAAAAACTACATTAAATTTAGAAATATTTCTAAACTTTTTGGAGAATATTTTTTGTTTTATGCACTAGATGTCTAAAAGCTCCTTGCTTAGGGTGAATCGGTTGTAGGATAAAAAATGGTTCCCATGAATTTCGAATTTGGACAGTCGTGGGCACGTGATAGGAGTGAGAGCGCTTTCGCATCCTCCAAGAAACGACCACATGTAAATTTGAATTATTTTTTAATTTTATTATCTTATTAATCTTATTGATATTTTTGCATTTTCTATACCCTTACAACTTGTATTTATGTTTCCATATATATATATATATATATATATATATATATATATATATATATATATATATATATATTTTAAAAGAGATAAATTTATTATTCATATTAGCAATACAATCCGTACTAAACTTGTATGATAATACAAACATCTGTGCTCGGGAGCAGTAAAATTATCAACACCCTACATATTCGATAATCCAAAACGCTGTAATACTTAAGATTCCATTCCATATCTATGCAGATATCATCGACCACATTATTTGATCCGATAACTCCGCAGGTTGAACTTTGACATCTGAACTGCTAACGCGAAAACTCACAAAGAAGCTAACCATTGACGACACAACTACGCCATAACAAATCGACGACAAATGCCACGCCGCATCAGCGTATCGACAAAACACGCCATAATAGACGATGACAAAACATGAAAACAAAGGCAAACTCAAATCGATGTGGAAGAAACCACTTTATTAGGAAAGAAAACCCGAGGAAGAAAACAACGGAATGGATGATTTCAAGTAAAGAATGACAAAAAAAATCACCCTTCCTCTCTAACAAACAAATGTATGAAAAAGAGAACAAAAGGAAAAACGGCTAGGGTTTCCTTAATCGATCAATATATATATAATATTTTTATTGTTTTTAAAAACTTATGTTCTAAAAAACAAGGAGAAAAACACAAATTAGGGGAAAGTTTTTTTTTGTTCTGAAACACACAAAAAACATTAATTTTAAAAGAACAAGAAGAGTTTTTAGAAACTCTTCAAAAACATAAACCAAAGAGGCCCTAAGTGTCCTTATTTTTAGCTATTTTCAAAAACAATTTGTTGGTTTGAATGTTTTGAGTAATAATAATAATTTAAAAATTTTTAAGTTCATAATACTTCCACGACAGATAAAGTTTTAAAAACTATTTTTCAAATATCAAATTAATTCTATTTATAAAATAAATCCTGAAATTTATTTTTTGGTTATCATTTCCCATGGCTATATATAAGAAGATATCATGGTTGTTAGCAAATAAAACGTTAGTAGTTTTGAGATTGAGTAATAGAAAAATGAAATGAGATTGAATAAAAATAGTGATTTTTTTAATTTATTATAATAATAAATAAATAACCACGTGTTCTAAAATAAAAGAAATTAGGAAATAAATAAATAAATAAAGAAGAAATAGAGTCATTAGAGAAATTTCAATGTTCATTTTCATTGGAGCTGAAAAAAAAAAGTTGATATCAATGACATTGTTGAGTGAGGCTATCTACTTGTTTGATTCCAAAGTTGTTTTGTCTAAAGTTATCAAAACACATTGAAATACTTTTTACTAAGATTAAAAGTTTTTTTTTTTTTAAATTTGAATAAATCAATTAAAATATATTTATTGTGTTTAGTAAATTAAATTAGGTGTTAGATAATATTGATTTTTTCTTCATATAATTAAGGTAAGAGAGAAATTTCCTTTAAAATGTTAAATTTTGGTATTTAAAATACTTTTATATCATCAAATAAAATATTATAAATAAAGTATTTATAATTTTAATTTTGTAATTGACATTATTCTCATTTGCCAAGAGCTCCAAAATACACTTTTATTCGGTATTTGGCTTCGTGCCTCTCTTAACTTAATCAATGGTCTCAGCTCGGAAACATCTGAATGCATTGCGATGCAGAGGACAACTTTTACCATTCTTGTAGTCTCTTCCGACTCATACGGTAATTAGCTCGGTGATTGGCATGACTTAGCTGCCTTCCGCGCACGGTCGCTCGCGACACCTTACGCTTGACAAAAAAGATACAATTTTAAATAATTTAAGATAAAAATAAATATTCTAAAGATAAAAAGAATATTCGATAACGTGTTGAAAACACTTCAAATGTTAGAAATTATTTCTTAAAAATAATTTAAAATTTTCAACATTTCTAAATACCTTAAATATTATTGTATCTCATCATCTAAAATTTGATGATTTAGTTCAATGCAATTGTTAAAGAATATGCTATTTTATCTCGTAGCTTTTAAGTTTATAACCCTAGTGATTGAATTTCAACTGGTAAAACTTACACGAAGAAAAAGAAAGTGGGGAAGGAATGAATTAGCGGATAGAAAAAGAAAATAAAAGAAATTAAATATTTAAAAGACACCATCCTAGTGGAAAAAGAAAGAAAAGGTTTCAAATCCTTGTACTAGAAAGCGACTTCAAGTCTTAATCTCAAGTCTTCATGGTGTCGTTGCTTTGGCCTTTCATATGGAAAAAAAGCATGCAAGGAGAGAGAAAGAGGAACATCCCAAGGGTTTTTCCTGGAAACCTGCCACATGAATAATCCAAGAGATCTGAAGACCCGAAGCTAATCCAGGTGAAAGCTAACCAGATAACTGTCAAACACATATCGAGCATCGACTTTACAAGATCAAACTACATGGACTAAGTCACCTTGGAAGGTATAGAAATGGTCATACCTAAACGTGTTAAACTACATGGACTAAGTCACCTCGGAAGCTATAGAAATGGTCATACCTAAACGTGTTAAACTACATGACTGTCACCCTTAAGCCATGTAAATGGTCATACTGAATGTGTGTTAGTGGATACACGCGCACCGTGGAGTCCCTTGACACGATCGTCCACTCCGCATTATCCCACCATGATGAACATCATGCTTGGCACTACGAACCAATTGTAATTAGCCGCATGACATCCCTAAATTAGTATAAATGGATAGGCCTATAACGAGTTTAGCAAAGGATTTTTCTTTGGTACAATCAGAGAAGGAAATATAAATTCTTTGGTTAGTCTCGGGCTTTTTTATTTAACTGTCTTTTCCACACACAATTTCTTAAATTTCATGAAGTTGTAAATTATAAATAGGAGCTAGTAAGCTAATAAGTCTAGCTTTTGTGTTTATAAATATTAGGTCATTAAGTAGAGAGGAAGGGTTCGAGCCAAGCAACGACAAAATATGAAGAATCACATGGCTGCTACTGATATTTCAAACTTATAAAAAGGGGAATTATGTAAAGATACTAGAAAGATACCAAAGGCGAAAATACGACAAACTTTAAATTATTAAAACACGCTAACACCTGATCAAATAAATTAAAATATACAAATGGAAATAGTAACCCATTATTAAGATAAAACGCCTCCTCACGCCAATTTCACGTAGAAATAATGAATGCTTAAAAGGCAAGGCATAAGGAGGAGGCATGGAAAGGAGAGTCTCGTATTTCAAATTCCACTTATGATACTTTATTACTATTGTAGACATGCTTACTATGTTAATGTAACAAACGTTTGTTTAATGTAACACTCGTTTGTTTAATGTAATAGACTTTTGCCTTATGTAACATATTTTTGTGAGCATGTTACATTAGACAAAAATGTGTTACATTAAATAAAATCTTGTTATATTAGGCAAAAATCTATTACATTAGACAAAAGTTTGTTACATTATACAAAAGTTTGTTACATTAATTAACATAACGAGCATGTTATATTATTATTGTAAGTATGTAGACTCAACACATGAGAGACATAACGGGAGTTACTATTCCAATTGCATGTTTTAATTAATTTGGTGGAGTCATCACATATTTTAATGATTTCAAAAAGTTACCTTCTATTTTCATTCATTTGGATCCTTCATATCACGTTTACATAATTTCCCATTAAAAAATAGTAGGCACAACAACTAAATTGATTGATGGTGGGTACCAAGATTATTCACATTTACATTCTAAATAGATTTAAATCAAACATGCGAATGATGCCTGACTCAATGGAGCTAGTGGTTAAGGGTTGGGCGGACCATAGGGAAGGGACCGGATTCGAATTTCCACAAGAACAAAATATTGTAACGTTGTAATACAAAGTGAATAGATGCCTGAAAAGAATGGTGGACGGGAGCAAGTAGGATTCTCCATACTTACTTTTCATATGATCTTGTTTAATTTTTAAATTGCTTTCCATTTTTTATTTTAATTATGTCAGCCTTTGAAATTTGATTCAAGTGGTAAAGGGGTGGGATGGGGAAGGAGAGATGACATGCTTGAATCCAAATGAGAGAGTACTACAATGTAATATTCACATTAAATACAAGTAAAAAAAAAATTAATTATATAAAAATTAAAGAAATGTAATTTCTAAATATATTAAATTTTTTGACAACTATTCAATTTGCATTACATCATATTATTATGTTCCTTATAAATTTGTTTTCATTAAGACACAAATCTTGGACCCCTAACCTTCATATGCCGCATGAGCTCTTAACAATTTTTTTTAAGAGAAAAATAATTTAATTGATTCAAACTAGCAATACATCCATAGAAACATAAAATCAAAATCGCTAAAAATCATAAAGGATGAAACAACATCGAGGTTAATAGAATAATGAATCGATTCAAAGCTTATACATTTGATAATTGAGAAACTAGGATCAAGCCATATAGTTGGTGATCAGATTTTAAATTTTTTACGTTAAATCAGAACATAAACCACGGTTTTAAGAACTAATTCGTGGCTTTAAAAAATAAAAATACCATAATATTACTTTTTTAAAATTAAAAAAATACCAATCTTGTCGATTTGAAAAATGCCCAAATCCACCTAAAACCCACTAAATACATTGAATCTCAAGATTAAACCCAGAATAATTAATTACGCTTCAAGTCTCCTTCTTCTCCGAGGTGAAAAACCTTCAAGAGGGAGGAACCCCAAGAGAGGGCCTCCCTCTTGTAGATTTCTTTCCCCCAAAACGAACCCCCGTCGAACTCCCAAAATGCCCTAATTTTCCCCTTTTTATCGCCCAAAACAAAGAGTAGACGAGATGGGCTTCAGCAAAAATATGGGCCTCGGCATCACGTTGTAGCTTGATGGATTTGGCGCTACAGCGTGGCGAAAATCAAAACTTACTCGAAGAGTGAAGACCAAACCACGTTGAGGCGTGAAAATACCCACACTATAGCGTGTTCTTAAGCTAAAGCATGAGAGTGCTCACGCTAAAGGGTGAGTGTTCTCACGCTATAGCGTGAGTGTTCTCACACTGTAGCGTGAGTACACTCACACTGTAGCATGAGTGGCTCACGCCTTAGAGTGAGTTACTCACGCTTTTGCCTAGAATTTCTTGTTTTTTTGGCATCCTTCACTCTTTCCTTCATAACTTCTTCATCTCGGACCAATCACGCGATATCGGGGTATCTACCGGTGCCTCCCTCAGAGTCTAGAATCTCCTAGACCCAATGAGGGAGTCATGATGACACATCGGGCATAGGCAAATGATTCATATTGCTTTCACGATTGTATGATGACTTTGTTGATTTTTCTTTGATTTCGCTCGTTTCCTCTCAATAATTAGCCTAATCACAAAATTGGGGAAATATAGCATTAGGACACTTATTTATATCATAAAACTACTAAAACTGAAGCAAAACATGGGGATAAAATGAGTATTTAAAATACTCATCGCTTTGCCCTCAATTTCTCAATGAATCATTCCTAAAGAAACTTGGTGAAAATGGTATGCTAGATCTCAAATGTAGATGAAGGTTCCAAAACACTTTTCAACCAAAATCAACCCACTCATTTGAAAGAGATTAACAAAAATAGGCTGAGAACGCACCTTTTATTATATACTAAAACTAAAAAGTAGGATGCAATGTTAAGGCATTCTAGAAAAATGTCCATGTAGCGAGGATTCGTTGGTGACTCTCCACCAATTGGTTAAGGCATCGGACATTTAGTTCCCCTCGAACTTCACCCCGAACACTCAACTAGAAAACCAAAGCCCCTACTTATGAGACTAAACCATCCTATGTCCCATGTAATGGGAAGTGAAGTCAATGACTGCCACTGGGCTTAGGCATTGAAGCCAGCGCCCTGTGCTCGGATTTCCGACCGAACAACTCAATTTATTTATCTTTTTTCTTTCTTTCTTTTTCATATTTATGCTTTTCTATTTCTTTTTCTCCTTTTCTTTTGTTTTTGCTAATGTGGGGCTCATTGGCCCTCTTTATTGAGGTGTCCCAACACTATGGAAGTTAAGGTCTCTTAAGGTGTTTAGTTTGGAGAAGGAAGATACTTTCAAACCCTTTAAAAAGAAACAGATCTAGTGTTACATGGTTCCTTGAAAAACACAAAGGCTCTACAACCAAGCCTCCCACAACCACTAGATACACTCAATCTTAAATCGCATAAATGTGATGGTATCCCAAGTTTTGGCCCAATAAAACAAACTTTTGAAGCACAATGTCAAAGCATTCTCCAAACAAATTTACACAAACCACCCATATGAGACACAAGACACACAAAACACAAACACAAACATGTATAACACAATATACTAAGGAAAACAAAGCAATTCCCTTAATGAAATAGTGCATGAAAAACAAAGAGGGAAAGAGGGGACTCCCCTGAAGTGATTATCCCATTTCTCTTGCCTTAGAACCAACTTTAGAACTTCCAAAAACTTAAAAATCACAACTAAAACAAAGCAAAACAATATCAAGCACTAAAATTTATTCAAAAACAAACTTAAAGCTAACAAAAAAAATATATAAAAGGGAAAAGAACACATTACTAATCTTGGGTTGGGTTGCCTCCCAAGAAGTTGCTCTGTTTTTCTAGAGTCCAGCTTGACTATCGAACTACAGAAAGAATGATGATTCTCTCCTCTATCCGTTCCGAAGAATCAATAGTTGTGCTCCAATAGCAATTTGAGCACATAGTCATTCACGATCATATTTTTGAGATTTTCTTCTTTTTGTTTCACAATGGTAGCTTCCATTTCCTTATTCAATTCTTAAAGACACTCCTCTTACCTCGACATGGGGGTTACTCCTCAATTTTCAACTCTTCATGCATGTCACCCCATAAAGCCATCTCTGGAATAGTTTTTAGAACTTCATCTTTTATGGTGTCATGGGATTCCGGAGAAGTTAGCTCATCTTCCATTACAACAAAGGCTTTCAAATCTTTTGCATCATCATCTCCTTTTGTGAGTTTGTCAAGTTCTTCATTGTTTCTTGAGGTGATATCCTTATTGTAGCTCAAGTCTTCTTCTTCTAATCACCTCAAGAAATATTTGCAAGCTCTTATGTTGTCCTTCAAAGGACACTTTAACTATGTCTTCTCCCTCATTCATGTGTTTGGACACTAGTTCAGATACTCATTCCCTTCTCTTGTAGTTGTTCTTTCTCAAGCTCCAGTTGAGTATAAGAAGTGGCTTTTGAGTCATCTCTTCAAGGCTTGGGAGTGGAATGGGCCAGTTCTGATCACTCGAAACTTGCCTCTTCCTTAGGCATTTCCAGCCATAGTCTTACCTAATTCAACCATTACAAAGGCTAATTCATCCTCCATTTTTAACTTATTTACTCTCTTGTGGAGGTGAAAGTACCCCATGAATTGAGCTTGAGATTTTCTGTTCAATGCATGGTTGCCTCAAGGTTTGACATTTCCTCTTGTGGAGGTTGTCTCTTCTCATTTTTAACGAGAAACCTAGGCAACCTAACTTGAGCATAGCCCATTTCAGCCATTGATTTCCATGGTAGATTCATCTTGAGTTCTTCTTAATTCATCCATAGCTTCGTCTAGGCTTGATCTTTGGACTTGTGGAGATTGAAAAGTGTTATGACTTGTGTCCCATGAGGTGTTTGAGTGATGGTCCCATGATGAGTATCTTAAATACTCATTTTATCCCTATGTTTTTCTTAGGTTTTGATATTTCTATGATATAAATAAGTGTCCTAATGCTCTATTTTCTCAATTTTGTGATTAGGCCAACTATTGAGTGGAAACGAGCGAAATTGAAGAAAAATCGGCAAAGTCATCATGCAGTCGTGGAAAACATGTGATCGTTTTTCCTATGTGATGTTTTTTTATGGCTCCCTCATTGGTATGGGAAAATTCTAGACTCTGAGGGCTTTCCATAGACACCAAGATCACATGATTCGGAGTTTGGATGAAGAAGTTACGACCTCAAGAAGTAGAGAAGCAGAGAAGCAAAAATAAGAGAAATTGGTCGACCGGTTGCTCAAAAGGTTGACCGGTTTCTCAGAAAATCATCAAGAAAAAAGTGGAAATCATGCTCTAGCATGGATTTCTCCATGCTATAGCTTGAGAATCACCACGCTTGCGTGGGAACACGTTATAGGGTGAGAATCACCATGGTTTAGCATGAGCTCACACTATAGCATGAGATTCTCACTCTCTAAGGTGGAGGCCTGTCTTCACTCCTCCAATAAATCTTCCGATTTTCGCCACTCAGAATCAATCCATCACGCTATAGTGTGATGCCGAGACCCATATTTTTGTCGAAGCCCATCTAGTATGCTTTCTGTTTTTTAGCCATTAAAAGGGGGAAATTAGGGCATTTTTAGAGAGGCATTTGAGTGCTCAAATTGACTTATAGGCCCTCTCTTAGGTTCTTGAAGGTTTTGACCCTCCTCTAGGGTTTAGTTGCAGTTCTTGGAAGAAGATGGAGACTTGAAGAAGAAGAAGAAGGTGGAAAAGAAGAAAGAAGATCCTCCACCAGATTTGTTCCTTTTCTTCCCTTTTTCGTATTCCCTTCCTTTGATGGTTGTATTTCGTCTCCCAAATATGTTTTAGTTAGTTTTATTAGGGTTTAGATGTAGAAAAAGACATATTTGTATGAATCTCTCCTAATTTCTATTGATTGCGATTTGATGTCATATTTATGTTGAGTATTTCATTTAATCTTAATGCTTGTGGGCATTTGACCAATATTTGCATGATTAGTGGCTTGATTTGAGACTGAGAAGTGATGATTAAGTTAGACCATGAATGCTTTACCATCTAATTATCATGAGATAGAGATAGAAATGAGATTAGGTGTGGTATTAGGATTTCTTGGATTTATTGCATTCCTAGGATTTTAGGGTTGAGTAGAGATGTAAAATACTAAATCCTAGAAATTGAGTGTTAATGGATTCTTGAAATTCACATATATACATTAATTAAAATGACTATCTTAATTGGGTTAGGAGGTTCATACATACTTGTTTAGGTGAAATAGATATAAGACATTTAGTCTTGTTTAAGTCATTTTTGCCTGTTTAGTTAGTGTAATTTAGATCTTCTATAGATTTTCAGCCATTCAAATAGAGCCTAGGCTAGATTAGAGTCGGTACTTAGTAATTCAATTCTCCATGGGACGATACATATACTTCCATTTTTATTACTTGAGGCGACGCGTGCACTTGCTCACATAGGTGTATACATTTTATATAACACAAAATCGCCTATCGTCCCATCCAAAATTATGATTGTTCAAATATGGGTTACCTCCATATTGAACATCATCCATCGACACATATGGTTGTGACACTTGACTCCTCACTTAATTTGTCACTCTTTGATGATGTTCATTGACCATTTGCCTTAATCTTAGTTGTTGAGTGAGGAGGGCCATTTTAGTTGATAGTTCCATGAAAGGATCCATTGTGTGTTAAATCATACAACCTGAACGAAAACAAACCAAAATAAAATATAAAGGAAACAAGACTAACTATATCAAAGTAATGAAGGACTAATTGGTATCAATATTAACACAAATGTGAGAGATTAAAATAAGAAAACAAACTAAACTAAAGTCTCTAATATGCAGAGAAATGTATTACAAAGAAAGCACAGGGTTTGATTTCATCTAACAAATTCCTATGGTGAGATTCAATTTGGTCCCAAAAATGCTCAAACCATATATTAATGGCGGATTTCACCTAAGCACATGCTATTCTTTCTCAAGCAATAACAATCTACCCTTAGAACAGGTTCTAACGTATATTTACCTCAAACCATCATAACCAAGGATGCATTAAGAATTAAAAACCCAATAAGCCACATGTAACCCACAAATATCTCTGTTCTATGGTGAAACATGACATTCCATTTATGGTCTAACATAATTATTGTTTCTCAACCTCAAATTAGATCACAAATCATGTTAATGATTATCAATCATCAACAAGCATTAGGAATTGAATAAAACATTCAATATATAAGAAAATTCAAACATTAAAGATTACAAATTAAAGCTAAACACCATATATAGTTCATTGTTTAGACTACATCAAAGAGAAACCACTAAGCAGGATTAGCTCATGGAAAATAAGCCATAGAAAATGAAGCGAAAATAGGAGAAGAGGATAGATAAAACCCATTTCTAGCCGAATTTCCAATTCTCATGCTGCTTCTTCTTAGAGGCGAATCGATCTCCCCAAGAGGTACCTTTGGGTGTTTCCACCCCGAGATCATCCTCCCCTTTCACTCCACGGGCGCTCCGACTCTCCCTTGAACTCCCCATCAAAATGCCCTAATTTCCCCTTTTATGGGTGCACAATTATGTGTGATGGATGAACCGGTCCCACGAAATTAAGCATCATTAATTTCATGGTATATTATAAAGGAAGCACGATTTTCTTAAGTTTGTTGATGCATCGGATAATATCAAATTAAGACAATAAATACATTTATGGTTTGTTGAAGGACATGATAAAGGAAGTTGGCGAAGCAAATGTTGTGCAAATTGTTATAGACAATGGATTAACATTTGTGAAATTTGAGGAGAATTAATGAAGAATTACAATTTATATTTGGGCTCCATGTGCAACACATTGCATCGACCTTATGTTTAGAAGATATTGGTAAATGAGGAAGTGTTTCCGAGCTTGATTGCAAATGCCGAGAAGATCACTGACTTCATCTACTATCATGTAGTTTATACAACAATGAGAAAGGTTTATGGTGGAATGGTAATGGAGTCGGAGGTATAGATTTGAAAAAAATTACATCGCCCTTAGCAAAACCACAGAAATTCAAATTTTGAAAAAGGGTAAAGCAGTAATTTCGGTCAAAACCGAAATTTTCTAGATGTAGATGACAAGCGGACTTACCACCATTGGAGATAGATCTTACAAATTCTACCTACCATGTCTGATTTCGTCGAATTCCGAGACAGTTGGAATTTCACGTTTTTCAAGGCACAGACTATCAGGTCAAAGTAAAGCGGAGTTTGAACATGTGATGTGAAAAAAGTCACCTAGTACATGTACCCATGTGACACATGTTGCATGAGTAGAGAGGATGAAATGGATGGCCTGGGTGTGCAAGTGTCAAAAATCCAAGAAAAATGGACAAGATGGGAATTATGAGAAATGTTAATGAGAATGAGACAAAATAGCAATAGGTGTCTTCTTCTTCATTTTGAGACACAAAATGCACATGTAGCTGGGAGATCACATTAGCTTAGGGTTTGTAATTTTAGAGAGAGA
This sequence comes from Tetrastigma voinierianum, assembly GCA_016808115.1. Taxonomy (NCBI): domain Eukaryota; kingdom Viridiplantae; phylum Streptophyta; class Magnoliopsida; order Vitales; family Vitaceae; genus Tetrastigma; species Tetrastigma voinierianum. The sequence continues at coordinate 104,893 of JAEQBH010006520.1, read as the reverse complement.
AGGAGGCTCCATTCTCTACAGATTTAAACCATTCGGACCGTCGGTTCTCGACCAGACAGAAAACGAGTCGTTCTACAGCGAGGGCTACACGTGGACACGATTTGGTGGAGTTCGACAACTCTAAGAGGTAGGGATCTTTCCTACTTGTGTTATTCTTTATTCAGAGCCATGTAAATGGTTGGGGATGTTACGAGGGCTTGAATTAGGCGAGGTGTTTGGTCTCAAAATCTTTCAGCCCAAGTGGAGAAAATTCCATTGTTGTGGCCGTGAAGCAGTGCCCGGCCCGAGGTTTCAGCATTCGCGTAGACAGACCAGATTTTGCCTGGTGTGAAATTGTGTGTTGTAAGTGATTGAAATGGTGCTTGTTTGCTATTAGCCATGTAAAGCTAATTTTCGTGTTATTAATGTGAATTTAATAGCATGATTTGTTTGAATTAATTATGTTAATATATGCATGTGAATATATTAGCATGAATGTATTGGGATTGACATTATGCATTCTACATATGCATCCGGGCACTAGAATATTAGGAGTGAGTGGAAGCATATGATTGAAAAGAAGCGAAAATGTTTGTGAAAGGAATTTCAAGGAAGATTTCAGAAGAATTGCCTTGGAGAGTCGTCAACCAGGATCACCGGATGAGAACCGTAGGCGTTTCACGGCGTTATCTAGCAATTCGCCTCGAGGGAGGGTAGTCGATATTTTCTAGAAACTCGGTAGTAAGTTTTCAGTGAACAAAGCTTTTGTTTTGAAAGCCCGGATGTTTACTCGCATTCGAGCCAGGCATATGTGAGGAGTCGGTGAGATTTCGGGACATGGGATTGGTCATGTAGACATTCAAGTAGGTTCATGTAATTACTTGGATGTGATTGTTTTCCATGACATGTGCACTTAGGTGGGGATAACCCATGAAGGAAATTATCACTATTGGGCTTTGCTCACCCTGTCGAGGTATCACTATTTCGGGTATAGGGGTCTTTGAGAAGGGCAGGCCTCACTAGAAGGCCCGATTGAAGAAAGTCGGGTTGTGGCTGGCATTGTCATTTTGTATAACATGTATTAGAAATTGTACATTTTAATATATGTTTATTAAGAAATTATTAACTCTTGAGCTTATTGTATATAGTTGATGTATTTTGTGAGTATTAATGCAGGGCCCAAGTGGCCATTATTTTACTCACATGTGGATCTATCATGGTCATTATTAATTGTTGGAATTGAGGTTTGTACCTTGGGTGAGCTCCGTCTGAAAGGAGACTGCTTGATTTTCTATGAGTGGTGTCGGGTTGCAGAGCATCCACGAGAAATATTCCGCGGGTTGATGGGTTGTCAACAAACACCCTGGTTTTGGGGCGTCACAGCCCTAACTAGTCTTCTAAAAAAGAGGGCTAATTTGAAGAAGATATTTATTAGTGATGAATGGGCTTCTCACTAGCTTAGTCGGACGACTGTTGGACGTGAGGTTGAAGGACTCATGTTTAATCATCCATATTGGGAGAAGGTCTCTAACCTAGTGTCAATCTATGAGGCACTATATCTGATTCTTAATTATTGGTGCAGTCGTCCTAATAATGCCATTTGTGTATCAGATTTGGATTCGAGTGATGAAGCGAATTTACATGCACTTTCAAAGCTAAAGATAGGTCGAAAAAAATCATTGCGGATCGTTGGGATAAAACCCTCAAACATCCTCTTCATGCAACAGGTAACTATTCAATATCATAATCACTTTTAATGTATATTATTTTTCTTTTATCACATACTAATTCTAAATCACTTTTGTAACATATTATCTTAATCCGAAGATTTCAATATAGACTGAGTTAGTAGTGACCACGAGCTACTCGAGTTGTTCATGAGAAGTATTTGGAAAATTATCTCTATTTGTGAGTCTTGGTAATATTGGAAATGAGGTACATCAATAGGCTATATTTCTAATTAATTGATTCAATTTATTTGGTTACACTTACACATATATTGATTTGCTAAAGTTCATTGTGAATTCACAGCTTATAATATTTCGAGATGCCAAAAAGGGATTCGGTGATCTAGCAGCAATAGCATCAAGAGATTTAATGGTTCCTAGTGAGTGTTGTTTCTCATTAAAAGTTTAAAAATGGGGATCATTCTTATGTTATTTATTAGTTTTGAATGTTGGCTAATTTTGATTCTGTAATTTGAATGGTGGTTTATGTATACGGCTCATGCTCCACATTGAGAATATGGCCCTTAAGGTTCTTTCTAAACATCTGTAGTGCCACAGTCAAGGAGGGATATATAGGTATCTTAATAAATGGTCATATATTACCAAGAGGCTGTAATTATTGGTACCATAATAGAATTTTTTTAAAGTTGTTTTTAAGGGTGAAATTGTAAAGTTTTCAAAGAATTGTGGCACTTTTGCAATTAGGGAAATTGGAGGGGTAAAAGTACAAATTATGGAATTTCAAAAAGATAATAATAATAATAATAAATTGCCAAAATGGTTTAGGGAAGCCTAGAAAATTCTCTAGATACAGGATGTGAAAAACGGACTATCTTAGATTAAATTGTCTCGCGAAAATCTAGTGACCTAGAAAGTTTCGTGGTCACGGGCGGTCGAATATTTATGAATTTTTGGGTGATAAGTTGTCAGTGACTTCAGAGACGATATTTTTACGAAAATCTCGGAAGTCGGGAAATTGATGGAATTAAAGTTCATTAAAATAATTGAACTGAAAAAAAATAAAATTTTCGAGCGAAATGGGCAAGATAGACAATATAAGTCATATATCTAAATAATAATAATAATAATAATAATAATAATAATAATAATAAAGGATAAAAATAAAAAGAGGGAGCAGAGATAGGGACGGACGGAGAGAGTGTGGAGAGAGGAAAGAATTCTTTAATTTTTTCTTCTCTTGCTTCTTTCTTAGATTTCACGGAATGAATTGTAGATTTTATTGGAGCATAAAACAAGTTGGACTCTGTGACGAGAGCTACAGCGTAGGTACCAATATCTTAACTGTTTTGTCATTTAAAAATTAGGAAATTTTTCCTACTTGTGTTATTTTGAGCCTAAAGGCTATGTAATGGCTTGGAATTTTCTTAGAAGCCGTGAGAGGCCGTAAATTTTAGTCCCAAAATTTTTGGACTGAGTTTATGAATTTTTAAGAATTTTTTGGACTATTTTCGGACAGTTCGGGTTGAATTTCGGGACTGTTTTCGGACAGTTCGAGTTGAAATTTTAGGATTGTATTCGGACAGGTCAGACATAATTTTCAGAAATGTTTTCGAGTGTTTTTAGACTCTATGGAAAGTCCCTTGAATCTAGAATCTAACCATATGCCTATCAATAGCATTTGGTACCCACATAATTTCTGAAAAAAATTAATTGTAGTACCATTAATGCGGTGCGTGGATTATCTTGACATGTGTAGTCTAATGCAGCCGAATAACGTGGGGTCACTTTGAAAAGTTGCTAAAGCGGGATAAGTTATTATGGGGCATTTCATGTGTAGGGCATTTTTGATCAATTTCACCTCATATTATCAGTATCATATGAATGTGACTATACGTAAAGTTTTGTTAAAATCGAGTTCGTTTGATATAATTAAACTTTGAAAGCCCTTTGTATGTTTTATGAGTTAAAGCGTTGAGCGGGAGCATTTATTTTTTGTATGGATTGTGTGTAGGCGATTGGAGCATCGACGATAATCTAAGCGTGCTTGACAAGAATTGAAAAAAATTAGTCGAAAAATGTAGTACTGAAATCATTTGGCAAGTGTTTAAATTACAAGTTTGTAAATTACTTTGAAAATATAAATTAGTAAACATTTTTTTACCTCCACTTGTTATACTTTGACCAAAAATTTCGATTCGGTACTTAAGCGGTTGACTGGTTAGCAAAACCCCTAAATGGCACGGCTGGGTTTGATCGGATGTATACCGGATTGTGCATGGCGGGGTTATGGGACATTATGATAACTATATTGCACGAGTGCAATTGGGGGTTAGATATAGTATATATTTATATAGTGAGGTCACCCTTTGCACATTCGGGGTATATAGATAGTTAGCGCTATGACTTTAAGTGATACATGGTGATAAGGTGTTGGTTCGAGGTTCCATCACGAACATTTTCAGTTACGGGTTCCAGTAGCACTTATAGGGCCATAGTGTTCATGGACCATATTAAACGGAGTAGTGTTAGAGTTCAATGCAAATCCGAGATTACGAGATTCTGTAGCATCGCGTCTAGAGAACAACTAGAATGACTCGATGGTTGGTACTTGATTTACGATTATAGCACTTTGAGATATTAACCCTGTAGTGAAATAGTTTTGACGGAAAATAGTTTCAAAACGGTTTGAAGTAAGTTCAGCGGTAAAAACTGGGTTTTAATCGCAACGTTTTACAACCATTAAATGCATTTTCATATTGGGGGTACATACATCGAACAGCAATATTTAGAACTTATAGTACTCACGAGGCTTCAAGTTTGGCTCACGGTTTTCTATTTTAATAATTTTTGGTGGGTCTGCAGAAGAGTGAAGAACCTTTGAATCCTCGGAGTCCTAAGAGCCATTTGTGTTGTATATATATATATATATATATATATATATATATAACATATATATATATATATATATCTCTCTGCTATATATATATATATATATAAGATAAAGTGTAAAGTAAGCATAAGTAAAAGTTTAAAATGTGATATTTTGTATATGTAAATATCTTTTTGTAAAATATGCATGCATGGTTTGAAAAAACGAGGATGCGATGAAATTATATATTAGGATTAATTCATATCTTATATTTTGATGAGGACCAGAGGTCCTTTTCACATGATTATGATTGGATTTTTGGAAAATATTGGGAGTGTGTTTTTTTTGTACGGGTGAGATTACTGTGTTTTGAGCTTGACCACCGTGCGGTAGTTATCTTTGTCAGTTTTCATTAAATCTAAAGGTGTGATTTTGTAGAAAAGTGAAAATTTTTATAACCAACGTTTTCAAAAGGCAGGTTTAATGGTTTTAACGTCTTATCTTCATGTGGTAACTTGTCGATCGGCGAGCTTGTTTGGGGAGGTTACTATGGAGTTCTTGTGAATTCCTTGTCAATAGGAAGGGAGTGCATCGACATCATCTTAAGCATGTGAGAGAAATTGGGCATTTGCTTTGATCCATACAAAACAAGAAATCGGCTAGCTTACCCTGCGACTCGGACAATTAGTTTTTGTTGCTTTCCTGACATGAAACTAAAGATATGAGATATGCAGTGAATCTGAATAGTTGCTAAAAAAGATTACCTTGATTTACTCGACATTTCAGCCGACTTTGGTGAAAGAGATAATCAATTATTCGATGGGTTGAACCTCTCCATTTAGATGATGAAAATAAATCGATCCTGAGTACTACACATGTGTGTTCGAGAAGCAGTGTTGATGTTGGCTTGAGTTTTATCTGAAGAAGTTCATATTAAAGTTTTCGGTCAAGACACCTAGAGACTCATTCGACCCGTTGTCACTTCGACCCTTTTTTCATTCAAGTGTTAAACATAGTAGTAGACCTAGTTTTGTCGGCACTTCTACTACAGGCTATGATGGCTCAAGGAGGAGACGATGATGCAGTGGTGATCTTTGGAAATGATGGTGGGGATAGTAATGAATTGACAACAAAGTGAATATCCATTGAGTCCATTCACTGGTGAAGATGATGTCACACATGCTACACAAGATGAAGACCACGAGTCTAGGAGAGCGTGTTCAGGTATTGATGCCATTGGAAATCCATATAGAGGTCGACGAAGAAGGATGTATAATGAAATTTGTTTTGGTAGTTTTGGTCATAGGCATTGTAGTCAGCCGGTGATTCATCGATGATCATAGCGTTTGCCTCCTTACTGTGAGGTTATGGTCAGCGCTTCTTCACATCCTTGGGTTACATTGGTGAATATGGAATGATTAACTATCCTCGTATCCATGATAATTGAAACTCAAAGCGTAGATAATAGTTTTAAACAAGCATGTGGGTGAACCAGAATTTCCCTATCCATGAAGTTTGTTTATTTTGATCTCAGACATTTATGCATGCCATGTTCGATCTTATAATCAATATTATCGGAACACTATGTCTTGGTATGAGTATTAAACGTCATGGTCTCGCATGTCATTATAAAAGTTTACACACAATAACGCTTATTTTGGCGTGTCTTTATCGAATCAAAACTATGACATTCATTTAGAGCGATCTATTCTCTACCCAGTATAATATTTCAATCTAATAAGTTAACTATGACAATTATTTGAGTGTAATTGATTTTTATATGTTTTTATTTTAGAATCATGACACTCATTACAAGTGTCATCATTTTTATCACATTAAAAATCCTATTTTCATTAATTTCATTGGCATGATACAATATAACCAATATGAAATTATTAAGAAAATGTACACATCTTATGAAAGTATATAGGAGAAAAAATATCAAGTCATATGGGTAAAAAGCTGCAGCTGTGATATATACATTTAACAATGTATATATCTTCCTTTTAGCCTCTTCATTCAAGAAGCTATCATAACACTCTCCATAGTTAAGTCCCATTTAGAATTGGAGTGCTAACATTACCATCAATGTAGGTAAGACTGAAATAATAGTCTTGCATGTCATCATCAATGTTCATTTCATAATTTTGAAACTTGTTCACAATACCGAAAATAACTTTATATACTCAACCATGATGTTCCCATCCTTGTACTTCAAATTGACAAGTCTTCTAATCAAGTAGTTTTATTTCTGATGTTTTCTGAAAGAATTTTTTTAAGCTTTTTCCAAGCAGAAATAATGATAAGGTTTGAAAAATGGGCTGTAGGCCCACTCAGCTGAACCAGCGAAGAGTGTGGCCCCAGAAGACGCTCGGGCCTTGAAGCGCTTGACCCTAAGGCGAGGCCCAATTCGCGGCAGGCGGTTATGGATGATCAAGAAAGCCCACATCTATAAATCAACTAGATCCCATCGATAAAAATAGAATAATCCCGAATATATCCTGCAATCAAAGCAGATCCATCAACATGGAAATAAAATGATTCACGATATAGGCTCATCCCTACGGATCAGAAGCCGGATCCCCATAAGGAAGAAAGATAATTTTAAATAAGCGCTTTCCATTGTCATATTAATCGGCGATAAGAAAAATCTCCCGTCAATGGAGAATGTAATCTGTCCATTTGGGGAAAACATATACTATAAATACCGGGGCCACCTATCGGTGAAGGTGCGCAACATATTCACCTCAGCGGGTCGTACCACTCTCTCGGGAAAGGCCGGCAGAGCATTGGAGGCTGGCCACGGCGACCCTCGCCGACCTTTCTTTCTTGTTTTAGAGGAGAGCAGGAGCCTGCACACTAGCCCGACGAGTCCATGTCGGCCAGTGATCAGGAGGTGGACACATCCGCAGCGTGCTGGTTCCGGCGAAACTGACCCCTGACACGCTCAGCCCGAGTCGGGTTTCAGCATCATCAAGCATCTACTTTCGTTTCATCATAAATGTGTTCATGTAGAGTTGAATCCATCCACCTTCTCATATAAGCAATGGATTTTCTATGTTCCACATCTCAATCATCATCAAGTGTGTCAAATGGTTTTTCTTTCAATCTAATGGTTGCCTCAATCCTTACAATTGAAACAAATCTTCATCATACTCTTCAAGTGGAATAATTCATCAAATTTAATTTTATCCTTTTATTCAATCCATTTTAGCTATAGAAAAGCTTTAAATGACAATGCATACCACTTTGTTGGGAGGCTTATCAAATACAATTATTCTAAAAATGACATTTCCTCCTTTGTGTGTCAAAATAGGTTCAACAAACAAATAAGCCAACAACAAAACCATCAAAGCAATAATAAATCAACCACAATGAGGGAACAATTTTTACATGGAAAACCCACAAATGAAAAGGGTAAAAACCACGGGACCCGTAGGCCACTTAAACTTCTACTATTTCAACAATGAAAATAATGGGTTACACCAAGTTCTTCTCAGTAAGAAATCTAGAAGCTCACAACAACCATACATCAAGAATATCATTATTAGAACACCAAAACAACAAACATCATCCCAATGATGGATAACTCAAGAAAGAAAATAAAATTTCTCACCAAATGATGGAATAGTCAAATGAGTATTGTGGAGAGCTAACCAAGGATCCAAACCACTAGTATTGAAGAACACCTTGCAAGGAATCACCATATCAAATTTGAGCCAAAACAAATAATGTTTGGTCTTCCATCTTACAAGAGATTCAAAAAAACCATAACTTTCTTGTTTCTCTCTAAAATCCTCTCCCCTCTTTTCTTCAAGCTATTGCCCGACACCACTGATAGCCCACCTTTTGATTTGATTTTTTTTTAGTTTCAAGAGAATAGGCTTTGCCCATTAAGAGGGGTCCAGCCCACTACATGGGCAGACCCAACAGATATATATATATATATATATATATATATATATATATTCTCTATGTATTTACTATTTATTCAACTTGGAAACCAGATGATGAGTCAATTTCAGATTTCTCATCATCTTTCTTACAGGTAAGAAGGACGACTCGAATTTCCAATTGTCCAATTCCAATCTACAAATAAAATATCAGTAATTATGAATATATTGGTATTTGAATTTTACGAATATATCAAAAATATCGATAAATATCGGTGGATATTTTGACAAAAATATCGGTTCGATTAAAATTTTTCATATCTTAATTATATAGATGATGGGAAATGATTCATATCTTAATTAAGGTAAATTAAAATCAAATGGATTAGTGATTATTAAATTAAATATATTATACCCAATATATTAAGATATTATTATATTAAGAGATATTATTTATTGTTTCGATTTATTATTATAAATATTAGGTAGATAACAGGAGATTAAAATATTGTATATTATAATTTAAAAATTTTAAATGATATTATTTTATTTCTTTTCATTTTCAATTAATATTTAATTTAAAATATAAGTTATAATGTAAAGCCAAAATAAAATAAACTCATTCTGTCAATTAGAGAAATGATTTATGAAAAAAAATAAAACAAAGTGAACAATAATGTAAAATAATATAAATATTCATAAATAATAAGAAAATATAACAAAAATTTGCACTATATATAAGAGGTGCAATGAATGGCTTGGTGACTAAAGGGTGCCACATTTCACACATTTTGGGTGGGTTTGAAACCCCAAAAGGCAGGAATCCTGTGGGAGTTAAAATTTCGTCGATGTTTCGTGAAATTAGCGATAGAATACCGAGGTGGTCTAACCGGCTATGATTGGAGTATCGCAATCGATCTCAACAATAATTGAAAAAATCGCCGATGTTTGAAGCTTATTTTTCTGAAATTTTGTTCCTTGATTCCAATCAGGTGTCTGTCGTTAGTATAATACATATTGTTTTGCTATCAAGACACGTCGAAATGTTTCAGACAACATAACAGATGAATATCAAACTCTCTAACTGCTAATAATGTTATTGTGTAAAATCCAATGCTGATCAACTACAAATTAATCTCCATTTATATAAACTTAATTTTCGGGTTTTCTCAATTCAATTAATTTATTTCTTTATTATTACACAGAAGTGAGAGAAAGAAGAGGAAGGGGTTTGGGAGGAAATAATGAATATATTCCTGCTGGTCGTCAAGAAGTCATCTCCATCTACTTCTTTCCAAGCTGGAGCATCAACAACAACTAAATCCTGACTGAGAAAGCAGCATCTGGACTCGAACATGCTAGGAAGAAAGTGAACTGCCTTCTACAACTATTCCCCACACACCCTACTGGTCTCTACTCCTTTTTCCATTCTTTCATCATTTGTCCTGCCCAATAGTTAATTCGACCAAAAGAAACAAACATTAAGGATGTATCCAATGTAAAATGAACAAGAGATTAAGATGTATGTATGTGTGTGTGTGTATAACTTTTTGTGGAAGGTGGAAGTGAATCCCTATCCAGAGTGCTTAATCACACACACACACACACCCGTATGTATGTAGGTGTGTGTGTATATATATATATATATATATATATATATATATATCAGCAAGCACAGGGAGATATATAGTTATTACATACATGATTCATACACATACTAATTAATCACTCTTACAGCACACACCAATCAGACTTCAAAAAGTGGGGGAATAAAGGGAAAAGGACACTCAAACCTACCCCATACTGAAAGCTGAAGAAAGAGACTCCTCGTCCTCCATGGAAACTTGGATGTTCTTGGATCTCATCAAGTACCCAACTGCTTCCTCGTCAAAATCCAGGAGGAATGCCAGTTTGATCAGCTCGGAGAGAGCATCGATATGTTCTTCTTTCTCCCTTAAGACACCCTCTGATATTACTTTAGCAAAGATTATTGCATATTCAATTTTGTTTTATGCCCACCAGATTTCTTCTTCTGCATAAAAACTTGAGATCACCTCCCAGTCCCAGCGCATCCTCTGCTCGCGTTAACACTCTTGATATTTCCTGAAGACATTGACAATTTATAACTTACCTCAATAGCCGATTCGGTCTCGAAGACCTTAAGATCAAGAAGACCCTTCACAGCTTCCTGTCTTTGTCCTGCTTCCAGTTCCATTGAAGGGTCCAGCAAGAGAAAGCCAAGAATAGTTTCAGCAAGCCTTTTCCGATTACGGTTCCCTTCTCAGGTACTGGCTGAAGCTCACTAGCCTCCAACAGTGATATCTTCTTTATGCACACAGATTCAGAATTTTCTAACACCAATTTTTTCTGTAGATGTAAAACTGGCTTCGTCCTTGGCAGGAAGGGATGTGGCTGTGGATACCAAACAAAAATTGAGTCAGGCGAATTCTTTGAAAGATGCTTCAGCTAGGATCATCTGCAATAAAAACATCATGTTTTTGAACAACCTTCAATAGATTCTGATTCTCCAGCACTTTTGACAAAGCGATCAGACAGGAATTTTCTCTGTGCTTTTACTCCAGTGTTTTGAAATATAGGCCCAGAATGAAGAACACTCGGAATGCGACAATTGCTCTTTGAATCTTCCCAGTCTTTCAGGATTGTGATGACAGAAGATGAGTTTGCCTCATGACTCTGAGAAAGAGGCAGAGGGTTGGGTTAGTGTTTCTCCAAAATATTCAGCTCTGAACCAAAGAGACCATCCTTGTCATGAATAACACATTTTTCAGGACCGATCCACACTCCATTGTGACTACCATTAGGGATCCAGATCCTTCTAGGAGTATCATTGGACGGCCACCACCCCTTTTTATGCAAGTAATTATAAACTCGAACAATAGTCGAAAATTCAGAATGAAAATCAAGGTAACAGGCAATCAAAGAGCACCCATTTGAGACTTCAACTGTCACTCCGATTGTTTTGAGCTCCTCCTTGTAATTATTTATGCCATTGCCATAGAATTCTTGGTCAATGAAGGTCCATCGTTTCTCCTTAGAGGAGCTGAGTCAGAGCCAAACAACAAACTTTGGTCCAGGGACTTTTGTAATCAGCGACAGTTTTTATCAACTTTACGAAGCCTTTTTCTGGAAAGCATCAGTCAAAGTTTAACCATCTTCCCGTAAAATCTGGATGCACTGCAGCAGAGAGAGCACGCTATGCTCTCTTCTGTTTTCCTCAAGATCCAAATACTAATTTTTTAATAAATCATTAAATTTCATACATTACTCAAGGAATCTAATAAACAACTCGGCATGTATGATAAATACAATGCAGCCTATAATTGGGCCACCCAAAGAGTCCCACCATATGGTGGCTCCTGATCCTTTTTCTGATGTTGGTATAATATAATTTGCATCATAATCTGTGTTTTTAAAAACATAATAAAAGTAAATAATTGCCTATAGCCTAAACGCATGAATTGGGAAAACATAAACTTTTATCTCCCCACCTTTCTTATGAAAAAAGAATAAAATGGCACATTGACATTCTTCTTATAACCACTCATAACATACCATAAAATGTTAATGAGAACAAGCCAAAGCCTATAGTGAATGGCAAATCAAAATACATATAGAAAAATTTTCCTTCAGGTCAACCTACTAAACCATCAAGGCTTATGATTGATCCATGATTCCTAGCCCATCATACTAAGCTACATAAAACAGATACATGCAACTGAACTAGGACTTAGAATCAAGACCCAAGAAGGCAACAACCTAATTGAACTACAATACATTAAATACCCATACCAGCAAGCGTGACTTGGGTTAAATGACCTTGTTTTGTTTTTCTTTCTTTTTCCTTTTGATAGGTAACATCAAGATTGAATTGAATTAAAGGCTGGCAAACATCCCGAAGCATATGGGAATTACACGCAAAAGGCCTTAAAGTAGAATCCACAAAAAAGAAGGGTAACAAAAACATTGCTCGCCCTCATCTAGGGCCCAACCAATCAAAAGAAAAAAAAATGATGAAAGGAAGAGGTCCTTCATCTATACACATCTTAGTCCGAGATCAAATTTAAAGCAAATAAGTTTTGCCTTGGTACCAGCAACTCCTCAGTAACAAAAGGCAAGTCCCCAGTCTTGCTATTTAAATTATCCCAAAAAATATAAAGGTCTGTCCTTCAAGCCTTTTTAAGCTTCTTACGCATGAAGGAGTTAAGTCATCCAAGAAGAGTCTCTTTAATCAACAAGGATTAGACCCAACACACTTCAAAGAGAGCAAAAAGCAACAGCTGCAGAACCCTAACCTAAACGAAGTGAAGTAGAATATGCTAATGGTCTCTTGTTTTTCAATGTGGCAAAGAAAGCATCTGTTTGCTAAAGATCATCCTATCATTTGCACCTGATCTAAAATTAAGGCCCTCCCCATGCCACTTCGTAACAGAAGAAACCCACCTTAGGTGGAATACACAGGCTCCAAATGACACTACTTCAGAAAGGGACTGCATCACCTAGATCCAAGGCATCATAAAGAGATTTAACAAAAATAGTGCTCGGATCTTGAGGAAAACAGATACCTGCAGCCACATACTTAACTCCATCTTTAAACTTGATAGTAACACCCAGTCTCTTCAGCTCTTTTCTGTATTCATGAATTCCCTGGCCGTAATAATTGTCGTTATCATCAATGAAAGGCAGGTAATTGAACACAGGTTCCCATTCTAATAAAAAGAATGCACTCGTTGGTGATCTAGGAACTCCAAGTCGTGTCTACTTCATTTGACTCACAGAATGCGTTCTATACCAAGGAAGACGAGATTGCGATTCTTGAAAACAGCTGAAAATCTCTGTGCTGCTAGTTCAAATTCCACCACCACTCCTGCTTGCTTCAACTCGTTTCTGTAAGACAAGATTTTCGTCCCATAGAAGTCTTCATCAATAAGTGGGAAATCGTTATTGAAAACTTTTGAAGGCAATCAATCAGTATTAGGGAGAGCAGTCGCGGCAACTTGTAGCCCTTGTTGGTCTTCAAGCATTTATCACCTTTAAGGGCCTGTCAAAGTTTATCGTATGATCTTGAATTGCGCTCGCAATCACGCATGCATTCAAAGAATAGCTTCGGCTGTTGGATAATTTGAGCATGCTCAAGACTTTAAGCGATCAGTTACAAGCTGGTATTTTTTGTTGAAGCCAACTACCACACCGAGCAGTTGGAGTTCCATTTTGTAACGAAGGATTTCCTTACCATAGTGATTCTCATCGATGAAGGGAATGTCACTGATTTGTGATGCAGCTCTCCATTCTTGGTCGAATAAAACGGATCCAACTGGAGACCTGTCACCACAGGAAGTCTTCAACCATCTTCCATCTCTGATGCTGTGGATGAATTCATTGGCTGGAAGAAATTTAAGCCTCAGAAATTTGATGAAATTAAGTATTTGAAACACATTGGATTTGGTCAAAGCAGATGAAGTTGCAAGGGACATTACGTGCTTCCCCACATACTGACACACTTCGCTGTATTCAAACATTACTCCCATTGTTTTGAGCTCCTCCTTGTAATTATTTATGCCATTGCCATAGAATTCTTGGTCGATCAATGGAATATCAACCATTACTGATTCATCCTGCAAAAGATCTCCAGCTGATGAATTAAATAGGAAAGACTCTGATGGAGGCCTGTATTCAGGACTGCCACTGAGGGAAATTTTGAGCCATCTTCCCATCTTAATGGATGTCAAGAACTTAGCGGGTAGATTTCGCATATATCTCAGGCTGTGAATCCAGTCCAACAACAAGAATGCATTTTTCTTGGTGAGTGGGGCATATGCAGCAGACAACTCAGTGTTGGGAGGAGATATATCAGGTATATCAGAAGCTGCAACATGAATTTTGAGAAACGTCATTAGCTGCCGCTCTTTTGTGATTGTACCTGCAAAAGTTGCCGGGCGCAGATAATTTTCTCCCAGCTCAACATAGCCTAATTCCCTCCTTGGATTTGCACCCATTAATTCCACCCATTTGCTTCCATTAGCAGGAACAAGAACCCCGTTTCTTTGAGTGATCACATGCCCATAGTTATCTACAAGTGGAATGCTACCACACAAACTGTCAACATTCCCCTTTGTTAGATGAGTGCTGGGAGGGGTAGTAACTAGAAGTGAACATGACCAGTGGCAGTTGTTGGTCACCCTTAGAAGGAGTTATAAAGAATGACAGCAAAGTCGTAAGGGCACTTGCAACACTAAACCTTCCTTGATTTTTTGAGCTTCATTCAATAGAGTCCCTCTCTTAGAAAAACACTTGATAGCTTCTTGTGTGCTCTTGGGCACTTAAAATATCTATCTGTCAAATCTAAATTCCCTGTTCCAATCTATCATCCATGAGATATACTTGAGACTCAGTGGACATGCAAATCTACTTAAACCATTCCACATTGTATTATTGCTTATAGGGCACAAAACGGCATCTCCATCGGGACCAACATATTTGAGGAAGGAACATTCTTCATGTCAGTTCTGCGGAAAGAAGCAATTCTCAGCAATAAAGCGTAGAAGCTCCAAATATCCTCCTGCCACTCCCAAACTAGATTGGAACTCACGATACACTTGGCATACCATTCGCTATTGACGGGTTCCACATCAAGAGTGAGAACGTCATGTACTCTCTGTATTGTCAAATGAAGAATTCGGGATATACTTTCCATGGGATGATAGAGAATCTGACTTACCCTTGCTTCTTCCCTTTTGATGTATCCCAAAGAAGGCATTAACTACACTCCACAATGTTTCTGAAAGATCTTACACAGTGCGAATATGGCGACATGGTGCGAGATGTGGGCGTGAAGTGCAAATACCATCTGTGTGAGCGTTATACGGGGATTGCATTATTTATATGGAATACGATTTGATGTTTATGTATGTCGTGCGTATGCATTTAAGGCGAGGCTTGACCACAGTAGGAAAAAAATTTTATTGGCATTCTTCCTTTCGTTATGAGACCTTTTGAGTCTGGGGGTGTATAGGGAGAGTGACAATGGACCTGCCCGATCACGGGCAGCCACTCTCTTTTAAATGAAAGAAAATGTGGGTTGATTTTCGAATTTTAGAAAATCCGTCTAGGAAGACGTTTCTTTGGGCCACTTACTTTTTTTTTGTTATTTTATAAAGGGAAAACCAAGTAAGAACAAAGCAAATGAGCTCAGTATGGAAAGCGGTCACAAAACTAGATTTTTGGGTCCGGGGATCAGATTACCTATCGGGAAGGTACCTCATATGAGGTACCACCCCTCTAGGCCCGGAACTCGGTCTCTACTAGTGAATTGGGTATGTGGGAGCATATGGGTCACGAGATGAATAATCTCTAAATTTAAACATACAATTTGGATCAGACCAGCCTAATTGGGCCATCTGGCATGCTTAAAAACACTTTCCCGATCAAAGAAGGCCGATAAGTACACATGGTCCTGGCCCGCGCGCTACATCAAAGGTTAGCCCGACAAACATATGACATGCATGACACTCAAACACAAAGCATCCATGTGAAATTCATTGCAAACATTAAAAGCACATACCTGTGGTCCCTAGCCAAGCGTTGTAGGGGAAGGTTAGTCGCACGTTTCAAGCATATTGTTCTCAAAATTAAATATCAAAAGCAAAGAAAGTCGGGAGAAACCATACATTGCATCTCAGCCACTCATTGATGATACAACACTTGTCCAACTATACAAACACGTCTATTCATCTCAAAGAATCGGTCTCGACAAAACACTAGACTACTATTGTAACTAACCACCCTTTGACCCTCACTTAGACCACAATTCTTACAGTCAAATGGAACCACATTAACCTAGCTAAACCCCATTTCGGACCACTAGCGTGGCCACAACGTCCCGGGCGAATGAGATTTGGACTCACAAAGGTCACGGGCTTCAATTAAACTGAAATTGGACGACCCCTACAAAACCCAACAAACTGGCTAATCCAGTTCCCCAACCGGTCGATCCGGTTGAGAAAAATTCTGAAAATTGGTCAAAACCTTCCTTAAGGAGTCAGGAATCTAACAAAACAAACGGTGATTGATTCTCAGCTCGGATTAGTGAGAACCGATCCAAAACACGGTAAAGTGTTCTAAAACGGGGTTGCAACCAAGCCACCCCAAACTGAAATTCAGCTACCTAAATCCCATGAACTTAGCTACAAATTCAACTACATAAAGCCTCAAAATAAAGCCACTGTTCCTAGAAAGTCATGATATTCACAAACGTCCCAACCTGAGATTTAAAGGAATGAACCCCAAGTAACCATTCGCGAGATGCAATGCTAAGGAGCTCAAGCCAGCCCCAAGGAGACAAGAGATAACATTGCAATCCACACCTACATTCGACTAATAGTGGGAACACCTTTCATTGACTGATACCTGGCCAAAAACATTACTGGAAAACTTAACTTGATAGGCAGGATGGTTGGGTTTCTTAGTCCACCCGGTTGTGAAAGATTTCAAAACTTGTCAGAACCTTTCTCACAAAGTCAAGAATCCAACAAGACAAACGGAGTAATATTCCGACTCCGAATGATCAAGAACTAACAAAAAAAAAAACCAAAGTACCAAAACTGTTGTTCCGACAAACATAACCCAATGAACCGGTTGGTTCGGTTTCCCAACTAGTCCATCCGGTTGAGAAAATATTTCAAAACTTGTCAGAACATTTCTCACAAAGTCAGGAATCCAACAAGACAAACGGAGTGCAATTCCGACTCAGAATGATCAAGAACAACCACAAACAAAGAAAAGTACCCAAATTGCCTTTCCGGAAAACCGAGACGTGATCGGCTGGTTCGGTTTGCCTTAATCCCGGTCGGTTGAGAAAGATTTCAAAACTTTCAGAACCTTTCTTAAAGTCAGGAGATCAACAGGTGGCAGTGCAATTCCGACTCAAATGATCAAAGAACCAGCACAAACAAAGCAAAGTACCCAAAAGCTGCGCTTCCGGCAAACCGAACTGATGAACCATTTGGTTCGGTTTCTAACGATTGATCCGGTTGGGAACAATTCTCAAAAATGGTCAAAACCTTCCTCAAGGAGTCAGGAATCTAACAAAATAAATAGTGATTGATTCTCAGCTCGGATGAGTGAGAACCAACCAAAACAAACCGTTGTTCTCTAAAGCCGTCTTGCATTTATTGAACCAGCTCTCATGTATGAGCGTGAAAACCGGTTCAAATGGTTGAGGAAAAACCTCAAATTTGGTCTGAATGTCCCTTAAAGAATAAGGAAACTAAAAAAATAGCGATTGCATGATTCTCAGCTCCGGATGGTGAGAACCAGCAGAGCTCAATCCGTTGTTTTCCATGGAGGCCCCTTGGCCAGCTGGTAGGCAAGCTCTCACGTATGAGTGTGAAAACCGGTTCTAATGGTTGCAGAAAAACCTCAAATTTGGTCAGAATGTCCATAAAGATTAGATGAACAGGATCTATTTCTTACATAACACAAAACGCAGAAAAGAAACCAAGCTAAGCATCCGAGAAAAATCGGCAAGTAATGAGTGAGGGCACGGGAAAATTGCCCCTCAAAGGTCCTTCCACTACAGTCTTTCTCTCCTTTTATATTGATTCCCTCAGCCTCTGAGCCTACCTGGTGTTTTCTGCCCCAAACTTTGGAAAGAGCCCAATCGGTCTCAGGAATCGACTTCCCATTAACTCCCTCCTCATTTTCATCTGAAATTTGAATATCTTAAGTTTTAAGCATACCGCCTGAGTATCCACATGGATTCATGGTGGGCTACATGAACTTAAGCTGGGCCCAAATGGACCCACAATGCTGCCCAAGGTCGAGCTGGAGCTTATGGGCCGAACCATATAGGATTTGGGCTCCAATCCTACTTGGTTTCACATAAAATTTGGCCGACTAACCGATTGAACGGGGATGCCAACGGTCCCGAAGTGGTTGAGAAAGTATAAAATTTTGACAGAATGTTCCCTGAAGAAATAAGAGCGAAAAAGCGATTTTAATTCAAGTTCGGATGAAGGGAGATATAGTCTGAAACAAGGAGAGTGCTCACCCGAATCACCCAAAACTGAGTGTTGTATCGTACTATCACGATGCAAGACTAGTCAATCGATTGGTCAAGCAGTTGACCAAAATTTATGATGCAACAGAAACCTCCTTGGCGAATAAAGAATCCAACAAAACAAGCGGAGTGAATGATTCGAGTTTGAATGAGGAATCTGATCGAAACAAGCTAAGTTCTTCGAATTTGACATACTCTAATAAACTTTGATTGAGCTAAAACCTCGGGGCACTTGCTTTCTATAGTACGATGCCAATAACAAAAATAGCCATGTTTAGTACTCCTAAGAGTGAACTACATACGCACTCAATGGACCACATACAAGCCCACCTGAGGCTCGGAGACAGACTAAGCCTAAAGAGCCCTAATGGTGTTACACCCATAGGATAAATGCAAGTGCTGAGGGACAAAATTAAGGGTCTACAAATATGCCCCTCTTCAATGGGGTGATGACAGTGAATCGTGGGTGCGAAATTCTGCTTGATGCAAGAATGAAATGAACTACAGTGAAGAACGAGATGATGACAATTTTGTCCCTTACTTAGTGCGAGAAGGCTAATGGAATCGAATTCGCTCAGATTGAAGGACTTGGAAAACCAGGCACGATGCACGGGAAGATGAAGTGATCAGACATGATGCGAGAAAAGATAATGAAATCAGGTGCGATCTTGGGAAGATGGGGGGTCGGATTGGCTGGGAAGGGTGGGGCAAGTCAGAAAAGGTTGGATCGAGTTGGTATATCGGAAAAGGGTGGAATCTACCATGGTGGGAAAGATTGGAATCCAGGGCCAGTCTTGAGAAATGGTGAATCAGAGCAAGTCTTGAGAAAAGAAGTAGAAATATGGGCGAGTACCGAAAATGTGGGATTCGGGCGAGTACCAGAAAGGTGGGATCAGGAGCGAGTGCAGAAATGTGGGATGGGCGAGTCATAGAAAAGGTGGAAATCCAGGTGATCAGGAAGATGGGATCGACGGAGTATCGAAGTGTCAGAGATCGGTTGAGTGCAGGAAGGTGGAATCGGGCGAGTGCGGGAAGGTAAGATTCGGGTGAGTGCGGGAAGGTAGGATCAGGGCTGAGTCTGAGGTAAATCGAGTGGAGTGGGAAGGTGGGATCCGGGCGAAGTACTGGAAGGTAAAATCGGGTGAGGGTTGAGAAAGGTAGGATCCGAGTAAGAATGAGTTAGGGCGAGTACCAAAAATGGGAATCCGGGGCGAGAGTCTGGGAAGGTGAATCCAGGAGCGAGGTGCCGAAAGGTAGAGAAATCACGAGTGCGGTAATGGGGTCAGGTGAGTACCAGAAGTGGGATGGGCAGTGCAGTGAAATCAGTGGAGTGGGAAGAGTGGGTTCCGGGCGAGTGGAAGGTGAGAATCGTGAGTCTGGGAGGTAAGAAATCAGAGTACCGAAATGGGAATCAGGGTGGATGTTGGAGAACGAGAGCAAGCTAAGCGAAGTTAACAAACTCGGGAAAGGGGTGGGCCCTGGTATGACGTCAGTGCGCAATAAATGGCTGAATAAACGGAAATCAAACACAATCATGACAAAAGAAAGGGGGATGCCCCAGTATGACAACAGAAAATGCCACAAATGATAAGCGAGAAACCAATAACTTAATAAGAAGACGGAAATAAAGGGGTATGCCCTTGTAGGACAATCTCACAAATGTGACCAAGGGTGAAAGAAAGGGGTTATGCCCCAGTCTAGGGTATCAATGCCATGTCAAATCCATAGCGCACATGTGGTCAAAGTCGGAAGTAGAAAATATCACAATCATTATTTCATGAAAAATCATCCATTTTATTCCATAAAGTGAGTATAGGGTATGCCCCGATATTGCACATCGTATGCAAGTGCCTCGATGAAAAAACTCACGAAATGATTTACGAAGACCCGATACGTCCCGAACAAGCGAACAAGACAGCATATGGGAGTCTTGTGCACCCTGCGGAGTTGGCGAATCGACCCCATTTATCACTTAGAAGCACTACTTACGTATGAAGAAACCAATGCATGTGGAGCATAGTCAAACTTTGATGCCAAAATATCTACAGGCGAAATGGGGCGCCGGTGTGCATGCGTGCGAGCCAATGCCAACATGAAGGATGGGGTATGCTGAGTGTGGGCGATGTAAGCATCAAGCTAATGGGCTATCAATGGTCCCAATTCTCTGTATCATCTGTACCTGATGCAACCAAACCGAATGGAGAAGCAATATGTGACCCTCGATACTCCCCAAGAACAGAGACTTGTCGACATCCCGTACTCAATCAGTAGACAGAACCTGTCCATATAAAATGCTTCGAGCAAACATGAGATCTCATGGTCTCAGGGCGGTCTTACAACTCGGACAATAATGTAAGCCAGGGGTGAAAGGTGAATGACATGATGGGAAACAAAGAAGCGAATACGATAAACCTTTTCAAACCCACGCACATGCATTCGAAGATCAAAGAATCATGTGAGCGAGGTGACTCAACCAACATTCGAATGAACAATGTCAAATGACAAGTGAAGTGCACCAAAGGACACATCGCTTAAGAAGCGAGACAATGTTCAATAAGAGTAGAAGAAGGCTGAAAGGGATAAGAAAAATGATGAATGGATAAAGCAAAAAAAAAGGAAGAAACAAGCTATGATACAAATGTGGCAATGTGTGACAATGGCCCAGACAACTCATCCCGGGGCATGAGTGAAGCAAGAGTCAGCATAAGATGGGAGTGGTGATCACGGTGAATCCCGGGGACCTAGTGTGAAACGTCAAGCTGTTTAATGTGTTACCCAGATCCATAGAAAGATGGAATCTGATGCTCCTTTAATTTAGAGGAATAAGCAGTCTCTTGAACCCAAATGACCTTTGATGACCCCTGATTATATTAAAGAATACCCGAACAAACAAATTTTTTTTTTTATTTTTATTTTTTTGCGTTGAACCGCAGTGGAGTCGAATGCCATGCTAACCTGATCCGACCAAAGAACCTCAAACCTCGATCTCGAATGGTCCTCGACACAAGAATCAGTCCAGAAAACCTAGGAGACGAAGGGTGTGACAAACCCAGTAGTAGCTTTGGGATGAGAACACGTCATCATCATACAAAAGGAGATAAAGTGAAATGAATAGAGAGATGAATTGAAACTAGACTAAAAAATGACGGTGTGAATTAAAATGGAGAAGAAAAGAAACTTGTGCAATGATGCGAGAAGAACAAGAAGAATGACACAATGCTCATAATGCTCACAGATCCGATTAATAAATAAAAGCGCTAGAGCTGGCCCATGTTAGTCGAAAAAAGTATAAAGGTTGAATGAAATAATAGGCTATAATACTTAGCGTGAGGCTCAAGGAGCTATGACCAGATATATCAATGTATTAGATTGTCACGATAGGAATATGGCTGCTCAAAGTGATGACCACCATCCTCGACCATGATCCTCACACATAAAACTTCTTTAGGTGATCCACATTAAGCTCAGTGAAGCGGTTGTGTGTCAGAATCATCGGCCAATTTTTGCTCCCTCAGGCCCTCCAGGTGATCTAAAACTTACCTCTTGGTTCGTTTGATCAATCCCACGGGACCTTGAGACTAGGTCGCCTTTTGGAAACTTCTGGGCTTGACCCTTTTTATAATCTACGAGGTCATTTTCCTCGTGAAACTGAACATGATCTGGCGCCTCTCGATCTCCTCTCATCAGTAGCTTATCATGGGTGGAGCCCTCGGTCTCGGATGTCTGATACTCACAATGCTGCTCTCGGGGATCCATCTCGATTTCAATGGCGACCTTGCCTCCAATACCCGTCTCACTGAAAAGTAGGTGTAGCCCGGTTGAAGTACGAAAAGATGTACGATAAGCCCGCAATGCGAAGGGAGATTCTCGGTAATCCACAAGTCTGTATCTTTCAAAATCCTCTTGATATTACTGTTTGCGGCCTCGAAGCGCCCAGTGGTGTGGCCTATATGCGGATGATCGATGATCTTGAATACCATACTCTTGGACGGTGTATCCACTTCGCCTACGAAATGCGCTCCTGCATGCGAGATCGACTCATGAGGATTCGCATATCGGTAGATAATGATCACGATGAATTTGGCCATTTGGCGTCGATCGACGCAAGTAGCTTCCACCCACTTAGTGAAATAATCAGTAGCCACCGGGGATGTACTCATGCCTTTGGAAGGCTGGTGAGAATCTCTTCCCGATAATATCAATACCCATCTGAAAGCGACCAAGGAGATGTAAGTGCATGCAACTTCGAAGGTGGCACGTGTGGTCTCAGATGCATTTGACACTCGGACATCTCTGGCTACAAACTGTAGCAATGTCTCATGATCCCGACCAAAAGTAACCGGTCCTCATGATCTTTACGCGTAGCATGTGGCCTCCATGTGTGCATTTACAGACTCCATGAACTGCTTGCCTCTATGTCTTTCGATTTCTGAGCGCGGTCGTTTCTGTGACCCATCAGGTGATCTCACATAAAGGCATCCCTACAAAATAACAAATCTTGTGAAGCGGCGTACCGTGCTCTCCTATCCTTGAATGTGGGCATCTCGAGTAATTACCCTTGTGAGAAGCTGATAAATATCATGATACCATGGTAAACTAATCCAGATTCAATATCTCAATCGAACTAATGATTAGCGGGTGCGGATGTAACACCCAGAAATATACCACGGATTGTTTTCAAGCATGTTTTAAGGTATTTGTAGCATAAATTGAATTTTCATAAATTAAATGCGAAAATATAGAAATTTAGAAACCCGGAAATTTGTACAAGATTTAAGGACAAAAGTGTAATTTGTCAAAAAGAGGCATAGAAGACATGAATTGATACAATTAGAGGTCAAAGATAAAATAACATAACTTGTAATAGAAATTAGTAGAAGATGGAGGACTATAAGGCAAATAAGAAAAACTTTCACTATAATAGGGGAGGGAGACCAAAAATAACTCATTTTTGGTCTCCAAACAAGGGCTTACGGGAAGAAGATGAAGAGGAAGAAAGAGAGAAATCAAGCAAAGGTATGGATTCTAGTATGGATCTTTGGAGTTTGAGTATGGAATTATATGGATTTTGGTATGATTTTTGTACATAAACTACTTGGGTATGGATTGGTAGGGTTTTCCTTGGAGAATAAATTGGTTTCCTTTTCTAGGGTTTTGTTAGGAATACATTCTAACTCTAGATTTAAGGGAGGTTGGGTTGAAGTCCTATGATAACATAGATATGGAATCCATCATAAGTCATGGTTTTGTAAAGTTTGGAGAACTTTGGTGTGAATCCTTGGATTCTTTGGCTAATTAAAGTGTTTGTAGAGTTGTTTGGAGGGATTCCATATTTAAATTTTGATAAAGGATGGAATATAAAGGAATTATGGAAGAAAGTGCATGAAAAATGGTGAATTCTTGCCATTTTTGAGCCAGATCAATGATACCAGTACCTTTGGAGGCGGTACCGTCATGTCTGAGTAGCAAAATGAATGGAGTATCGCTTCAAATCGATCACCGTCACCATCCTCGAACCGAATCGGTGCGGTACCGATTAAATGATGCGAGTACGATAAACTGATGCAGGTACCAGTTCCTACAGCCCTTGTTTGAGTATTTTTACATAATTAAGTTGTGGATTCACATCACCAGAATTGTGAACTCTAATAAATGATTAATAGGGGTTAAGATAAGAAAGAAGTAAGTGATAAATGTACCGTATCTCGCCGCCGAGGCGAAGCGATGGGAGCAAAGTTCATGCCCCAATAATAAAGATAGGAAGTTTTTGAATACATATAATTGTAGGAATGCCTAAGATCAGGTATTAAATGACACGGTACTCCTTATTAGTCTACGGCACTCCTGTTCAGTGCTCCGGCACTCCTGCTAGTGCTACAGCACTCTTTATTATAGTTAATTGCCGACATACTGCTAATGCTAAGGCACTCTGTTCGATTAGTGTAGCCTCTGCTTTGTCTTCTGACACTTCGAGTGTTATCTGATGTCTTCGGTGCCTGCCGTCTTTGTGTCTCACTCATTTATTGTCTTGGTTTAGGTATTCCCATAGTTATATGAAATAACTTTGAATGATGAATAAGAGTAAGCAAATGTGTATCGTTACGATACGTAATACTATGGGTATTTACGAGATAAGAATAAGCTACGTAACTCCTACGAGAGATTCGGAATAAACATAAAGTGGTATAAGCATAAGTTCTTGAATAAGAATAGGATTACCTTAACTCCTACGGGGAGATAGAGATAAACATAAGTCTGTATAAGCATAAGTTACGCATAAGAGAATAAGTTCTATAACTCCTACGGGAGATCCGAATAAACATAAGTACATTATAAGCATAAGTTACGCATAGAATAGTTATAACTCTACGGGAGATCAGAGATAAGCATAAGCATTAGCCATAAGTACTTGTATAATTCCATTATATGAATGCATGGAAATTTTGATATCCGTTATTGTTATATGCTGACTATACATGTGTATATGCATACTACATATGTTTCCCACTAAGCGTAAAGCTTAGCACGGGTTTTAATCCGTGTAGGTACAAAAGAAGGAGACAGTGATCTTAGCATTCTTGGAGCTGACACAGTGCAGGGTTCATCCTTTGTAGGTTCAGCGCTACGATAATGTAAATGTAAATGCCGTTTTGTATGTATGTAAATGGGACTTAGGCGTATGTATATGACAACATAAACACCATTGCAATTTAGTAGTTTTATTTTGTATTTTTGTATATGATATTTGGATTCTGTTATAAGACTTGGGTCCACCAATGTCTGAAAAAGCAAGTAAAGAGTCGAGTAGTCGCACGAACTCGGTTGGATCACATGTCAGATTCGGACCGGGAATCGGCGTGACGGCGGACTGGTCTGGTCAGTGAGTGGTCTGCTTGATCACTCCCGCGGGAATCTCAACCACGAGGCTAGGGTGGCTAACGCATCGACCAAAGCGGATTCTGCGCCCTGGGCGGATGTATATATCTCAGCTCGTCAAATCTAGCAGCCAGTAGGTCTAGAAGTAAGCATGGTAGGGCTTGACTTCTCATCTCAGGTCCCTCAGGATACCTGAGTGCTTTGTATAACTAAGTTGGAATCCCCGTGGATCGACTGTCTAATGCCAAGATCCATTGTGGTCCTACAGGCAGTAATGCAAGCCTCATACTCAACTATATTTTCTCAATCGGTGATGATCGGGAAAATACTAGCGGGGCGATATGGGAATGTAGTCACCTGTGGTATTCGATAAGATACAAATACCAAACCCAGTGATTAGGCACCATCGTACCATTGTCATCACAATAATCTTTAGTCATTAAATAATTATATGGGGAAATCATCGTCAGTGATTCTATCATCGGATCTTGCAAGAAGCCAAATGATTTGCAACAATGCTTCCTTTCACAGATTTAAATGCCATATCTTGAATATAAAACTCATCTGATAGAACCAACCATCTCATGAGCACCAGGTTAAGGCAGTGATTCGAACAAATATCTCAATGGATCCAATCGAGAGACTAAAAGTATGGAATACTACGTCATATGCCCTAGAAGTCTCTAGTAGTGAGTAGCTAAACGGCGTTTCAATCATAATATATTTACTTTTCGTATTCCAGCGCATCCTCTTACTCGGATAATAAATGGCTCGCTCCTTTCTTGAATCCCATCAGTGAGCTAACGCCATCCCAAAACTATGTCAAGCGGCAAATATAGAAGCGAGGCCGCCCGGTGTGGGAGGCACACTAAAACTAGGGGAGAAAGTAAACATTCACTTAATCTTCTCAAGCACGGTGACAATCATTATTCGAATCGTAAATTTGGTTCTTCCTCAGAAGGCGAAAGATAGGCTCACATATGGTAGTCATAGTAAGAAACAGTGATGTATTGTAGTCTTGCCTAAAGCCTCGGATCTCTTTCTCATTCTCGGAGCGGGCATGTCAAGTATGGCGCCAGATCTTCTTTGGATCAACCTCTATACCGCTCGCTGCCGTGTGAACAATTTCCCAGAAGTTACCCCAAAGGTGCACTTCTTAGGTTCAATCTCAATCTGAACTGTCGGATCCTCTCGAAGAATCTACGTAATACTTCAGTGATCACCTTTTTGTCTGGGACTGCTATCATGTCATCCATATGCCTCCCAACATCTACATGCATCATTATCATGGAATAAAATTAGTAGCGACTCTCGATAAATGGCTCTGCATTCTTGACCAAATGGCATGACAAGATGGCAATTAAGTACCCCACTCGATTGATGAAAGAAGTCTTCCTCCCATATCCTCTAGAGCCATCAAAATCTGATTATACGGAAAACCCATCCATGAAAGGACAACATAGGGTGCCTATGATCTTTATCAGCTAACATCTCTCCGATGTGTGGGAGAAAATCATCTTAGTGGCCTTGTGAAATCTAGAAGTCTTCAAACTCTAACTTTGCCATCCTTTTTGGGCAGACGACATTAGCCACTCCAGGATATTTAATATTGACGGGAAGCCAACAGAGTTCTTTTGAGATCTCTCATAACTGAGCTTCAAGTGAGGATCACGGTCTCCTGTTACCTTAAGCGGCCTAGCATGTGGTAGAAGATAGGCGGTGATGCTGACTATAATTAGGTCAAGGCACGGCATGTCCTCATCAGTGCTACAAATATCCAAGTATGACACAGTAGGTCCGATCAATCCACTTCTCTCATCGGGAGATAAGGAATAGCCAATCCACAATCTCCACGGGCTGTCACATTTTAAAATCTATCAACTTCAGTTACGAGAAGCAGTTGTAGCACCACGTCCTCTGTATCGAGGAGATTGGGCTCACAACTTACCACCCGGTGGGTCATCTGTCTCCATCATGTATCGCCTTATATGTGCTATGGGTCTTCAGTGGTCTGTCGAAATGTTGTGACCGCAAGCGAATGCTCGAAAATACTCGTATCATTATTACCATCGAAATGTCATCCAAAGCGGGTGACAAACCCGGACATGTGTAAAGAAAGAGGTGGGTCCATGAGTCGGATAGCTTCCTCATGAGAAAGCGATATCATGGTAATATGGTATTAACAAGTCCA
This sequence comes from Tetrastigma voinierianum, assembly GCA_016808115.1. Classification (NCBI taxonomy): domain Eukaryota; kingdom Viridiplantae; phylum Streptophyta; class Magnoliopsida; order Vitales; family Vitaceae; genus Tetrastigma; species Tetrastigma voinierianum. Next base: position 77,322 of record JAEQBH010006520.1, on the reverse strand, counting down.
TCACCATCAAACTCAGCGTAGAAATCGACACGATGACGGAGGGGCCTGGGTGGAAGCATCCAGGAATGCGGCTAGTCGTCATGTCCATTATTAGTGTCTGGCGTCATAAAGTGTCACATCGCCGATTATTAATCATAGAAACTCCAAACATGTCAAGCATAATAGGGCCGCAGAGTGCCGAGATACGGCGGTGCGATCATGTCCATCGTCCATGTAAGTATCGGAGAGTGCTCTGTCAATATCATCCCCGAATCCATAGGTAGATCATAGTCGGGGACCTCCTGGGAAGAGAAGCACATGGAAGCACTAGCTGAATCTCGGTGGTGGGGTGCGGCTATCATGGCCTCGGGTGGCTGGTGATCTTAGAACCTTCAGAGCTGTCACGTCTTAGGGCTGTTGAATTCCTCGAATCTCGGCCATCTTGAAGCAATTCGACTCCTTTTAAGTAGCGGGTGCATGCTCTGATCCTTTGGTAAAATGGTATTGCTTGAAAGTGTATGGGTAAAGGGGTAATCGAATGGAACCCCGAACAAGCAGCTCCACCTATCTCGATCCGGCATATCATGTGTCGTGCATCATCCTCGAAGGGTGTAACCTAATCCATATGGTATCGTAGTGATCATTGTGCAACGCAAACTCACGTGGCCATTCTTGTGTGACCCAATCGGGCCAAGCACCGGATCTGCTATCAATACCAACACCAAAGTACATTTAATAACGATAAAGACATAGGTACCATGTCTCTGTATAATCTCTAGCCCATGACTTTGGACCTCGTAAAAAACAAACGGTCGAGTACAGTGATGTATTTGTGTTGATTTGTAACTGCTTGGCGCTCAAAGGTAACAACATCTTTGTCGGAGTATATCGTGATGTCGCCCTCGTGTATGAACTTCACCTTGATGAAGTGAAGATGGTATAACACCTTCATGTGAATCAGTGACCCCAGCTTCGAGGTTAAAGGATAGTGGATCCTCGAAACACGAAGAGTATGGAGTATCCATTGGACCGATCATGACATGTATGGTAAGTACCATCGTATCTCAGTCCGTCATGGCTCTTCGCATGCAGCATGGATAGCTGCATCCGGATGGTGAAAATCCCAAGCAATAGCGGTAACGGTGGAATGAGAAGCGATTAAGGGGAGGGTAGTTATCGGCGATTAGACGACACCTGCATTTGAACAAAGCAACATCGATGAACAAAGGGCGAACACTAATTACGATCCCTCGGTGGTAAATCATTGTCGAAAACCTTATCGTATACCATCATTTGTCGGAAAGTGGTCAGTCCCCCTGGGGTGTGTATAACTCTAATGCGTGAGAGCTCTTATCAATCACGTCTCTCTATGTGTGCTAGATGGGCCAATGAAACTCCAAATGAAATGTGTGGGTCTGGGCCGGGTGCGCATTGGTGCAAAATCTGTCACCCTCAGATCTCTTATCAACATCGATGCCCTGACAAAGGTCTATCAATAGGTGGGGGAGTGAGCTACCCTCCCTCCTCGTAACAGAAATAAGACATCTCTATATGCGCCCATACTCCTAGGGACAGAATGAAGGGTGCCATGGGAGGAACATATTTGCAAATATTTTAGCGTCTTTGTTTGTCCTATCGAGGCATCATTCTGAATCATTCTGTGCTTTGGGACACATTGTTGACCATAGGTGTATCCTTCAAACACAGATATTACATACAAGCAGTTGGCTGAAAGCCTCTCCATCCCATCATCACCAGATATCTCATCTCCCAAAAACAAATCGAATGTACCACCGGGGGTAGGTACCGCTCGTAATAGCAGTGAAGCGATTCATGATCCTCAGGTACGTCCCAAATCAGCGAGCACGATCAAATCAGTCTGAATAGCGCTGCCTGATACTTTGCACAACTATAATATCATGACCAGCTCTCGATGTTAAACTGCGTTGAGATGGATCCGAATCCGGGTGGGGTAGGATGTGGTGGTGGTCTAGGTGGTAGTGGAACAATCAAACCCCCTTCAACCAATCTCTGAAATGCTCATCTCAGTGGCATCCCGAGTTGTGTAAACTGCCTGGCCGGCCTCTGTGGAGGTGGTGCTCTATAATGCTGATGGTATTGTACATGTGGCCTCTGAGGCGCTTGTGTAGCATATACTGGCTGTGGTGGCGGATGTAGATAAGTGAGCTGGCCGGTGAAGGAGTAGCTGGGTTGTATTGATTGCTTGTGTCATCTGGTAGGAGTGTGGCTGTCTTGAAGCGGAAGGTGATGTGGGGACTGTGTCTTAATCATGTAGTGGCACCAGCATGATAGTGCAGGTCTCGACCACATTGCTCCCTTAGAGTCTGAAGGGGAAGAGTCTACCGATAATCCTTTAGATATACCCTCCTCCCGTCTGTGGGGGCTGAACGATGATCGAAGTACGTATGTGGGAAGCCCGTGGGATGCTGGCAAGTAGGCGAAGACTAAGCATAATCATCTTGATGATCGGCGCTATGGTCTATCTATAATAGTACAAGCTTCTCTCTCAGCGGGGATGAATGAAGTGGCCCAGGCTCATCTGGCCTTTGCACGAGAGACTCCTATAACTCTCTCCGGGATACGTCATTTCTGATTAAAAGAATCTTGTGCGATAAATCTGTCCAAATCGGCCATGTCCTACACACCTCGAAGGATCCTAATGATGCAAACCAACGGCACCTTTCGGAGACGGAGGAAAAGCATGATCATCACATGCCTCATCTAATATATGCCGTGCATAACGGCGATTGTATGCTTGTAAGTGAATCTGGGGGCACCACATCCCGAGTGTACCTCTCGATGTCAGAGCATGTGGAACCGACTAGCAAGAATTTTGTTTGGAAGGTCATCATATGCATCCCGACCTATAACTCCATCGAAACATGAAGAGACACGATCCTCTTCTCAATCTTATCGATCACAGACTTTGAGTGTCATCGAAATGAGTAGATAAGAGCCCTGATAGTATGGCGTGGTCTCGATCTGATCATGCGGTACAAATGCTTGGCAGAGTAAGGGCTAATTGAGCGGTGGTGATGGTGGAGGTGGAGCTGGCGCAGTCTGGCGTATAGTGGGTCCAGATGTTGGTGGTGGTGGTGGTGGTGGTGGAGGTGCAGTAGAGTCATCTTGAGGTGCTCCGAGTGGCAATGGTTGGGCTGATGCATCGATCCTCAATCCCGATCCGATATAGCATCCAGGAGAGATGCCATGGTATTAAATGTTATTGATTGGTCGACGGTAAGTGTGCGAGGTCCATATCTCTATGATTTTATGTCTACTCTAACTGACTGTGTGGATCTGAATTTCTAACAAGTCTACCTCCGATCACGGATCAGGCAGAACCAGTCGCTCTTCATCAACAATCCACACCACAAAGGAAAGGGTAATTAAGTCCTGTGACTATCAATCAGAGAAATCAATCGATGTGCAATCCCATGCAATCTCTAAAGGAATGAGCTGACATGGCAACATGACAGCTATCCTGATGGCTCCACTTGTAGGAGCGGGATTCTGACATGGTAATACCTCAGGGGTAATGTGGCTTAAAGGCGATGGGGAAAAGGTAAGTCTAAAGCTGAATGATTGTACCCCATTATGGGATCGTAACTAAGATCCTAGCAGAACTGATAAAAATGACACCTGCCTTTGGCCACGCATGTATCCATGAAATCTAGCTCCAGAGTATCACTGAGGTCTTCATTGCTTGGATATACGTCACCTCCATAATGCTCCTAAACATCGATATAGCCCTACCTTTGAATACTATTCAAATCGCTAGCTTGGTGAAGGCAAACAATTGGGAATGACTCCACAGAGCAACATAGCGAAATCAATGAGGAATATTGACGAGAATAGTGATTAAGTAAGGGGATACACCACGTGCCCCACGAGCCACAAACAAATCAGCGTTAAATGCGAGAGAGGGTGGTCATGCGTAGTCGGTCATGCCCATGAAAGGCAAAGCTATCATAGAATATACACACAAACTAACCGCATCATACGATCGAGAAACATAGCTGGTACCGAATCCAGCCATGGTAAGCAGCGGCTTGAATCCAGCCCAATTGAACCTGACATGACCATTCATAAGTGAATGCTAAATACCAACCAAGTAAGTGACCATCGGTCATTTGTGGAGCCTAAGAGTCTATTGGTCAATAAACCATGTGCTCTAATATACCCAACTCAAATTCAAGCAGTCCTCTTATGAAACCCGAGTGCAGGTTCAGATCCCGATGGAGTCGCCAATTTGTGGACTACCCGATCCATAGGCCGAGAGCATTTCGCTTTTAAATGAAAAGAAAATGTGGGTTGATTTAATTTTAGAAAATCTATCTCGGAAGGAACAATTTTCTTTTTTTTTTTGAGTCGCCTGCTTTTTTTGTTATTTTTATAAAGGGAGAAGGCAGTAGACAAAAAGCAAATGACTCCGGTATGGAAGCGGTCCTCTGAGCTAGATTTAAGGTCAGGATCGGATTACTATCGGGAAAGTACCTCATATGAGGTGCACCTCCCCAGGCAGAAACTCGGTCTACACTAGTGAATTGAATATTGGGGCATATGGTCAGAATCAGATAGTCTCTAGACTAAACATACAACTTGGATCAGACCCGACCTAATTTGGTATCTAGCATGCTTAAAAACACTCAGCAAAAGGGCAAATGGCGCGTGCAGCTGGTCCTGACCACAGCATACATCAAGGACTAATAAACATAGCAAGCATGCATAGTACTCAAATACTGAGAAGCATCCATGTGAAATTCATTTACTGACATTAAAGCACATACCTATGGTCCCTTGAGAGTTGTAGGGAAAGTTGTCGCGTTTGAGCATGTGTTCTCAGAAATTAAATCTCTCCAGCAAAGAAGAAATTAGGGAAGAGCCATACATTGCATCTCAGCCACTCATTGATCTTTCTGACACTTGTCCGACTATCACAAACCGTCTATTCATCTCCAAGAGATCGGTCTCGACAAAACACTAGACTATTATTGCTTAACTAACCACCCCTTTGACCCAGACCCTAATTCTTACGAATCAAATGGAACCACATTAACCTGAACTAAACATTTCAGACCCTAAACGTAGCCACCACAACGATCTAGAGCGAAATGGGTGGACTCACAAAGTCACGGGCTTCAATTAAAGCGAAATTGGGCAGCCCTACAAAACCAACAAAGCTGGCTAATCCGGTTCCCCTGACGGTCGTCCGGTTGAAAAATTCTGAGAATTGGTGAAACCTTCCTCGAGTCGGGGAATCTAACAAAATAAACTGGTGATTTATTCTCGGCTCGGATGAGTGAGAACGAGATCAAAAGCTCACGAGTAAAGTGTTCACAAAAGCAGGAACTCTTAAGCCACCCCATTTATTAAAATGAGAAGACCATGGGACTCAACTAATTTACAAGCGATGCAGCCACACAGATCCACAGAACCAAACTGAAATTCCATTACCTAAATCCCTTAAACTTGGCTGCAAATTCAAGCGCATAAAACCTCGAATAAAGCCTTTGTTCCTAGAAAGTCATGATATTCACAAAACGTCCCAACACAAATTTCTGGGAATGAACCCAGTAACCATTCGCAGATGCAATGTCAGAGCTCAAACCAACCCGGAGACGAGACAACCTTGCAATCACACACCTACATTCGGTAATAATCAGGAACTTTCTCATCCAACTTCGATACCTGACCAATGCTTGTTTGAAAACTTAACCCAATGGTCAGTGGTTGGTTTTAACTAGTCCACCCAGTTGTGAAAGATTTCAAAACTTGTCAGAACCTTTCTCATAAAGTCAATAATTCAACAAGACAAACGGAGTGAAATTCGAACTCGAATGATCGAGACGACAAAAACAAGCGAGTACCAAAAGCGCCGTTTAAACCAAACAAAACCCAATGAACCGGTTGGTTCGGTTTCCCAACCGGTCCATCCAATTGAGAAAAGATTTCAAAACATTTTAGAACCTTTCTCACAAAGTCAAGAATCCAACAAGACAAACGAATTACGAATTCCAGCTTCGAATGATCGAGAACCAAACACAAACAAAGCAAAGTGCTGCGCCTTTTCGGGCCGTCGAACCAGTAGGCCGATGGGTTCAATTTCCCAACTGGTCCATCCGGTTGATAAAAGATTTAAAAACTTGTCAAAACCTTTCTCACAAAGTCAAGAATCCAACAAGATAAACACAGTGCAATTCCGACTCCAAATGATCAAGAACCAACACAAACAAAGCAAAGTACCCAAAAGCGCGCTCGTGACGAACCCGATAAGGCAGAGCGGTTCAGTTTCCTAACCAGTTGATCTGGTTGGGAACAATTCTAAAAAAATGTCAAAACCTTCCTCAAGGAGTCATGAATCAAACAAAACAAATGGTGATTGATTCTCAGCTCGGATGAGTGAGAACCAACAAAACAGCTGTTGTTTCTCTCTAAGTAAAGGCCCACTTGGCCGAGAAAGCTATTGGGCAAACTCTCGCGTATGGCGTAGAAAACCGGTTCAAATGGTTGAGAAAAACCTCAAATTTGGTCTGAATGTCCCTTAAAGAATAGAAGCTAAAAAAACAGCGGTGTGATTCGGCTCGGATGAGTGAGAACCCGACCAAAACAATCGTTGTTTTCCAAAAGCTGAGACTACTGACGAGCGTTAGGCCAGGCTCTCACGTGGCGTGAAAACAGGTTCAAATGGTTTGAAAACTCCTCAAAGGAATTTGGTCAGAATGTCATAAGAATAGAGTGGAGCCGAGTCTATTTCTTACCTCTTCCACAAAACGCGAGAAAGAGCAAGCTAAGCATCGAGAAAAAATCAGCGAGTAATGCGTCAGGAGCCGGAAAAGTGCCAAAGGTCCCTTACCACTTTGATCTTTCTCTCCTTTTATATTGATTCCCACCTCAGCCTCTGAGCCTACCTGGTGTTTTCCACCTTCAAACTGGAAAAGAGCCAATCAGTCTGAGGAATCAGCTACATTAACTCCTCCTCATTTTCCATGCAAGCTGAATATCTTAAGTTTTTAGGGTTGCTTCACCTGAAATATCCACATGGATTCATGATTGGGCTGCATCCTAACAAGCCAAGGCCCAAAATGGACCCACAATACTGCCCAAGGTCGAGCTGGAGCTTATGGGCCCGAACCATATAGGATTTTGGCTCCAAAATCACAAAAAACAGCGCTCCACACAAGCTAGCGGAGCCTAGCAGGTTGAACGGATGCCAACCCAGTCGGGCGGTTGAGAAAATTATGAAATTTTGATAGAATGTTCCTGAAGAATAAGGAGGCAAAAAAAAATGGTGCACCATTCCAGAGTCCGTATGAGGGAGATATGGTGAAGAGCAAGGGTACTCACCAAAATCACCCAAAAAAAGTGTTGTATACGTACTGCCCTGATGGACCAGTCAAACCGATTGGTCAAACGGTTGAAAAAAATTATGAATTTTTAACATAAACCTCCTTGGTGAATAAGGAATCCAACTAAAAAAACGACGCATGATTCTGAGTTCGGACAAGGGAGATAGGATTGAAACAAGCTCAAGTGTTCCGAATTTGACATACTTTAATAAATTTCGATTGAGCTAAAACCTCGGGGGTGGGGTACTTGCTTCCTATAACTTGTTCCAATAACTAAAAAAATAAAGCCATGATGACACTCTAAAGTGAACTACATACGCACTCGATGGACCACATACGAAACTGCAGGGAACGGAGCCAGGCCAAGCGTAAAGGGCCCTAATGGTGTTATATGAGAAAGATGGGTGAGTGTGACACCCATAGGATAAATGCAAGTGTTGAGGGGCAAAATTGAGGGTCTACAGACGCTCCGACGAGGCCGTGATTATGAAGGAGGCTGATGTGTGGCCTTGGTATTTCCTTTGTAAATAGTATTTTGTATAAAAGAATTGTAACTAAATTCTTTTGGACTATTATATAAACAGTCGGGTATGTAAATGTGGTAAGAGGGTCGTGATCGGACTCTTATGATTGTATTAGTGGTTTAATTTTCATATTTTATATTTAAATGTGAATGAATGGGTCCGGTAAAGGATGTATATTCGGGATATCAGTAGGATGGACCATGTGTGGTCATTACTACTTCTATTGGACCTGATTGGATGTGTTATACAAGTTGTATGTTGGTAGAGCTCCCTAGAACAAGGAGACTATACTGATTTTCAAAATATGGATCAGGCAAATGGGATACAACAGTGTGTGTCGAGGTCACCCGAAATCCACGGGAATTTCGCGGGTTAATGGGTTGCCAATGAACCAGGAATTTAGGTGTCATAGCTTGGTATCGAGCTTAAGGTTAAGCGATTACAGGAGCTGGTGAGTCTATCACTAGTGTTTTTGGGTATTGGATTGTCATAGTCAAACATCTAGAGTTAGGTGTACAAATACCTAGGATTAGTGGGCATGAGTGTAGAACACGACATTATGTGCACTGATTGCTTTGGTGTTCTAATATGTTCCACGGGAGATGTATTGTGGTTATGTGAATATATGCATGATAGAATGTGTATAGAAATTGAAGAACACTAGGGTTAGCAAAGCGTGACATAGGGGGTTGAAAATGAATAAGCATGATTACATTAGGTATTATTGTATTAGTGTTTGGCATTATGCACCACTAATGTGATTAATGAAAATAGAGAATCTCAAATTGCTATTTTAACTTGTGTAGATGGCAAGTTGAGGGTGCGAACGTAGAGGTCATCCACGGGGCAGCAACCGACCACCGCCTGGCTTTGACTAGCAGGCCTTTGTAGCGGCCATAGGTGTTTAAGCTCGCCATTATCATTTGAGTGCAGGCTGGGGGTGGTAACTCGCGGTTTATAACTCATGATCCTCAGGCATTCACGGGATGGGGATCCGATTAGAGTATTGATCATTGGATTCAGATGGAGTGGAGAGGATTTTGGAGGCTATGGAGATCACCTCGATGCTACGCGGATCAGGCTAGCCACATTTCGGCTAGAGGGTGAGTCCACAGTAATTGGGTTAGAGTCTCGAGGATCTGAAGACTGATGACATGGGAGAATTTGAAGAGAGCTGTTCTTGGTGATTTTCATCTTCAGACATGTAAACAAGGAGTTCATGAGTTGGAAACAAGGAGATATGACTATGCTTGAGTAAGTAGCCAAGTTCACATGAGTTGGCATGTTTCGGGGATGACTTTATGGCCATAGATATGGCCAAGGTGCGGAAATTCGAGGATGACCTAAAGTTGTCCATCCGGGGCAAGATTGTAGGATTTCTCCTAGAGACATAGAACTATGGTCCCGGGTAATTTGTAATGATAGAGAGAGATAGATGGCCTTTGAGCATCAGGAGTGCGAGTCTTTAGTAAGAAAAAGGAAGAAGAGTCACTATTCATGCTTTCGAAAAGTAAGGACCTGTTCCGAGAGAACAGTCGAGTATCAGTCGCGACTATCGGGACCAAGGCGGAACAAGGATGCGGTCGAGACGAGGGAGATGATATGTTTCCTCTTTATTACCGGCTGAGCGTAGAGGCGGATTGCCCACAAGGCGTAGATCGGGGACGCTGGGACTGCCATTTGTCTTGGAAGGCATCGGTGGGACATGCACCGATATGGTTTGTTCCTTCTCACCACGGTGGCAGATTGAGGCGGTTTCAGTCACGAGGCGCTACGTAGCACCTTGGTGTCTGAGCCCGACAGGGGCCAAATTATGGGTGGGGAGTCGAGGGGCGGGGCTCATAGGCTAGGACTTGGGGACTGGGGGTTATTAATACCATACGTTTACCACTAGCTATACGTATAGATCAGCCAGATATGCAAGGTACGTTTCTACTCTTGCAACATTGACCTAGAATATTGTTCAAAATAGGGATGCATCATATTCATTACTGTTGCATCTTGTGTGATATATTTGAGTTTGGAGGTTGAGACCCCGGGAAAAGTAGTTGTTTGGAAATTCTCCCTTAGGAACTAGGGTGAGGGTTGACTATACATGTCGGGATTGTGAGTGAGAGATCTTTGGGCCTCTACTCACGGTGGACCAGAGAATCATGAATAGATCCGAGGTTGATGTCATCCTCGGGATGGATTGATTAACGGCACACTAGGTCGTCATAAATGGTGATTGAATGAGAGTTGTGCAAAACCGCAAGGGACAGTATTGGTATATGATTACCCTGAGAATTTTGGGATGAAATTCTTTTAAGGGAGGAAGAATGTAAACCGAGAAAAATTGTTTTACGGCATTAAAGCATTAATTTCGGTTGAAAACCAGAAATTTCTAGATCTCGGATGACAAAATGGACTTCACCGTTGAATTCGTCTCGCGAAATCTAGTTACCCCGTCAAATTTCGTCGGATTTCGAGACAGTCGAAATTTCACGTTTTTCGAGGTGTCGGGTGACACATGGCATGACATGTTATACACTTGTGTGAATGGCTCATATTGAGCCAGATGTCAAGTGGAGGAAATAATGAAAAAGATAAAATAAATAAATAAATAAATAAAATAAAAAGATTGAAAGTCAAAAGGGAAGAGGGATTTCAGCATAGAGAGGGGAGAGCGAGAAGAGAGAGTGAAAATTTTCTTTTTCTTTTCTTCACTTCTTTATAAGATCTACGGATACGGTTTTTGTCGGAGTAAAAGGCAAAGTCGGTCCACGCATCGAGAGTTACGCGTGGGTACCAAAATCTTAGAGTTTAGTCAAACTTTACGAGGTAGAGAATTTTCCTACTTAGGTTATTTCTGCCCGATTTTTTAAAAATATTGATCCCGACAAATGAGACACAACAGTGTAGTATCGAGTCATCCAAAATCCAAAGAAATTTCGCGAGTTGACGGATTGTCAACGGGACCCCCGGAATTGGGGTGTCACACTTTCTCAAGCAGCATGATGAATACTAGTTCCATTACTATCATGCATAATGCATAAATAAATGTCTATGCTCCAAATTTCTCTAAATGCTTGAGTAAATCCTGATGCAGACCAGGCAACCATTTTACGGATATTAGAAAAACCTTAAAACTCGACCTCCATTAAGTAGTCCTAAACGGTAAAAAAGAAAAAAATTTGGACCCTAGGCGCATTTCGTCGAAGCTAACTTTTGTCTCAAATAGAGTGTTTCTACTCTCTAAGTTCTAAGACTTAAAAAATGAGTTTTGTCACAAACTAATACAAATTTTAAAAAAAATTATGAAAATAATTTGAAAATGAAAATAATGTTCAAACTAATGCGTCGTTGGAATACACGTCATCAAAGCCGTACTTTCGGTGTAAAGATGAGAATTCGATTTGGGAATGAGGGCAAAAGTAATTTTGATTACAAAATTGTAATTACGGTTAAAAATCCGTGAGCAAAATTTATACCGATCTCAGGATGGCCCGAAGCGGTTTGCACCGTTGGAATCGTCTCAGCGAAATCTAGTTAGCACGTAAAATTTAGCAATTTGATGGGGCGGTCGAGATGCACTGCGTTTTCGAGGCATCTCGTTTGGGTGTAGTAGTGATTTTCGATGCGAATAAAGGCACAAATAGCATGTACTCATGTACCATAAGTGGTATGAGTAGAGAAATGATGAAAATGGACGGCCGAGGTAGTGCCGAATATCAATTCTGGTAAAAGAAGGACATAAAGGTCATTAACTAAATCTTAAGTTACTAAATGACAAAATAGGGAATAGTTCTCCTTCTTCTACATTAGGCCAAAAGGAAAAACGTGGGAGCTCATTTCGGTGGAGATACAGTGGCTTCAATGGAGTTTTCTAGAGAGAGAAGGTCTTCCTTCTCACCAGAAGCGCCACATGATCGGACCGTTGGATTTCGACGGAGCAAGAAGAGAGCTTGGTCTCACCTTGGGCTTGAGCCCTGCGCGTGGATCCTAGGTTCTGAGTTTTGACAACTCCAAGAGATAGGATTTTCTCCTACTTGTGTTTATTCCCATTTTAAGGGTTTTTCGATCTTTCGAAGGTGGATTTGAGGTCGTGAGGGGCCGTTTGGTCGGTCCAAAACATGGGAGCCGGAGTGTGGGGAATTTTCTTGGGATTTTGGGTTAGCCGTGTGCCCGGAGGCTGAAGTGGAGCTGTTTTGTGTGGAATTTGGCATTAAAATGCATGCTTGAGATGATAAAGGCCGGGAATGGGCCGCTTGATCGGCCCTAAAACATGGGACCGAAGTGTTAGAATTTTGGGAGCCGATTTGGGCAATCTAGATACTGTTACGGTCTGTTATGGGTCTTTTGTGATAATTTATTCAACCAATTATCTTGGTGTTTATGAGATAGGGAAATGGAGTAAATTCGGTTCCAAAAAGTGAAACCGAGATTGGACAAATTAAAATTTTGCCCGTGGAGCTGACCTTCTTTGAGACATTCGGGATTGTTATCAATCCAGGGTTGTGTAAGTAGATAAAATCGATCCATGTGTTTTGGTTTGAACTTGTATGAAATGAATGGCAGAGTTGGTGTGGTGCTTAAGAAATCAATAGGTTAATGTAATAGGATTAACATGAGATTCACACAATATATGGAATATAATTGTGTGTATAGAATATTGGGAATAAAAATTGTGGTTGCTCAATTATATGGAATATAATTGTGAGCATAAACCGTGGAGATGAAATTATGAATTGCTCAATTGAGCTAAATTGGGTGATGCTTGATGTGTTAGAATTACATGCGTGTAATTATAGTTGATTGAAAATATGCATATGGACATATTGTGTAAATGATTTTGAAAATGGCATAATGCATTTTCATATGCACTGGGTAGCCTAGAATTATGTGTGAGTGCATGACAAGGTATTTTTGTAAGCGGATATGATTGCGAAAATTTCGCGGGATGATATTAGGAGAATTGGGTTAGGAGATGGAGCCCAACGGATCATTCGGATGAGGACCATGATGTTTCGGAGCTCACCAACCAATTCACCTCGGAGGGTAGTCAATATTTGTACAGTATATCGGTAGTATATTTTCAAGAACAAAAGTTTTGTTTGAAAATGATTATTTTCTCATACATGGCTTAGGCAAGTGTGGTGAGTCGGTGAGGACTCGTGACATGGGGATGGCGTGTAGACATTGAGTAGGATCATGTATTTACTTGAGTGTGTGTTTAATTTAGACATTACCTTGCACTTAGGTGGTGAGTAGCCCACTTAGGGGCGATTCTCCTGCAGGCTTTAGCTCACCCCGTCGTGGATCTTTCTGGGTACAGGGAGCATGCGAGAAGACGGTTCGTCCTCGAGGTTGTATTAGAAGAAAGCCGGGTTGTGGCTTTGATGTATACATGTATTAGAATTCTCTAATTTTAATGTATGTATTGTATAAAGAGTAAAAACATATTAACTCTTGTAACTATTGGGTATATAGTTGGATTCATAGTCGGCATGTATGTTGAGTATTGTTATGGGCCCAAGTGGCCATATTGGATATATATTGCATATATTGAATTTGTTTGGGACGGTATATGCGAATGCGTTTTGGGTAGAGCTCCCGTACAAGGGGCTACGCCGATTTTCTAAAGTGGCTTCGGGTAACCCGACCTCCACTTGTATTCCGCGGGTTGACGGGTAGTCAACGGACCCCCGGGTTTTGGGGCGTCACACTCGGTGACTGTTGCTTTAACTTAAAATTACAGCTTTGATGATATGTATTCCAACATAGCCCTGACCCACTAATTTGGGCATTAGTTTGGTTTTCAAACTATTTTGATAATTTTTTTTCTAAAAAATGGAATATTTTGGAACATTACCTTTCTCTCCGATATAACCTCGCTTCCTGTTGCCTTTCTTGGTGGACACTCCCAACTGCATATAGACTCTATGTTTTAGATGAGAAACCCTTCTAATTATGCAAAATCAACAACGTCGTCAGGCTCCCGTTGCCTGTTATGTCCTCAGAAATTATAATGAGCTCCAGAGATGGATTCACACCTTCCGGATACTCGTTATCTTCTGCATTCTGTTGCGTAAATTTCAAAACACTTGGTTCATAATTCATAACATCATTTCATTTGTTAGCATAATCTCCAAGAAACAGAAACCACAAATTAATCGAACGTCTCATAGCCTTCGTTTTCCTCCGTTTTCTCAGCAACCAAAATGCATATAATAAAACGCAGAGTGCCGACCAAATCTCAAAAACAAACAAGACAAACGTATAAAACACAAACCTGAATGAGCTCCATGAGGAAATGAACATCCTTGGCGTAAAGCTCAGCAGAGAGATTCTTCACCGCTTGATGAAGATCCTCCATCAGCGGATTCAACTCTCCGCCGATGGAAAACTTCTTCCTCATATCTCATCTATATGCTCCTTCAGCGTCGCCATTGCTGCTCCTCCCTGATTCTCACAAAGCACTCTTCGGAGTTCAGTCTATGGAAGAAGCGGCAGAATGAAGTCTGTATCAACAAATATCAATACATAAATGTAAGAATTGAATTTCCAATCCGTCGTCGTTTTGGGTGGACTAAGACTGAGAAAATTAGTTGACAAAGCAAAACTTATGAAGGAATCAATAAACTTAGGTAAGAAGAAAAAAAACGGGAGGAGTCATACGGCAAAACTTTGAAAAAATGTTGTTTGAAAACTAATCTTATAATCATAGTGTAGTTTTTTCATATAAATTTGATAATTAGGATAAAGCTTCAACATGTGGGTTTTAATAATTAAAAAAGTTTAGAGAAAAGCTGTTTAGATAGTGTATCTTCTAGAGATACTTTTGAATTTTTAGAAAAAGTGTCGTTTCAAAATACACTTTTAATATAAATTCAAAAATTTTAAAATTATGAAGGTATTTATTCAAAATACACTTTCAGTATGACATTTGAATAATTTTAAAAATGTCTATTCAAAAGATATTTTTAATTTTCTAACTTTTTAGAAAGTGTTTATTTAAGAGACATATTTAGGTGGTGTTTGTTTTTTTTACTTAATGCTGAACATAATTTTTTTTTAGTTTAATCTTGAATAATCTTAATAACGTTAAGTATTAAGTTGTTTGTTTTTAATATTAGGTGAGTAGTAGGAATGACGGTAGGATGGATTAATGTTGGCTACGTCCCACCTTGCTTTTAATGGCACAGATTTAATTTAATTCTAATCGAGTTTTTAACGGGTTTGGGTTTATTTTCTCAAATATGAGACAGGTTTAGGTATTTTTACTCTCTGTAAAACCCGAGAAAATTAGAAATTTTCAAAAATGACAAAATGTTAATAAAAATAATAAATTGTCATAAGAGTTCAGGAAAACTTAGAAAATTTTCTAGATCTCGGATGACGAAACGGATTGCGTCTTTAAATTTGTCTCGCGAAATCTAGTGACTCAGAAAAGTTTAAGTGGGTGAGACAAAGCGGAAATTTTTCGATTTTAGGTGATAAGTGTCAGTGACTCTAGAGACGATATTTTTATGAAAATCTCGAAAGTCAAGAAATGACTTAAGCTAAGTTCATTTAAAAAAAAGTGAACTAAAAATAAATAAATTGTTTCGGGATATAAACGGACCCCGAATAAAGCAATATTAACCATGTATCCAAAATAATAATAATAATAATAAGCTTCGCCCCAATTATATTTTAAAATTAATTTTTTATTATTTTATTTTTATACTTTAATATAAATTATTATTATTATTATTATAATGTTTTTTAATAAATAATTTATAAAAATTCATAATATTTTTATTTTTATAGAAAAATATTAATTTTAATATAATAAAAAATATATATAAAAATAAAATTAAAAAATAAACAAAAATAAAATGTAAGCGGGCGAGGTTTGGGAATTTTCCATCTCGCTGACCTATTAATTTTTTAAATGAGACAAGTTTAAGAATTGAAAAAAATAAAGGAGCCGAGTCGAGATGAGACCGCCCCGTCCCAAACCCTTCCGTTGTCATCCCTAATAATGTATATTGCTAACTTTTCTTCTTGTTGGACAATGATTGAGTTTTTCTCATTTTTGTAGAAAATGACTTTTTATGAATAGAAAAAACCAAATATTTCACTTTTTCTATTCAGAACTTTTTTAAAAAATTTTACCAATAAGTCGTGAAAATTTAAAAAAAACAAACAGTTTAATGCTAAAAGTTATTTAACTTCAGCATTAAGTCAAAAAACAAACGCCACCTTAGTCTTAATTCAAAATTTTCAAAATTTTGAAGGTGTTTCTTCAAAAAACACTTTCGATGTAAATTCAAAATTTTTACAATTATGAAGGTATATTTTCAAAATACACTTTCAATTTACATTCAAAAATTTTAAAATTAGAGAAAGTGTCTTTTAAAAATAAACTTATAAATCTATATAACAAAAACTATATTAAATTTAGAAATATTTCTAAACTTTTTTGGAGAATACTTTTTGTTTTATACACTAGATGTCTAAATGCTCCTTGCTTGGGTGAATCGGTTGTAGGATGAAAAATGGTTCCCATGAATTTCGTGGACCGTCAGTAGCATGTAAATTGAGAGGTTTTGATGTCCCAAATAAAAAGCCACCAGTGTAATTTGATTATTTTTGATTTTATTATCTTATTAATCTGAGTGATCTTTAAATTTCTATAATCTTTGCCAACTTGTATTTATTTCCATCAAAATATATATATATATATATATATATATATATATATATATATATATATATATATATATATATATATATATATTAAAGAGATAAATTTATTATTCATATTAGCAATACAATTCCTGCTAAAAACTTTAGAGGATAATACAAGCATCTAAGTTGATAGTTAAAATGATCGACACCTTACATATTTGATAATCCAAAGATGCCTAAAATATTAAGATTTCATTTCTATAGCATATTGACGAACATGATTTGATCCGATAACTCCGCGGGTTGAACTTTGACATCTCAAAGCAAAAACTCATAAAGAAGCTAACCATTGATGACACAACTATGGCGTAACAAGTTGATAACAAAACACGCCACAATAAGGTAGTGACAAAACACGTCATAGCAGGTTGATGACAAAAACATGAAAACAAAGACAAACTCATATCAATATGGAAGAAACCACTTTATTAGGAAAGAAAACCCGAAGAAGAAAACAACGGAAGGGGTGATTTCAAGTAAAGAATGACAAAAAAAAATCACCCTTCCTCTCTAACAAACAAAGGTATGAACAAGAGAACAAAAGGAAAAACAGCTAGGGTTTCCATAATCAGTAATATATATATATATATATATATATATATATATATACTATATATATATATATATATATATATATATATATATATTACAGTTTTAAAACTTATGTTCTAAGAAACAAGAGAAAAACACATATTAGGGGAAAGTTTTTTTTTGGTTCCGAAACACATAAAAAACATTAAATTTAAAAGAACAAGAAGAGTTTTTAGAAACTCTTCAAAAACATAAACCAAAGAGGCTTAGTTTCCTTATTTTTAGCTACTTTCAAAAACAATTTGTTGGTTTGAATGTTTTGAGTAATAATTAAAATGTAAATAATAATTTAAAATTTTTTAAGTTCATAATACTTCTACGACAGATAAAGTTTTAAAAACTAATTTTCAAATATCAAATTAATTCTATTTATAAAATAAATCCTGAAATTTATTTTTTGGTTTTCATTTCCCATGGCTATATATAAGAAGATATTATGGTTGTTAGCAAATAAAACGTTAGTAGTTTTGATTTTGAGTAATAGACAAATGAAATGAGATTGAATACAAATAGTGATTTTTTAATTTATTATAATAATAAATAAATAACCACATGTTCTAAAATAAAAGAAATTAGGAACTAAATAAATAAATAAAGAAGAAATAGAGTCATTAGAGAAATTTCAATGTTCATTTCAATTGGAGCTGAAAAAAAAAAGAAGTCGATATCAATGTCGACATTGTTGATTGAGGCTATCTATTTGTTTGATTCGAAAGTTGTTTTGTCTAAAGTTATCAAAACACATTGAAATACTTTTTACTAAGATTAAAAGTTTTTTTTAAAAATTTGAATAAATCAATTAAAATATATTTAATGTGTTTAGTAACTTAACTTAGGTGTTAGATAATATTGATTTTTTCTTAATATAATTAAGGTAAGAGAGAAATTTCCTTTAAAATGTTAAATTTTGGTATTTAAAATACTTTTATATCATCAAATAAAATATTATAAATAAAGCATTGCAATTTTAATTTTGTAATTTGACATTATTTTGTTTGTCATTCGCTCCAAATACACTTTTATTTGAGATGGTTGGGATCTCTCTTAACTTAATCAATAATTTTGAGTTCGAGTCCTCAGAATGTAGTTGTGTTATGTGGTAGATCAGTTTTATTGTCCTTGTGGTCTTTTTCTGCTCGTATAAGGATTAGTCTGGATGTGGTATGACTTAAAGGCGTCTTTCGTGTGTGCACGACCCCTTATGACACCTTATGGTTTGACAAAAAATACTTTCAAATAATTTAAGATAAAAATAAATATTCTGTAAAAAGATAAAAAGAAATATTTAATTATGTGTTAAAAACACTTTCAAAATGTTAGAAATTATTTCTTTAAAAAATACTTTAAAAATTTTCAAATATTTCTAAATACCTAAAATATTATTTTATCAGATCATCTAAAATTTGATGATTTAGTTCAATGCAATTGTTAAAGAATATGTTATTTTGTCTCATAGCTTTTAAGTTTATAACCCTAGTGATTAACTTCAACCAAAGGGGAAACCTTGAGGAAGAAGAAAAGAAAGTGGAGAAGGAATCAATAAAGGGTTGGAAAAATAAAAGAAATTAAATATTTAAAAGACGTCATCCTAGTGGAAAAAGAAGGAAAAAGTTTCAAATCCCTGTACTAGAAAGCGAGTTCAAGTCTTAATCTAAAGTCTTCATGGAGTCGTTGCTTTGGCCTTTCATATGGAAAAAAAAGCATGCAAGGAGGGAGAAAACATGCCACCAATAAGATAACTGTCAAACACATATCGGACGTCGACTTAACAAGATCAAATTATATAGACTAAGTCACCTCGGAAGCTATAGAAATTGTCATACTTGAACGTGTTAGTGGAACACGTGGGCGTCATTAGTCCCTTGACACGATCACCCACTATGCATTATCCCACTATGATGAACGTCACGTTTGACATTACGAACAAATTGTAATTAGCCACGTGGCATCCCTGAATTAGTATAAATGGATAGGCTATAGGTTTAACTTAAAGGATTTTCTTTGACAAATCAGAAAAATATAAATTCTTTGGGAAGTCTCGGGATTTTTTATTTAACAGTATTTTCCACACACGTGATTTCGTTAATTTCTTGAAGTTGTAAATTATAAATAGAATTTATTAAGGTAATAAGCTTCCAACCTCTTGTAGTTAAGCGTTAATTTGTGTGAAAGGGAAGGAGGTTAGAGTCAGTATGACAAAATTATGAAGAACTAGATTATATTCTGATATTTGAAACTTATAAAAAGGGGAATTATGTAAAGATACTAGGAAGATACCAAAAGAAGGAAAATAGATGGCAACTTTTTGAAATTATTAAAACATGTGATGACTCCATCAAATAAATTAAAATATACAATGGAAACAATAACTCCCATTATTAAGATAAAAATGTTTTCATGTAGCTCATGTGGTAGAGCGTTCAATGTTTAAAAAATGCAAGGGCATAAGGAGGGCATAGGGAAGGGAGGGGAGTCTCGGGTTCGAGTCCTATCAGGGACAGTTTATTACTATTGCACACATGCTTACTATGTTAATGTAACAAACTTTTGTTTAATATAACACTAAATTTTGTCTAATGTAATAGACTTTTTGCCTTATGTAACATATTTTGTGAAGGCATGTTACATTAGGCAAAATCTATTGATAGACAAAAAGTTTGTTATTATATAAAAGTTTGTTACATTAATTAACATAACGAGCATGTTATATTATTATTGTAAGTATGTAGACTCAACACATGAGAGACCTAACGGGAGTTACTATTCCAATTGCATGTTTTAATTAATTTGGTGAGTCATCACATGTTTTAATGGTTTCAAAAAGTTACCTTATATTTTCATTCATTTGGGTCCTTCATATCACGTTTACATAATTTCCCATTAAAAAACAATAGGCACAACAACTAAATTGATTGATGGTGGGTACCAAGATTATTCACATTTATTCACATTTCCATTCTAAATAGATTTATAATCAAACATGCCAATGATGCTTGACTCAGTGGAGCTAGTGGTTAAGGGTTGAGCGGAGCATAAGAAAGGAACAAGATTCGAGTTTCCACAAGAACAAAATACTATAACATTGTAATACAGAGTGAATAAATGTAAAAAAAATGAAAAATTAGAATGGTGGATGGGGATAAGTAGGAGGATTCTCCATACTTACTTTTCATATCTTGTTTAATTTTAAATTGCTTTTCCTTTTTTATTTTTTTATTTTAATTATGTTAGCCTTTGAAACTTGATTCAAGTGGTAAATTGGTGGGATGGGAAGGAGAGATGACATGTTGATCGAATACAATTTTCTAATCTGTAAATATTCATAACATGAAAAAAAAAAATTGATTATATAAAAATTAAAGACATGTAATTTATAAATATATTAATTTTTGAAGTAATATTCACTTTGCATTTACATCATATTATTATGTTCCTTACAAATTTGTTCTCATTGAGACTCAAACCTTGAACCCCTAACCTTTATAATATAGCTTGATACTTAACCATTTGTTTTTGAAAAAATAATTGTTGGATCGAAGCTATGGCCATTATAGCAAGAATCAAAGAAGTAAAACAAAAATCGTGGCATTGAAACAAACATTAAGGTTAATGGGAATAATGAATCGATTCGAAGAACATCTGACAGTAATTCAAAAACTAAAAAAAACAATAATCGAAGTATTAGTTTAGACTACGATTTTAAATTTTTATGTTAAATCATATTTACAGAATTCTGGTTTAAAGACTAATTTGGGTTTAAAAAAAAGAAAAAACATATTTATATACAAAAAATACCAATCTTTTGATTTGAAAAAATATAATAGTCAATTCTTAAAACACCACAACTGGTTTAACTAAGATTAAAACCGTAGTCACTAATTACGGTTTTAACTTTAAAAAAATTTTAAAATGTAGTCACCAACTATGATTTTAATTTAATAAAAAAAATTTTAGCATTAGTATTAACAGTCTGGTTTTGGCGTTGATCACTAGTTTAATTTTTTTTAAATCTGTGCTAACATTTTTTGTTTAAAGTATTATTTTAGGACAAAACTAACATTAAATATATCTTACAATCATAATCTTTCATTTCTAACTCTATCATACCATATTTTCTTTTTGTTTCTCTCAGGTTTTATTAAATGGATGTTGGGTTCTGCAATGTGTCTGTTTTTTGAAGAGAGAACACAGGCTGATCGATGCTACTGAGTCATGTAAGAACAAAAAAAAAAGGCAGTTTCTTCCAAAGTGGGTGTAGATTTTGCTAAAAGTTAGTATTCTTCTCTTTTCCATTTATCAGGTGGTGGAATGCAGAGGGTTCGTCCAGCGGAGATAAGACCCTTGAAGAAAGCAGTGAATTCTATGTCCCAATTTTCCCTTGATCTCTCTGCTTAGAACTCAAATCATATGAAAGCTCTTCTACTTTTACATTAATCACCCAATTCTTCTCTCCTAAACCAACAATTTCTCAAGCCAAGAGCTTCATTTATGTTATATTTCTCAAGCAGTATATATATTTAAGTTATATCCATAAAGAAGAGAGATATTGAAGTATTGGTGTGAGAACTGAGAACCGTTTGGTTAATACAGAATTAATTTACAGCTATGGGTTTAGACTGATTCTTCAGTGTGAATTTAGACAAGTTTCTTAACATGCATGCAACCTTGTGGACTGATATAAAGCAAAAAAAAAGGTTAAAATCTTTAGCTTTTGATATTAAAAGGCAGTTTTTTTTCAAAGAACGTACATGACATGGAGACAGTGAAAATTAAAAAAGAAAAAGGAGAAGAAAGAAAGAGAAATATGATAAGAAAGAAAGAGAAATATGATAATTCAAACTTTGAATAAAGAAATCTAGAATTGGACTGTAGGAAGTGGTCGACATGATCTATAGAAAATCAACAAATTAAAAGGAAGAATAATGAAAACCTTAACAATAAAGTGAAGAAGAATATAATATTCAATTATTTTACCACCTTATTAATTATTTCCATTAGTATATTAATTTATAGCAATTAAATAATATTTATAACTTATATTAATGAAAGCAATTAAAATGAATAAAGTTATAACCAAAAAAAAAAAAATATCATAAGCAAATGCAATAAATAAAGCGAAATGCAATAAGATTACATTTGTTTGCTTAAGGAATTTTATTCCCCTCTCGGTGCAAGGTTAATAAGATAATTCCTCTCGGATAGAGCCGGTTTAGAACCTTGCCGATTGTAGCGATGTGGCAGGTGGGATTTCGAAGACGCAAGGCGGAATTGAATCACACGACTCGAAGAATTTGAGAGGAGAAAGGAAAATGCAATGTCTGATTTTTTCAAATGCATGAAAAATGTAAGTTTTTGTAAATGGGGGAAGTGCAGATTTATATAGGAAATAGAGGGTGCGGCATGAAAAATTGCAATGGTTCCTAAGGGTTGCAACTTGAAAAATTGCAATGGTTCCTAAGGGGTGCAACTTGAAAAGTTGCAAAGGTTCGGGTGGAATTGACCAATGTGGGATAACAAACCCCCTCATTTCCATTCACACCAATAAATATATATATTATACATATATAATTCCCAACAATCCCCCACATGAATGGAGAATGACAAGTTTTGAAAACTATGCATAAAACTGTGTGATTCACAACTAAAATTGCACATCCCAGAATACATTGAGGTTTCCTTTGAACTTTCCATAGTGAACATATGTCAGTATACTTTCGTCAATCGGGTGATCTGAATATCTTTGAGCAGTCGACTTTTGGTGTATACTAAGACAATATAAGTCACACAACTAACTCTATCCGGCTTTTGGTTCTCATTGTTGTGTTCGTTTAGCCATGAGACACCGCTGGTCTCATGAGTATTTAGAGGCGGCCTTCTTTTATTCTCAGCAGAGCGGCTCACACTTCACACTCCATGGAGTGATTCCTAAACGTGTATTCCGTAAATACACCATTTGATCAATCTTATTTCAAACTTAGAAATCATTAAAACCTTTCTGTTTAGGTTTTATCCTTATTTTGAACATTTGTCTCATCAGAGAATGGATTTAGTAATTTTGACAATGTTGGACCATCAGCTTACCCAACTTTGTTTCTCTTTGAACCTAGATCTTGGGATCCTCGATCCTACCAGTGAAGTTACGCCATGATGATTTGTCCTAGGCCACAGTCCCATTCCCCTCGTGATTTTTCAATAACTCTCTAGATAGGCCTTTTGTTAATGGATCAGGCACGTTATCTTTTGATCTTACGTAATCAATTGAGATAACTCCACTAGAAATTAATTGTCTAACAGTGTTATGTCTTCGTCGTATAAGACGAGATTTTCCATTGTACATAACACTTCCCGCCCTTCCAGATATTGCTTAGGCTATCTGAATGTGTATATCGGAGTTAACGGTTAATTTGAGCGGAATATCTTGCAGAAATTACGAAGCCATTCGACTTCTTCCCTTGAGCATCCAAGAAGCTATGGTCTGAGCAGATTTGTAGAGCGAGGCGATGCAGTTTGCTTAGAGATTTCAAGACAACACTCCCCCACCAACCGTAAGCACATATCCGCTAAGTGGATTTGCTTCGATTGAGCAGGTGATCGATTGCATCACTATAACCCTCGATCCTTCTTGGATAATTTTGTAAGTGCAAAACCGAAATTTTGGGTATATTTTAAATATCCCAAAACACGTCTCATTATAGTAATGCGTTTGTTGGATTACTAGTGTATCGACTAAAGTTTACTTATTGCGCAGCGATATACATTGAGTACAATTCATGATGCACATTAGACTATACAAGCTTTAGCGTAATCCACTTGAGACTCACTTTCACCTTTGTTCTTTGCAAGAGCAAGGTTTAAGTCTAGGCGTTTTCACTTCTTTGAAATTCAAATACTTGAATTTGTCAGTACTTTGTCAATATAGTGAGGCGTGATAGTTAGACCTTGAGGGTTTTGTAGATTTTTTTATGCCTAGAATAAAATCTGACTCTAGAATCTTTCATATCAATCGTTTGGATAGCATTCGTTTTGTGGCATTTATGTCAATAATATTTTGCTTATTATTAACATGTCATCCACATATAGACAAACAATGACCTCATGATTAGGAGTATTTTGATATATACATTTATGCTTGCTCATTAATCTTGAATCATTTGTGTATTACTTTGTCCAAATTTTGCATGCCATTGTTTAGGTGCTTGTTTAAGTCATACAAAAGACTTAACAAATTAAACGAGACTTTATTTTCTTGTCGAGGATAATAAACCCTTCAGGTTGTTCCATATAAATTTCTTCCTCAATTCTCCATTTAAAGGCTATTTTCACATCCATTTTGATGGATTTGAGAGATCCTTCAGCGACAAGCAATTAACAATCGAATAGATCTGTATTCTTGTAATGGAACATGGTTGATATTTTACGATTAAACATTAATGTGAGAGGAATGATACCGTGATGATCAAAGTAGTCAAGACCTTCTTTTTGTCGACACTGACAACTAATCTTGCCTTATACTTGTCAATAGTACCATCATCTTTCAAATTTCTTTTATAAAAATCCTTTTTATATCCTAGTGGCTTGTTTCACGGAGGAGAGAATCGGCAAATTCCATGTATGGTTATTGATATGGATTCGACTTCTATTAGTTTGCTTCTTTCCAATATTGAGCTTGAAGACTTCATTGCTTCATGTACCCAAAGTGCGAGGCTCGTTTTCTATGAGAAATGCTGAAATCTGGATAAGATTTAGGTACCCTTTGATGTTTTTCGTCGTGGTTCCTCCAATATTAGGCACATTTTCCTCGATAATTTCGAGTGCGCTTGGAACTTTCACGAGTGTTTGCATTCATTCTTATACGGGAAAATGTCTTCTAATTCAGCATTGTCTGATTCTATTATTGTCTGTATTAGAATGAATATCGGGAATTTCGATTATAAAGCAGAAGATATGCTTTACTATTGTTAGCATATCGATAAAAAAATACAATCTATTGTTTTTCGGTCTATTTTAACTTTGTTTCGGTTTAGGAACTTGTACTTTTATAGACACACACAGCTGATAATTCAAGTTTGGTTTCTACCTTCCATTTTCATATGGAATGGTTGTGTCTTCTTGTAGGGTGCTCTATTGGTATGCGTGTAGGCTATGGGACGAAGCTTCCCCATGAGTTCGAGGTAAACGGAACTTAGTAGCAAAACATTCATCATTTCTTTCAATGTTCGATTCTTATTTCGACAACTCCATTCTGGCTGTGGTGCATCTGAATTTGTCATTTGATGAATAATTCCATTTCTAGACATATTTCTTGAAATGGAAATTCATATTCACCACCTCTATCACTTCATATCATTTTAATCTTTTTATTAAGTTGATTTTCAACCCCGATTTTATATTGTTTGAATGCATCAAATTGCCTCATATTTGCTATTAAGTAAATATACATAACAATATCTAGTGCAATCGTCAATAAAAGTTATGAAATACTTTTTCCCACCGTGAGATGGTATTGACTTCATATCGCAAATGTCCGTATGAATCAAGTCCAAAGGTTCAGAACCTCTTCTTTGATGAACTTTTGCAGACTTAGAGTCGTTAGATAGAAGAATATCTTTTGTTGCCATCTTTTGAAGTCTACACCGGAAAACTTGCCAGGTTTCTCGTAGGTGCGGAATGCGTGTGCAACTGGTTTGGAACAACGGTGTTCTGAATCCCATTTCGGAAATTAAACCAATACTTTATTAGTAAATTACTAGTATCAACTTGGAGTAGAAAATCACAAAGATTTTAATCTCCTTGAAATTCTTTTGAGTAAAAAATACAAAGGTTTTAATCTCAATAGGAGTAGAAGATCCAAGATTTTAGTCTCTAAATTTTTGAGTAGAAAACCACGAAGGTTTTAATCTCGGTAGGAGTAGAAAATCATAAAGATTTTAGTCTCCAACAAAATAATAATAATAATAGAACCGAAATTAAATAAATGAATGAATAAATCCAAGTAGAAAACCACAAAGGTTTTAGTCTTGGAAACGATTTAAAATAAAGAAACAAATAAATAGACAGAAAATAATAATAAATAAATGAAGTAAAATTCCTTAAGATTGTTATTTCCATAGTACTTATATTAATTTATAGCAATTAAATAATATTATAACTTATATTAATTGAAAGCAATTAAAATGAATAAAGTTATAACCAAAATAAATAAATATCATAAGCAAATGCAATAAATAAACCGAGCCAACAGAATTCAACTGTTTTAGCCTTGAGAATTTTATTAAAAAATACCGTCTCTGAGGTTAATAGAATAATTCCTCGAGGATAGAACGGTTTAGAACCTTACGGTGTAGCGGTACTTCAAGCGCTTGATGGGATTTCGAGCGCAAAGAGAGGCGAGGTGAATCTACGACTCGAAGAATTTGAGGGGAGGAGAAAAGGAAAAATACAATGTCTGAGATTTTCAAATGCATGAAAAAATGTAGTTTTTGTAAATGGGGGAGGTCTAAATTTATAGGAAACGAGGGGTGCGACATGAAAAATTGCAATGGTTCCTAAGGGGTGCAACTTGAAAAGTTGCAAAGGTTCGGGTGGAATTGACCAATGTGGGATAACAAACCCCCTCATTTCCATTCACACCAATAAATATATATATTATACATATATAATTCCCAACAATTAGATGATCATAAACAATGCATTTTATTATAAACTATACTCATAATCCAAATGCGAAAATGTTGTCCTATGTACCATAGTCCATTGCCGAAAATGTAGGTGAGATGGTTATGGTCTCTCATAGATTAACTAATGGTCACGAGTTCAAGCTCTAAGAATACAGTTGTGTTCTATGGTAGAGCTTTATCACCCTTGTGATCCCTCTCGGCTCATATGGAGATTAGTGCGTGTGGTATTTATGGCTTAAAGGCACCCAGCTACGTAGTGTACACGGTCGCTCAGGAACTACCTCATTGTGAACAAAAAAAAAAAAGAAAAAAAAGAATACGACAGGTCAATTATTTAATCCCTAATGTGAGTATCTTAAATACTCATTTTATCCCCATGTTTTGCTTAGGTTTTATTAGTTTTATGATATAAATAAGTGTCCTAATGCTATATTTCCCCAATTTTGTGATTAGGCAAACTAATGAGCGAAAACGAGTGAAATCGAAGAAAAATTGGCAAAGTCATCATGCAGTCATAGAAAACACGTGATCTGTTCGCCTCCATGATGTCCTGCTATGACTCCACGATTAGTACCAGGCAGTTTCTAGACCTCTGGGGAAGCTTTGTAGACACGAGATCACGATTCGAGTCGGATGAAGAGATTATGAAAGGAGTGAAGAATGCAAAATTAAGAGGTTACTAGCGACTCAAAGAACAAGTCACGCCAAGGTGTGAGTGGCTTCACACTATAGCGTGATTCCACTCACGCTGTAGCATGAATGGCTTCAAAAACTTGATAGGCGATTTTGTATTATATAAAATGTATACGCCTTTTCGTGCAAGTGAACGCGTCGCCTCAAGTAATATAATGAAAGTATAAAGTAACGTCCAACGAGGAACTCTAATCTAGCCTATACTCTATTTGGATGGTTGAAAATCTATAGAAAATCTAAATTACTATAACTAAACACGCAAAAATGACTTAAACAAGACTGAAAGGCCTTAGGGTCTATCTTTAAACACAAAACAGTATGTATGAACCTCGATACATTAATCAATATTTATTTCATCATGAAGATGACAATTTCATTAGTGTATATGCAAATCTCTCTTGAGCACCTACACACTATCCTTAGGATTAGGTATTTTGCATCTCTGCTCAACCCCAGATTTCTATGGGTGCATTAAACACAAAAATTTTTAGTGTCACACCTAATCTCATTTATATCTCTATTTCATGATAATTATATGGTAAATCATCCATGGTCTAATTTTAACTCTCACCTCTCAAATCTTGAATCAAACCACAATTCATGCAAATATTGCTAAATACCCACAAGGATTAAGATCAAGTGAAATACTTTCAGCTCATAATGTAAGTAACAAATCAATAGAAATTAGGAGAAATTCATACAAACTTGTCTTTGGCTACATCTAAACCCTAAGAAAATTAACTAAAACATAATTATGAGAAGAAATACAACCATCAAAGGAAGGGAAAATGGAAAGGGGAAGAAAAGAAACAAATATGGTGGAGTGATGAGTGTAAAACTCATCTATTTTTAATCCATTTTTATGGCATGTTTTTAACAATTAAAAATCTATTTTTATGCCAAAATGTGGAATATTCATCAACTTTGTGTTTTGCATGCAATTATTGAAAAATGAGATAATCCCAATAGAAAAGAAGCAAAAAGATGACAAAACAGCAGTGCGTAAAGCTGACATAACATTTACTCACCGCGACACAAAATTCAAGCGAGGCTAAAGGAACTATATCCACTGGCAATAATCTATGTGTGACAAAGATTGGTCGAACTCAAAAATTTGAAGAGCTTTCTAGGTTGTGGCCAAGTAAAGTTTTACGTGGCGTAGAACTTGAAGAATATTTTGAAGAAAGCTGTCGCGACAACCCTGAAATCTGTTGCGACATACTTAAGGTCAATGGTGAAGGAATTGTGTCGCAACATTATTTTTATGTCGCAACATAAAAGCTGAAGACTAATGGATGAACTTTGTCCCGACAAGAGAAAATTATGTTGTGACAAAAAATATCATAAAGGCAAAACAAGTCAGCTAAGATAAGTGTTTTTATGTTGCGACAAAGTTTCCATCATCAAGCGAACTCAAGGAAATCATGTCATAACATAACAATCAGAATTCACAACCAAGGGCAACACAATCTTTGTCGCGATAAAGATTATTTTTGTCGCGACAGACAAAACATGAAGGAGGAGAATTTCCTATCGCGACAAGATGCTGAAGAGCAACATAAGAAGAATGGAAACAAAGAAACTTCTTGTTGTGACATAATCAAGAGTTGCAAGCAAATCTTGTGTTGCGACAAAGAAGTTTTCTATCGCGACATTAAAAGATAAGGAATGATAAAATTCTGTCGCGACAAGAGAAAAGTAGGTCGTGACAGAAATTGAAGAAGACTTGAGAATGGCCAAGGCAATTGTGTCTCAACATATAATTCTATGTCGCAACAAACGACTCTGACAAGTAACAAGAACCTAAGAAAGAAAGTGCATGTGACCAAAGAGTTTCTTGTCACGACAGAAATTTGCTAAGGACTTAAAGAAATCTTGTCGCGATAGAGGCAACTCTATCACGACAAAGTTGCCAGGCTAAAAAACAATTGTTTATCATGACAAGGAAAATTATGTCTCGACGAACTCCAAAAGGATAAGGACATGAGAAGGTGGGTGCAAACAGGTTTGGTGTCGCAACACAAGGCATTTCTGTCACAACAATAACAAGACTGCTGAAATAAATTTATGTCGCAACATCAACAAAGTATGTTGCAACACAAATCAAGAACAAGCACAGAAAAGGTTAAGCTGAAAAATAAAAGCTACAACAGAGAGCGACAAAATGGAGAGGTTAAATACATGACGAGGAACTTTCTATCGTGACAAAAGACTAATTTGGGCGGAAATTTTTGGCAATCCACAATACAATTAGTGAAGTGAGGCCCAACATTGGAAAACTATAAATGTAACCGGGGGTGGTAATGCGGCTTTGGCGGCTCTAGGATTTCTAGGTGGTTGAAGACTCTTGTACATTTTTTATTTTTTTCTTTTCCATTTTAGTAGGTTTAGCTTAGTATAGTTTTCTTTAGTTAATTTATTTTCCTTTAATTTTCTGGATTTGGGTATTTACTGAAGTGCAGCTTTGAGCTGACATTTCTTTATAAATTCTTCTTTTCATTAACTGTTTGATTTCAATGGATGTTGAAAGGTTTCTAGAGTTCATTTATTTCAGTTTGCTTATAATTTCAGTGAATTTTCCTGATCAATTAGTCACTGATATTAGTAAACCAGTTTTGAGAAGATGAGCTCACAAGAAATGGGTCTTTGATGATAGTCATTTTACTGCATAAGGAGGAAGGAAGCTTATTTGATTGGTATTGTTTATAAATTTACTTGTTCTCAGTACTGCTAGTGCAGTATTGCCAATCTGAAATCTTGTGTCTCACTCGATTTAAGGAGGCCCTACGAGTGACACAGAGATGGAGAATCTTGAGAGTGTAGAACAGTTCCTTGTGGGTATGGTAGACTAATACTATGGAACTAATGAACTTTGAAGGATTACTCAGATAGATCACCAACTTACTTATGAGTTGAGATAGGTTGAATGAAGTATTTGTCTAATCACTCATAGGTGTCTCCTATTTCTGATGAATTGATTCTAATCTCGTGTTAGCTGAGATCTAATCAAGGAGATAGAGATTTGCATCAGAAGTGTAGGATGAAGTGTCAATCAAATTGGAGAAGGCTTGTAAGATCCTGTTTATGGGGGCAAGAATTCTTTAGTCTTTGAGATACGAGTATGGAAGTCTTGAAAAGGAAAAATACTTGATTCTTTAAAAGGGTTATATATTACAAGTAGTGATTAGAATCATGTCTCATAAATGAATATGAACCTTTAATCAATGAAAAGTATTGTTAAGGGAGAAATCCAAACCATACTACCTTTGCATCTTTGTAGTTTCATAGTTTTCAAATTATTGGTGAGCTAAAAATTTAAATGATGAAATTAGTTATTATTAAAGCGGTCAGTTGAAGGGTTTTGTCTCTCGATTGAATACACAACCCTAATTTTATTAAACTTTATGCTTGTATATTTAAGATTTTCGTCTAGGACTACATTTAAGTCCTCTTATTATCATATCAGTGGAGTCCAAATAGTAATGATCTTGAGTAGTTGGAGTAATTAGTCTTTTGATTTATCATCTGTCCTTATGGGAATGATATCTAGACTTTAAATATCCACTTTTATTACTTATACAACCTGTGCACTTTCAGTGATTGAGACCACAAACACAAATTTTAAATGAGTCATCTTGCAAGAGAAAACAATTCCATTTTGTCATACATATGAAAAATGGTCTCAACAAGTTTATGGCATTGTTTCTTGGGATTAGATAATACTCCTTTGGTAATAGTGTCATAAATTTGCATATATCATTTAGTCCTATCGGGTTTAAGCGTTGTCAGGGGATAGATGATACGTTCCAAAGATCAATATTCTAACCAAAATGGATTTACTAATTTAGACATTTTCTTTTGATATTATTTTTTAGAAAATCACAAAAAAACAAAGTTTTTAAAAGGTAAGAATTTGAAGAAGCTACTAACATTCTATGAGCATAATGGAATAACCTTTCCCACATGATTCATTTGATCTTGATAATGATTTCCTATTTCCAGAAAGATTTTAAATGCATAGGGCCGAAGTAGATCTACGCCTCCCGAACAACGAATAGAGAACACTACAGGAATTTAGAAGGATCACCGGTCACGAGAATCTAGAAATATGGCACATCAAGGGGCAGTTACGAAATTTATTTCGAAGAAGAAAAAAAGTAGAGAGAAATCAAAGGCCTAATACTATGGAGGACTTTTTGAGGCCTATTATCCAAGAGGAGTACTATGCAATAAGATAACCTGCAATTGAAGCAAACAATTTTAAGCTGAAGCCAGCATTGATTACCATGATGCGAGCCCGGCAGTTCCACAGGTCACCCCTCTGAAGATCTAATAATGACATATGGGGAGAGATTCATGAGGATATTGCTCAGTCAAGCTGAATGGGGTGAGACCAGAAGTAATCAAGCTACAACTCTTCCCCCTTTTCACTAAGAGATGTGGCAGCAACATGATTTGATTCATTGCTAGTGGGATCGGTGAACACTTGGGAAGAGTTGGTGGAAGAGCATATGGTAGATTTTTTTCTGACTCTAAGCTTGTTGAGAAGAGGAGAAATAATTGTTTTCAAGCAGGGAGAAGAGGAGAGTCTTTACAATGTACATGGGAGAGATTCAAGGGTGTGAAAGATGTCCCTATGCATGGAATAGATCGACCCTCAAATGGATATATTACATCATGCCATGAATTATGCCTCAGGTATAATTGATGCATCTATTGTCATTTTAAAAAGAAGAAATGCGGAGAGTGGGCAACTGGTGAAGACCTTACCCAAATGTTAGCCTGAGGCTCCATCCTAAAAAGCTTCCAGGAGGCGGCAGTGAGGCGAGGAGAAGTGAATCTTATTGGACTAGACAGAGAATGTGACCATAGAAATGGCCCGGATCTGGGTTATGAACAAGCGGAGAACAATGAAAAGAATGCATCTTTGCATGAAGTGGGAGGCTTGATAAAGAAGGAATGAGAAGCGTCTTAGAAGGACCGAGTTGAAGAAGAACCCTATTAGGTTGAGAAGGCACACTACCTAAATTCAAATAGGGGCTACACCTTTAAAAGCTAACTGACACATTACACTATACACGGCAACGAGGAACCATGAAAACTTTTCCATATGGGGTGGGAGGGCACAACAAGACCATAGACACGGACAAAATTACTATCAGGCTTTGTTCTCGACAACGCTGACATTAGGACAATAGAGGGAGAATATCAAAGTCAAGAAGGGACTCAATCTTTGCAGAAGATGGGATGTTGCGGAGTTCATGGAAAACGAGAGGGTTGAACATACATGAACAAAATTTTACTAAGATAAAGCCTTAAGGAAAAGCTTACAATTTGTATTTTTAAGCCAACACAAATGATTCTTTGAAAAATCTGGAGGTGCGAGATAGAGACGGCTTACTTGTGTATCTTGAGAATCAGTCTAAAGTTCTTGCTCAGAGTGATATAAGGGAAAGAATTCAAAGGGTTGTATGTGGTAGCTCTAAGAAGTGGCGGGGTGGAAGAAAGAAGAAAGGAAAAGAAGACACTAAGGAAGAACAATGTCACGAGACATTAGGGGAACACTTTAAGTAGCATAGCCCCAAAAGATTACGAGTAGAAAGAGGAAGCGGTAGAATACAACTAGAAAAATGTGGAAAAGAGAATGGAAAGAATAAGTTTAGAAACTATGAACCTCAGTTCGTTCTCAGAAACACAGTAGAGAACTTGAAGGTAATTCTCCTCTTCTTAGACATGTTTGAAGATGAAGTCATCATCCTTTCTCGGAAACGTTCACTCAAATGCCTCTTTATGCAAAATTTATGAAGGAGATATTGATGAAAAGAAAGATTGTTGAAGAAGGAATAGTAGGCGATGGCAACCTATAGTCTCGATGGTCGAATTCTATACCGGAGAAGATGTAGGATCGAGGGCTGACTTACTATACCCTGAAATTGACATGTGATGTGGAAAACATATGTGATTTTGGGCTAGCATGGGCAGTGCCTTTGTTAGTAGCAAAAAAGACTAAGTTTGGAGACTTATAGGCCACGACCTGATAAGCCCAGGACCTTAACACTAGCCCATCTGAGGGAATTTTAGAGTGTGTTGATCAAAGTGGAAAATTCATTTCCTAGTGGACTTGTAGTCATTGACATAAAGAAGATTAACCAGAGTTCAACGATGTTGGGAGCCTTTCTTACTTGACGGGAGCGACTTTGATTGATGTGAAGAAGAAGGGTGCTCTCAGGGTTGGAGATGAAGCAGTGCACTTCAATCTCAATCACAGTTTGAAATAGCCTAAACCAAGTGATGCTGAATGTGAGATTGTAGAAATGAAAATCCCCAACTGTTATGAAATGATGAAAGATTGAAATTTCTAGAATTAAGTGAATGAGCATGAAGAGACACAGATATCTTAGGCATCTTGAGAATTAAATTTTGGACCTAATGTTAAGAAATTGAAGACAAAAGCGCCTTTCAGGTTTTGAAGAAAATAATGTAGGAAAATCTAGCAGTTATAAAGAAGAATGCTGAAGAAAACACAAGTTCAGAAGGATTAATTCTCAAGGAGTTACCTGAACATTTGAAATATGCCTTTTTGCAACCAGAAAAAGGAAAACCAATCATCATTGCAGATGGGCTGACTGAACTTGAAGAACACAAACTAGTGGAAACTCTCAGAAAATATAAGGAATCAATAGCTTGGTCCATAGAAGATCTGAAAAGAATCGGTCATACATATGCATGCACAAGATTCGATGGGAGGAAGATACTAAAGCCTATAGAACATGAAAGAGGGTGAGATCCCGAGTAATCGAGAGTAGTCGAGAAAGGAGTATTGATGGCTAAATGTAGGCTTCATCTATGCAATCTCAAAAAGCCCTTAGGTGAGCCCAATTCATGTAGTTCCAAAGAAG
This sequence comes from Tetrastigma voinierianum, assembly GCA_016808115.1. NCBI lineage: Eukaryota > Viridiplantae > Streptophyta > Magnoliopsida > Vitales > Vitaceae > Tetrastigma > Tetrastigma voinierianum. The sequence continues at coordinate 42,877 of JAEQBH010006520.1, read as the reverse complement.
GGAGGATTCATTGTGATAAGAAATGAGAAGAATGAATTTGATTCTCAAAAGAAGCTGACAGGGATGGAGAGTGTGTATACACTACAAAAGGTGAACAACACTACCAAGAAGGATCATTACCTCCTACCTTTAAGTGATGACCAAATGCTAGACGGGTTAGCGGGACCTATATTTTGCTTTCTTGATGGATATTCTAGGTTACAGCCAGATTAGAAATAACCACAGAGGATCGGGGAAAACTACACATTTACTGTCCTTATGGCACCTTCACACTAGAAGGATGCCTTTTGGATCACTATAGTATCATTACCTTTCAAAAGATGTATGATGTCTATGTTTTCTGGGAAGAGGCTATGGAGATCTTTATGGATGACTTCTCGGGTATATGGATCCGAGTTAAATTATTTTAAAAAAATTTAAGCTTGATGCTTCAATTTGATAAATAAATCTTAGCATTGAATTAGGAGAAATTCATTTATGGTAATAGAAGGTATTGTCTTAGGACATAAGATTCTTATTGGATTGAAGTAAGACTAAGAAAAGTTGCGATTATAAAAACTCTCAAACCACCTACAAGCTGACGAGGGGATAAAGAAGTTTTTCCTTGGACATGCTGGTTTTTCTGAGGAATATTCATAAAGGACTTCTCGAAATCTCGGACCATTATGACATTTGGAAAAAATGAAATTTTGATTTTGATGAATCATGTGAAGTCTGCATTTGAGGATATTAAATCGGATTAGTGACATCTCCATCATGTTAGCGCCATGGAACAATGATTTTGAGATTATGTGTGATGCAGTAAGTATGCAATAGGAAGGCTGGCGTGGCCTGAAAGAGCCGAAAAGATATTGAGGCCATATCTTATGCAATAAAACCTTTAATGAGGCACAAGAGAACTACTCCACTACGGAAAAGGAGATGCTAGCAATGGTGTTCGCTTGTAGAAATTTAAACATATGGATTGGGACCCATATTTATTATAATACACAGATCATCAACGCGATTTAAATATCTAATGGCAAGAAAGAGGAAAGCGACAAGACTTATCAGTACAGACAACTCACTACAAATTTGATCTTGAGATCAAAGATAAAAGGATTAGTGACAATGTGATAGCAGATCTTGTCTAGATTGGAAGCAGATGATGGGAAAGAAAAAAATGAAATAGCGAAAATTTCACGATGAAGCGCTATTTTGTTGTCGAATGAAGCCTGCGATATCTTGTGTGTAGAATTATTTAGCTTATGGGTGATGCCACTGGTCCCGGCTACAATGAAGAAGAAAAGTGAAGCGATTCTGATTTTATATCGGGGATGAGTATATTGTATAGAGAAGACAAATATGATCATAGGAGATGTGTTCTAGTAGCAAGAACAAAGGCTGGTGATGTGAATGTCATGCATACCATATGGAAGACACTTTGCGGAGGCAAGATAACCACAAAATTCTCAATCAGTTTCCTATTGGCTACTCTATTATTAAAGATTGTTTTGAATGGGTAGCTGTTGTGATGCTTGTCGAGAATGGGCAACATAAGCGGCGAGAAATGAGATGCCTCTTGCAAGGAATTTTGAGTGGTGCCGAGGTGCCTGTTGAGGAATAGGCTTCATAGGACCCTTTCCTCAATCGTTTGGTGATATATACATTCTCCTAGCTGTGGATTATGTATCCAAATGAGTTGAGCTTTAATAGCTGTCAAAAATGATGCCACAACAATGGTAGGGTTTATACAAAGAATCTTTTAAGCAGATTTGGAGCACCGGAGACAATCCATCGAGTATTCAGGAAGCCATTTACAAATAAAGTTTTGTAAAACTCATGATAGATATGGAGTCAGACATATTAAGGGATTGGCTTATAACCCTCAGTCAAATGGGCAAGTAGAAATTTCCAATAGGGAGATAAAAGAAAATTTTGGGAAAGCAGTTCAATACAAATAGAAAATGTTGGTCTATAAACTAGATGATACATTGTGGAGCTTATAGAGCGCTTCACAAAACTCATTGGAATGTCTCCATTACAAATAGTATTTGGAAAACTTGTCATCTCCCTTAGGGTGGAATACAGCTATGTAGATACATCAAAAAAACTGAATTGTGACTTTCAAATGCAAAAGAAAAAGAGACTACTCCCGAATGAATGAACTGGAAGAGCTAAGGAATGAAGCTTATGACAATGTCTCAATCTCTGAAAAAAACCAAGAGGTGGCCTTCAGTGAAAGATCTAGGAAGAGAATTCAAGGTAGGAGAACGTTCTCTTATACAACTGCAGGCTCAAGCTATTTCCAGGAAAATTGAAATCAAGGTGGAGTGGTCCCTACATTGTGATAACCAATACACCCTTTGGAGCAGTGACAATGAAAGATGAATCTGGAAATGAATTCAAAGTAAATGGTCAGAGACTGAAGCACTACATGGAAACACATAAATGAAGTAGATCCAGTTTCAAAAGGAAGAATTCTGGCGAAGAAGATAATTTCTGACAATTGTAAGCGAGGACATTAAATGGCGGCTCCTTAGGAGGCAACCCAAGCAGAAGTTAATTTGGATAGTTTGATTATTGATGATTACTTTTATAAATTTAAGGTTTTAGTTTTAAATTTTTAGAAGTATATTTAGGTAATTTGATATAATTCTTGTTTTTTTTTTTTTTTTTTTTGGAACGGAGGAAAAGGTGGAATTGGAGGTCATTAAGCAGCGAGAATATCTCAAAATAAATTATGCCGATGAATAACTACAAGGGGAGGGGTATTTCTAATTCCATCACTTGTTTTAATGATAATGCATATACGAAGTTTGAGGGGAGTTTGCAATTGCTTGAATGGCTTGTTAAATATTTGATGAATGATGTTGATGTTAGAAATAGATTTGTTCCTGCTAATTGAGGCTCATTGATGTTTAATATGTGTTTCTAGAGTATGATCTGGGAAGGATTTATTGAATGATGATTGAGTGAGTTGAATGGTTAAAAGTATGAAATTATGAAAAATTTTGAGCGAAATAAAACCTTCTCGCGAAAAATAGGATATATTGTGATACTAATTGAACTTTAGTGGCATTAGCTATTGTCGCGACATGCGGAGTCTTATGTCGCGGCGAATTCGATACTTAAAATGTTTGGCAGAGATTATGTCACAGCATATTTCTCTATGTCTAAGAAAACAGCAACATGAACCACTTAAATTTATGTCGCGACAAGATTTATCTTTGTTGCGACATAATGTCCTAAATTTAGAATCAAATGAAAAAATTTTATGTCAGCGACATTGTTGATCTTCATGTCACGATAAGTTTAAAAAAATGGGCATAATTGTAGGTCAAAATTTATCAGCGATTAAAGAAGCACGCGATTCTAGCTTATAAATAGAAAAGTTCGAAGACTGAAAAGTCATCTACCTCATCATAATCAAACCTTTCAGCCTCCCTCACCAATTCTCTCACTCGTTCGAAACCCTAGACTTCTAAACCTATTTCTCATGATGTCTGAGCCCACAACCCTGATTCCAAACCTAAATGAAATCATAGAGGAATATACAGAGTTTGAATATCAGATAGTACAAACCAACTCAAATAGTGGCTGAGCAAGTTGAGGAGAGAGTTGATGTCAACGATGAACTTGAGTAGACAGTGGAAGAGTCTAGGAAAAGGAAAAGAGGAAATTAAGAAGTACAAAACAGTGGACAAAAGGCTAGTGAATGGGTCTCTGACATGGCATATATTGCTTGGAGAGACAAGCTTCAGCACAGAGACTTCATCGGGGAGAGAGGCTTGAGCAAATGGATTTCCCCCTTCCAAGAGTTGATAGAAAGCAAAGGATGGCATCTTTTCTGCGAGCATAAGGCTCCCGGGTTTGTAGATGTGGTAAAGAGTTCTACACTAACATGGTGGGAACTAAGGACAAGGCAAATTATGTCAGAGGGAGATGGATATCCTTCAGCAAAGAGCAGATAAATCAAACATTCAATCTTAAGGAGAGGAAGGATGGATCTAGGTGTGGTAAAAACGAAGTTGAAACCTTTAACTTCGAATATTACAGTCTGGCGGCGATGGCAAGGAAAGTGGAATGTCACCAGGAAGAACCATCATGAATCCATCATCAGGGGGGGGCATTGATTGAGCAAGCAAAGGTTTGGTTTTACTTTTTAAGTTCAGTCATTCTGCCCTCCAAACATTTATGCACAATCAGTGAGAAGGAAGCAGTGTTGTTTTATGCCATCCTCAAGGGATACAAATTTAATGTGGGCAAGTTGATTGAAAACTCAATCCTAAGCTACTACAGAGGAGGATACAAGGGATTAATCCCACACCCAGGGCTGATATCGAGGCTATGTATTTTGGGTGGTGTCTAAGGAGACCGAGAAGAAGAGGAAAATTACCACTAAGAAACATCTCCCCAGGCCTCCACTGGAATCTGAGGAACTTTAAAACAAAGGCGAGAGGAAGTGAGGTAAGAGTTTGTTCAAGTAGAAGAAGAACAAAGCGGGAGTGCGGCCCGGCCATCTTGAAGGTGTGATCGAGGCCAACACAAAGGTAGGGAAGTGCAAGCCCAGTACTACCCTTCTCTCCTAAAGTGAGTCCAGTCCACCAAGAGTATGTTGAAGGCTTTGAACCTCTAAGGAATAACTTTGCAATCCTTGAAATGTTTAATGCCATGAAGCAAGGAATGGAAGAGAGGGACAACTTGACTTAAGCTCAATTGCAACTCGAGAGATGAGTATATGGAGGCTGGAGATGAGAAAAAGGACGGAGACTTAGAAGATGCTCTAAAGCAGAGGGATGAAGAATGGAAGTAGATGGGAGCAGGGAACAAGAGCTCCAGTGAAGAATTAAAAGCGAAAGAGAAGATCTTTTATCTTTGGCTTGACTAAGAGAAAATTAGTTATTCAAAATCATGAAGGAAAGGGAGGCTATGGAGAAACATGTTGCGGGCGGATGCCTTTGGGTATCTGTCTGAAGAACATCGAAGGAGATCCAAGCTTTGATAAAAGGAATGAGTGGAGGCCTGAGATTCTGAGGGAGGAGTCATCTTTGGACAAAAACTGCAACATGATCAGCAAAACCTGATTACAGATCATGCTTTCTGCTAGGGTGGTTTGAGACCTGATTCTATTGGGGCGAGAGATGAAATGATATGATCAAGCAGCTAGCCCTAACCATGGAGTGGTCTATACTAAACAAAAGTAGAGAAGGCAGAAAATCAAGACAACCACAAGTCCAAATCCCTGAATTCTCTCATTTTGTAGTTGGATATAAACTAGACCCAATCAACCTACCCTCTTCCCATAGGCATGATAGAAAAAAGAAAATGACTCACTTTACTATTCCCATATATAAGTCTCTATGTACTCGATATCTAGTCATCAAAATAGTGATAAATAAAAGATATTGAAAATTATGTGTTCATTTGTGTTTTTGATTGATTGGTGTTGTTTTTGCTTAATTTTCTTTGTTTCATGATTGATAATTACTTAGTTGAATAATTGAGAAACCAGCTACCTGGATCAAATTGTCTAATTAAAAGATATTCGAATAATTGAATTTGATGAAATCGTGGTCGTCGATTTGTTACGAGCTAAATGCATGATCAAAATGAACTTGAATCGATTAAAACAAATACAGCACAATATCAAGCTAAACAAACATTGATAGATGCATTGGGGTAGGATGAAATAAATGGAAGTAGAAAGTCGTAAGATAATGAATAAATATGTTGAACTTCAAGAATAGAAGGGTTTATTAAATCGATAGAAATGTGACAAAACTTATATTCGCTCATAAATAGTCTGGTCATAAAACTCGATAATTTGCACATGATCAATAAAGAATCTGAAACATCAGCAGATTAGAACATCTTCTAGGATACTCACAAGAACCTCCAATGTCCTAGAACTTGTTAGATTATTAGTCAAGACGAAATTCTGTGCAATACTAATTAACACGAATGATTTAAAGCATCCCGAAGCTTGAGTACTTGTGTCACTCCTGGGCGAGGTATAAGACATAACACTCCTAGTTCCTTATTCGAGCCTAAAGCCAAATTTCATTATCAACTGTAACAAGAAGCATAATCCCTTCCTTACATTTGATCCTATGGTAAAGAACCCCATTCTGGGGTGATTGTAACATGCGACATTAATGTAAAGGGACAAGTTTGGGGGAATATCATTTTGAGATGTAGAAAAGAAGAGAGTGGGTTGAGAGAGAAAGGGCATAGAGATAATAAGAGGTAAAAAGAAAAGATGAAAGAAGCTGTCAAAAACATCAAGAGGAATGAGTTGGTATTGTAGCCTTCCTCCTAGAACACAAACCTGTGGGTGTTCAACACCTAATACCCTAATGCCAACTGGTATGGGAGTTATTGACCCAAAGTTTGTTAAGGGTGGTAGAAAGCTTAAAAAGACCAACATTGCACCATTCCCAGAAATTAGATGAGAAATTGAAAGTGACAAAGCTTCTAAAATAAGGAGGAAAAGTATCTTCTGTGAACAATGAAAAGAGAAAAAGATACCGAATGAAGAATATGCAAAATATGCACTAAACCCAGGTCAGAAGGTTAAAATTACAATCAAGAGAGATCAAGGATGTAACAAAAAAGCAAAAGTGTGTCACTAGAATTTGGGCTAAATTGAGCCTAAAATGTCTAATTATTCACCTCATTACCCAAGCCACAAGCCTAAAAGTCCTATTGATTCGAAGGTGGTATTATGCTTACATTAGTGAGATTTAATATGACAAACAAGCATATGGGACTTTAAAAATGAAAGAGAGTATGCCAACTGAGTAATATCCCAAAGATGAACTAGTATGCCAAAGAAAAAGAGTAAAGACCAGCACACACACAAAAATCAAGATTAAATGATTGAATTGTTACACACTATGAATTATTGGTTGGTTCAGTAAACTTAATTGAAAATCTTCCTTAATCTAGATTGGTAACATGTTTAGAATTAATCCTATAACTAACTATGCTTTTAACCAATTTGTTTTATAATAGAAAAAATGTCCTTTAAAAATAAAAGTTAATTGTTTACAGCAAACAAATTTTATTTTCATAGTGGACAAGCAAAACTTTGGCTTCATAGGAATTTGATGAGTGTAAAACTCATCTATTTTAATCTATTTTTATGGCATGTTTTTAATAGTTTAAGATTTATTTATGCCAAAATGTGGAATATTCATCAACCGCACTTAAAACATTAGAAAATGAGAGAACCCTAGTAGAAAAGAAGCAAAAAGAGACAAAACAACAATTTCAGGTTATGACACGCGATTTATATGTCGCGACACAAAAATTCAAGCAGCGAAAAGGAACCGCGTCGCGTTTCAGCAAATCTATGTCATATAGCAAAGATTGGTCAAAACTCACAGGATGAAAAGAGCTTTCTAGTTCATAAATCAGAAAGTTTCGGCTATTACAAAACTTTCAATAATATTAGTTGTTAATAACCTGAATTGTTACCACATCAAGGTCAACGGTGAAGAGTCGCGGTTAAAATATTATTTTTTATGTCGCAACATAAAAGTCAAGACTAATGGATGAACTCATATATTAAGAGAAAATTTACCGTGATAGAAAATATCGTAAAGGCAAACAAGTCAATAAGATGCGTTTCGCGTCAGGACAAAGTTTCCATCATCGCGTTTAACTCAAGGAAATCATGTCAGAACATAATACCATAATTCACAACCATGGGCAACACAATCTCTGTCAGAAGATTTATTTATCGTGAACACAAAACGAAGGAGGTGAATTTCTATCACGGGCAAGACGCCTAAGAGAAACATAAGATGACGGGAAACAAAGAAACTCTCCTTGTCACATATGAACTGGTGAGTTATGCAAAACCTATGTCGCGACAAAGAAGTTTTCGCATGACAATAAAAGCTATATAATATAAAAACTCCGTCAGAATAAAGAGAAAAGTAGGTCACGGCTGCAAATTGAAGAAGACTTGAGAATGGCCAGGTACTGTGTCGCAACATATAATTTATGTCGCGACAAACAACCTTCGCGACAAGAAATCGAGAAGAAAGTCCGGCCGCAATCCAAAGAGTTTCTTGTCGCTATAGAAATTGCTGCGACTTAAAGAAATCCAATCGCTGACAGAGGCGTACTTCTATCGCAAACACAGTTAGGCTAAAATAATTGTTTGTCGCGACAAGGAAAATTATAAATGCCACGCACTCCGTACATAAGGGATATGAGAGGGTGGGCAAAGAACAGCCTGTGTCGCGAACACAAGGCATTTCTCATATGGCTACGAATGGTGACCGAAGAAATTTATGTCAACGATATCAACAAAAGCATGTCGCGAACAAAATCAAAGAACAGTTTGTGGAGAAAAGGTCGCGATTAAAACATAAGAAGCTGCGACAAAGGAAGCGATAAAGACTGAGGTTCTATCGCGGGATGTAACCTCTATGTTGGCAAAAGAGACCAATTTAACACAAATTTAGATCCACAAGGCACACGAAGTGAGGCCTAACATTTCTAAGCCCTTATAAATACACGCTTCTAGTGGCAATGTGTGCCAGCGCTTCCAGATTTCTCGGTGGTTGAAGGCTCTTGTACATTTTTTATTTATTTTTATTTTTTCTTCCATTTTGTAGATTTAAATTTAAGATAGTTTCTTTAGCCAGCTTATTTTCCTTAATTTTTGATTTGAGACAAACAAGTGCTGAGCTGTATTTTTGGCAAATTCTTCTTTTTCATTAACCTGCTTGATTTTAATGGATGCCGGAAGGTTTCGAGTTCATTTATTTTTTCAATTTGCTTATAATTTCTGAATTTTCCATCAAGAATAATGATATGAGTAAAACTAGTTTTTTAGAAGATGAGCTCATTGGAAATCGGGTCTTTTATGATAGTCATTTTGTTGCATAAGGAGGAAGAAAGATTTAATTAGAATTCTTGAATTTATTTGATTGGTATTCTTTATAAATTTACTTGTTTTTAGTTCTAGTATCATGTACCCAATGCGAAGTACTGTATCTCACTCGATTTCTGGTGAGTCTCTCCGAGTGACACAGAGATGGAGAATCTGAGAGGTACAGCCTTTGTGGGTATGGTAGACTAATACTATGGAACTAATGACTTTTAAAGGATTACTTAGATAGATCACCAACTTACTTACGAGTCGAGATAGTTTAACGGCATTCTGCCTAATCACCGTAAGTTTCTCCTCTTTCTCGATGATGATGATGATTCCGTGTTAGTCGAGATCTAATTAAGGAGATAGAGATTTGCATCGAAGTGTAGGATGAGGTGTCAACTGTGCTGAGAAGGCTTTTAAGATCCTCATTTCATAGTAAGAATTCTCTTTAGTCCTAAGATCTCGAGTATAAAGCACCGAAAAGAAAATACTTAATTCTTAGAAAAGAGATATTACAAATAACGATTAGGAATCATGTCTCGTAAATGAATATGAACCTTTAATCGTTGAAATGTATTGTTAAGGGAGAAACTAAAACCATATCTTTGCATTCTTGACAGCGCTTTCCAATTGATGCCTGAGCTAAAAGTTGAAATGATGTAGAAATTGATTATTATTATCTGATCCATATCCAGTTTTGTCTCACTCAGTGAATCCTCCACCCCAATTTTATTAAACTTTAAGCTTATATATTTAAGATTTTCGTCATTTAAGTCCTTTTATTATCATATCAGTGGAGTCCAAATAGTAATGATCTTGAGTAGTTAGGGTAATTAGTCTTTTGATTTATCATATGTCCTTGTGGGAATGATATCTGGACTTTAAATATCCACTTTTATTACTTATACGACTTATGCACTTGTAGTGATTGAGACCACAAATACAAATTTTAAATGAGTCATCTTATAAGAGAAAACAATTCCATTTTGTCATACATATGAAAAATGGTCTCAACAAGTTTATGGCATTGTTGCTTGGGATTCGATATTCTTTGCAATGTTGTCATAAATTTGCATATATCATAGAAGGACATCAAGATAGTGAATGATTCATATGTTTTCCATGAATTGTATGATGATCTTGTTGGATTTTTCTTCGATTTTCACTGCTCTACCAATAATTATCCTAATCACAAAATCGGGGAAAATATAGCACAGACACTTATTTATATCATAAAAATATTTAAAACCTAAGCAAACATGAGGATAAATGAGTATTTGATACTATCGCTTCCTCAATTTCACAATGAATCATTCCTAAAGAAACTTGGTGAAATGGTAGCTGGGGATCTCAAATGTAGACGGAGGTTCGAGAACACTGTTCAACCAAAATCAACCCACTCATTTGAAAGAGATTAACAAAAATAGGTTGAGAACATACCTTTTATCATATACTAAAACTAAAAAGTAGGATGCAATGTTAATGCGTTCTAGAAAAGTGTCCATGTAGCGGGGATTCGTTGGTGACTCTCCACCAATTGGTCAAGGGCACCAAACATTAAGTTCCCCTTGAACTTCACCCCGAAAACTCAACTAGAAAACCAAAGCCCCTACTTATGAGACTAAATCATCCTATGTCCCATGTAACGAGCGCTGAAGTCACGATTCCAGCTGGCTTGGGGCATTAGGCTTTGAAAGGCCCCTCGCATCAGCCTGGATTTTGACTTAAACAAATCACTTATTTATCTTCTTTTTTTTCCTTTCTTTCATATTTTTCTTTCTATTTCTTTTTCTTTCTTTGCTTTGCTAATGGGGCTCATTGGCCCTTTATCGAGGTGTCCCGACACTATGAGTTAAGGTCTCAAGGTAAGTTTAGTTTGAGGAAGAAGAGGTCAAACTCTGCAGGCCAAATGAGACTCCAGCGTGTGTGTGTACGGAGTCTCAAGAAGTGGTTCCTTGAAAAGGCTCCTACAAACTAAGCCTCTATAACCACTAGATACACTCAATCTTAAATCACATAAATGTGATGGTATCCCAAGTTTTGGCCCAATAAAACAAACTTTTGAAGCACAATGTCAAAGCATTCTCCAAACAGTTGTTAAGCACCAAACCAACTCATATGAGACACAAGACACACAAAACACAAACACAAACATGTATAACACAATATACTAAAAAATCCAAAGCTGATTTCACATAATTTGTCCCCTAAACTCGAACAAACAATTCCTCAATGAAATACGTGATGAGAAAACAAAGAAAGAGAGGACTCCTGAAGTGATTATCCCATTTTTGCCTTAGAACCAACTTAGAACTTAAAACTTAAAATCACAACTAAAACAAAACAATACAATATCAAGACTCGAAATTTATTCAAAACAAACTTAAAGTTAATAAATATATATATATATATATATATATATATATATATATATATATGGAAAAGGGAAAACATTACTAATCTTGGGTTGCCTCCCAAGAAACTATCTCGCTTTTCTAGAGTCCAAATTCATCAACTATGGAAAGAATCATGATTCCCTCCTTTATCCGTCTAAGAACTCGGGAGAAGCTGTGCTCCAATAGCAATTTTGAGCACATAGTCATTCACGATCATATTTTCGAGATTTCTTTTGGTTTCATAATGGTAGCTTCCATTTCTTATTCAATTAAGGATGACTACCCACCTTGACATGGGGTTACTCTCAATTTTCAACCTTCATGCATGTCACCCCATAGAGCCATATCTCTAGAATAGTTTTTAGAACTTCATCTTTTTATCGTGTCATGGGATTTCGAGAAGTCGCTCATCTCCATAACGAAGGCTTTCAAATCTTGTGCATCATCATCTCCTCTTGTGATTTTGTCAAGTTCTTCATTGTTTCTTGAGGTGATATCCTTATTGTAGCTCAATTCTTCTTCTTCTCTAATCACCTCAAGAATGGACTGCAAGCTCTCATGTTGTCCTTCAAAGGACATTTTAGCCTTGTTCTCTCCTCTATTCCACGTGTTTGGCCACTAGTTCTGTATACTCATTCCCTTCTCTTGTAGAGGTTGTTCTTTCAAGTCTAAGTTGAATATGAAGTGGCCTTGAGTCATCTCTTCTTTCAACCGCCAGGTGAATGGGCCACTTGAATATTGAAACTTGCCTCTTCCTTAGGCATTTCGGCCATAGTCTTAGCCAATTAAACCATTGCGAAGGCTAATTCATCCACTCCATTTTTAACATTTGACTCCTCTTATGGAGGTGTGTACACCTCCTCCATGAATTGAGCTTGAGATTTTCTAAGTTCAACCATGGTTGCCTCAAGGTTTGACATTTCCTCTTGTGGAGGTTGTCTCTTCTCATTTTTAACGAGAAACCTAGGCAACCTAACTTGAGCATAGCCCATTTCAGCCATTGATCTTGAAAACTTAGGTTGTGCCATGGTAGATTCATCTTGAGTTCTTCTTAATTCATCCATAGCTTCATCTAGGCTTGATCTTTGGACTTGTGGAGATTGAAAAGTGTTAAGTGACTCCTGTGTCCCATGAGGTGTTTGAGGATGTCCCATGATGAGTATCTTAAATAATCATTTATCCCCATGTTTTAGGTTTTGGTAGTTCATGATATAAATAAGTGTCCTATCATATATTTTCTCAATAAGCGATTAGGGCCAACTATTGAGTGGAAATAAGCTTAAATTGAAGAAAATCGGCAAAGTCATCATGCAACAGCAGAAAACATGTGATCATTTGTTTATGTGATGTCTTTCTATGGCTCCTCTATCGTACGGGAAGATTCTAGACTCTGAGGGTTTCATAGACACCGACTGCATGATCTTGAGTCTCGAATGAAGAAGCATGCACTTCGAAGCAGAGAGGCTAAGAGAAGCAAAAGGAAGAGAAATCAATCAACCGGTTGCTCAAAAGGTTGACTAGTTTCTTAGAAAATCATTAAGAAAAAAGTGGAAATCATGCTCCAGCATGGATTTCTCCATTCTATAGCGTGAGAATCACCACGCTTTAACATGAGAACACGTTATAAGGTGAGAATCACCATGGTTTAGCGTGAGCTCACACCAGCGTGAGCTTCTACACCTCGGCGTGGTTTGGCCCACCCTCCTCTGCAGCTTCGATTTTATCCATGTCGTATAATTAAATCCATCACGCCTACAGCGTGATGCCGAGACCCATATTTTTGCCCAAGCCCATCTCGTATGCTCTCTGTTTTTTAGCCATTAAAAGAAAAAAAATTAGGGCATTTTTAGAGGGGTGCATTTGGAGGCTCGAATTCGACAAGAGGGAGGCCCTCTCTTAGTGGTTCCTCCTCTGAAGGTTTTGGACCTCCTCTAGGGTTTATTGCAGTTCTTAAAGAAGAAAGAGACCTGAAGCAGTTAAGAATAGCCGTGGAAGCAAGAAAGATCCTCCACCCGATTTGTTCCTTTTCTTCCTTTTCCATTTTCCTTTCATTAATGGTTGTATTTTTACCCCAAATATGTTTTAGTTAGTTTTCTGTGGTTTAGATGTAGCAAAAGACATATTTGTATGAATCTCTCAATTTCTATTGATTGCTATTTGATTTCATATTTATATTGAGTATTTCATTTAATCTAATGTCAGGGATATTTGACCAATATTTGCATGATTAGTGGCTTGATTTGAGACTAAGAAGTGATGACTAAGTTAGACCATGAATGCTTTACCATCTAATTATCATGAGATAGAGATATAAATCAGATTAGGTGTGGTATTAGGATTTCTTGGATTTATTGAATTCCTAGGATTTTAGGGTTGAGTAGAGATGCAAAATACCTAAATCCTAGGGGTAGTGTGTGGATTCTTGAGAGAGATTCACATATACATTAGTGAAATGGCCATCTTAATTGGGTTAGGAGGTTCATACATACTTGTTTAGGTGAAATCTAGACCCTAAGGCATTTAGTCTTGTTTAAGTCATTTTTGCATGTTTATTTAGTGTAATTTAGATCTTCTACAGATTTTCAACCATTCAAATAGAGTCTAGGCTAGATTAGAGTCGTTACTTAGTAACCCAATTCTCCGTGGAACGATACATATATCTATAGTAATTTCTTGAGGCGACGCATGCACTTGCTCACAAAGGTGTATACATTTTATATAACACAAAATCGCCTATCATTCCATCCAAAATTATGATTGTTCAAATATGGGTTACCTCTATATTGAACATCATCCATCGACACATATGGTTGCCACACTTGACTCCTCACTTGATTTATCACTCTTCGATGATGTTCATTGACCATTTTCCTTAATCTTAGTTGTTGAGTGAGGAGGGCCATTTTAGTTGATAGTTCCATGAAAGGATCCATTGTGTGTTAAATCATACAACACAAAAACGAAAACAAACCAAAGTAAAATATAAAAGGAAAATAAAACAAGACTAACTATATCCAAAGTAATGAAGGACTAATTGGTATCAATATTTACACAAATGTGAGAAGTTGAAATAGAAAACAAACTAAACTAAAGTCTCTAATATGCAATGAGAAAATGTAATTACAAGAAAGCCTAGGGTTTTGATTTCATCTAACAAATTCCTATGGTGAGATTCAATTTGGTCCCAAAAGACGCCAACGACATATTAATGGCGGATTTCACCTACACATATTCTTTCTCAAGCAATAACAATCTACCCTGGAACAAAGTTCAACGTGATCTCTACCTCAAACCATCATAACCCAGGATGCATTAAGCATTAGAAGCCCAATAAGCCACATGTAACCCACAAATATCTCTATTCTATGGTGAAACATGACATTCCATTTATGGTCTAACCTAATTATTGTTTCTCAACCTTAAATTATATCACAAATCATGTTAATGATCAATCATCAGCATTAGAATCTGAATAAAACATTCAATATATAAGAAAATCCAAACAACAAAGATTACAAATCAAAGCTAAACACTATATATAGTTCATTGTTTAGGACTACATCAAAACCCTAGAAAATGAGATTAGCTCAGGGAAGGGAAAATACAACCATAGAAAATGAAGAAAAGCAAGAAAATAGGAGAAGATGATAGATGAAACACATTTCTTCTCTTCAATTCTCCTTCTTCTTCTTCAAGGCCAAGAACCGATCTCCCCAAGAGAGAATTACCTTTGGGTATTTCCACCCAAAGGATCTTCTCCCTTTTGTCCTCCAAGAGCAGCTCCCAACTCTCCCTTGAACTCCCCATCAAAATGCCCTAATTTCCCATTTTATGGCCAAAAATCAAGAGAGCATAAAATATGGACTTTAGCAACCTTTTGGGCCCTCGAATATCCATGTTGTAACGTGACGGGAGTTGGACGCTTGCAAACATGGTGAAAAATGGGGTTATCGATTGATCCAAGATAATCACTCTAAAAGTGTGAGCGAACTACACTAAAAGTGTGAGTGCTCTCACGCTCGCAAGAATTTCTACGGCATCCTTCACTCCTTCCTTCATAACTTTCTTCATCCGGACTCCGAATCACGTGATCTTGGTGTCTATGAAAAGCCCTCAGAGTCTAGAATCAAACATTCCAATGAGGGAGAGCAATCAAGGATATCACATAGGTAATGATCACATGTTTGTTGTGACTACATGATGACTTTGCCGATTTTTTCTTGATTTCGCCATTTACTCAATGGTTGGCATAATCACAAAATTCTTGAGAAAAAATGGAGCATTAGGACACTTATTTATATCATTAAAATAATAAAACCTAAACAAAACACGAGGATAAAATGAGTATTTAATATACTCATCACAGGTATATAGTTGTTTCTAATGCATATCCCCGCATTATCAATATAACAGCATCGACCTACCATATCTAAAGGGTTATGTTTCTCCTTCGTAGACACCATTTTGTTGGGGCGTTCTAGGAGATGATAATTGAGAAATTATCTTCTCTTTAGCCAAGTAAGACTTGAACTATCCATATAGGTATTCACCGCCTCCATCATATCGAAGCTGCTTGATATGGACGCCTAATTGCTTTTCTACCTCAGCCTTATATTCTCAAAACTTTTCAAAAGCTTCAGACTTATGGCGCATTAGGTAAACATATCCATATCCTGAGTAATTATCGATAAAGGTGATGAAATACTCATACCCGCCTCTAGTTGAATCGCTATTGGTCCACACATTAGTGTGTACCAATCCTAACTACTAAGTAGCACGATTTCCTTTGATCGTGAAGGGCCTCTTCGTCATTTTACTTTCCAAACATGATTCACATACGGATATAGGTTCAAAGATCAAGAAAAATTTTAAATTTCACTTTTAACCAAACCTTGAATTCTATTAGGATTAATATGACCTAATCGAAAGTGTCATAAATAGGTTTCATTTGAAACCTTCCTTTTCTGCAAATATAAGGAAGTTGCTCATCATCAATATGTTCAATGGCATTAATACTAAGGACAAATGGGTTAAAAATATAGATCATTCATCAATAATCTAGAGAGAACTAAAGTATTATTCTCTTTATCAAAGCGTGAATTAAAGCTTTGCATTGTTAAACCATGTTCCATAAGCAACTACTTGAAACCAAATACCTCTTAAATCTAGAACAAATAAATGAATGCAGTAAATGTAAGGATTTTTTATCATAACTCCACTAGTCTCTACCATTATAAAACCATTTCTGTTTCCCCCAATTTTAACCTTCTTTGTCCTTTTCTGAGTGGTCTACTTTGTTTGAACCACTCAAAGGAGTAGCAAACATGGTTAGTGGTTCCTAAATTAATGATCCATTTATCATTGTAATTCTCCACCAAACAAGACTCAACAACATTTAGACTACCCATCACTTCCGCAGTACTAATGTGCCCCCATCATCTTTAGGCAGTGGTCTAGCACATTTCTTTCGGTCATGCGAGTGTTCAGTAATGGAAATACCTATAAATTTGCTTGTCTGCTTGATCTTGCTACTTTCAACAAACATCCTATCTGAGTTTGAACCATGTTTGACATACTTTAGATCATTAATTTGCTTCCATGAGTGTTATGAAGCAGCTATGAGAATATAACGGTGGTATTGTATTCGCATTTCCAATCTGTAGTGCTTCTTAGTTTCCTTCGAAGCATTAGCAGAGGGCTCTTAGGGTTTCTAGGTTGTTGTAATAAATTTGATTCTCTCAAAAAACCAAGGACAATGTAAAGATTGGTTTTCCATAGGTTGTAATTACTTCCATCCAATGGTTTTTTGGCTTAAAATTGTAATTAGAGGATTAAAGGATGTCATTTTCTAAAATTAAAAAAAAAACACGCAATCAACAAATATACCAATAAGTAGGTTTATTTATTGCAACAATATCCTAGTTTCCATTATAAACACTTACATTGGCCAATATATTTATAACAAACTAATATTTTGAACATGATATGGAAAGTATCCCACCAAGTCAACTCACCGGAAACTAAAATAGCAACCCATGACAGTATTGAGTTTCTATGTTAATACACCAGGAAAGTGCATAGGTAAGTCATGGGGTCACAATGGTCCCTTTGAAAAACTCTTTACCTTAGGCTCTTATCGCCCTTATGACAAAACTTTCCTAGACATGTACCAACAAGTCACTATCCATGGGAAATTAATACGGAACCTTCTCAGATAACACAACATGTATAAATCAAAACTTTGTTTCAATAAGCTTTGGGTTTTCAATAACACTAACAGACTCTCGTTAGGAGAATTATTAATGTTACTAAAGTTGAATGTAATAACCATTAATTTAATTCCAAAATTATCTTTAATATCCAAGTATTGTCGATGTTGGGCCGTACAACCTCATTAAAATTTTGACATTATTTTAGATCCAATCCAATAAAATCTAGTTATGTTTATCCGTTGGGGCATCACATAACCATTTTATTAATGAGCCCTTAATGGAGCTCATAGGTTTCAAATTAGTTAAATTAATTTTAACCTTCACCCATTCAATATTTTGCATTAATTTATTAGGTTTTCCATCATAATAATATCTAGACATTAATGTTACTAAAATTGAATGTGACAATTAATAATATTTGAGTATTGTCAACGATGAGCTGTACAATCTCATTAAAATTTTGAAATTATTTTAGATCCAATCCCATAAAATCCGATCATGTTTATCCGTTGGGGCATCATGTAATCATTTTATTATTGGATCATATCTGATCCACATGTTTCAAATTAATTAAATTAATTTTAACATGCACCCATTCAATATTTTACATTAATTCAACTAAATATTTCATAACAATATTATCTAGACAAAACAAATATCATTATGCACATGTATATATCACATGATGAAATTATATGGCACCACCTATTCTAAATGGCATGGCAAGCATACATCACATGTTATATCGATATAAAACAATTGTAAGTAAAGAATAAATAATGGGCCCTTAATTCATGGTTTCCTAGAAAAAGAATATTACAAGCCCAATAAGGCCAAGAACCCTAACTTGATATCTAGCCCGTAATCCATTTTTCCACCAGGTCTTGAAATTCTTTCAATTGTGGGCCAAGTTAGAATTGATTTCTAGGGCTTTCAAGCCCAAAAAACACATAACTCTAATTAGTCCCCCTCATAAGGCGAGCACCAAAATCGTAGTCAATCACCGTACACAACTTGGATCATCACAAAATTTTGCAAGAAGGTAGATCACCACATGAGAAACCAACTAGCCAAAATATGTCCAAATCCGACACTGCACGTGCCCTCACACGTTGCTAGAAGTCATAAACCAAAATCACTGCCAGTTGCCGCACAAAGCATAGATCATCATGAAATTTTACAGAGGGGTAGAACAACACATAAGGAAAATACTTGTCAAATTTCATCAAATCTGAAATTTGAAAATGCCCCCAGCGGCGTGCGAATCAAAAACTAAAATCGTGCATCGATCCACTACATAGACCTCGTATTGCCACAAAATTTTACAGGGAGGTAAATCACAAAGAGAGGAATTAGTTGGCTCAATTTGGGACCAATCCAAACTATCACATGCTTCCACACGCCCTCGGAATCCAGGCCCGTGAGTCCTAATCTAGGTCACTTTGGGCGGCGCGTGTGGGCTTGTGTGGGTCTTCAGCGACCCTTTTCACCCATCGACCCTCCTTTGTGTCCCTACCTTGATTTTGGTCAACAAACCAAGGCTTTGATTGGCACAAAAAGCGATGGTATTCAACATGTAGTAGTTCCTCTTTACGAATTTTATTACATAATTATCCAGTAAATTTGAATTACATAAATTATCAATAAATAAATCAAGGAGGAATACCTAATATGATGATTAGCCTCCAAGTTACATCCAAAAAAATACAATCAAACTTCTACCATGGATTAAGGCCAAAATAAAACATTCATTCATACAAAAATATAAATAACATGAAACATATAACCTATGTTCCATATATCTAATTACATTAAATAGGCATGTAAAAATATAAAGTTCGGTTTTATACACACTACTTGATCTAGAGCTCTGATACATTTATTTGGGATCAACGTCTGTGAGCCTAGATCATGATTGAATAAGATGTGTGATAAACTAACGTCATCATCCATAGGGTTTACTAACCTCTTGTTGCGGGACCTTCCAAGCTATTCTAGTTGCGACAGATCTGCGTGTGGGAGTACCTAATTGCAGACCGGGGCGGGAGCACTGGGTATGCGTGTGTAAAGGCCCTAGGAAGAATGTATGAAGGTCCTAGGGAGAGGGGTGTATGTATGTATAGACTCAAAATCCTAACCTTGTAAGGTTACTTGTCTAACAAACAACCAATCCCTTGCCTTATAGGGTTTCTTGCCTACCAAGTAACCTAATTCCTACCTTATTGGGTTTACATTATCTTGTGGACTATTAATGACTTATCTTCTGATAAACTGAATGGATTCAGGTTTACATTAAATAATTTTATCTTGTTCAAACTCAGGTGTTTTGAGCTAAATCATATTTTCAACATGTGACATATACTCTTCCAAACATGTTGGGAGCACTACTTGGGTTTTCTTTTGGTGAGAAGAGATTGATAATGAAATCTTGGAGCAATTGAGACAAGAACCACAATAATCTTCATAACTAATATTTATAACATCTTTAGGAAAGTTCACCAACCAAATACTAGAATCTATGATACAAATTCCTTTTTTTGCTAGACAATCTGTAGTTCTATTTGCTTCTCTATAAACATGACGACACTCATAAATATGTAGGCCTTGAGAAAGTTTCAAAATATCCTCCATTAACAACATAATAAAACCAGAAATATTGATCCTCTTATTGTAGCAGTCTATAACTATTTTCAAGTCCCCTTCAATCTCTAAGTTTGATTATCCCTTATTCTTAGCAACAAGAATTCCATCCCTTAAGGCCATACATTCAGCAACAATTATTGATGAATTGCCAACGTGTGTACAGCTAGCCATTTTTATGATACCATTAAAGTCTCTAATAACCCAACCTAAAGCACTTTTATCTTGCATCCTCGAACCATCAAAGTTTAATTTAAATCTATCAATAATAGGTGGAATCCATCGAATCCATTTTTCAACACGCCAAGCAATATTAAATCCTTCATGCAAAGGATAGGGGACATGCAAATAATCATGAAGATTTTGAAAAAATTAGGGTGGCTTTTGATGTGAGGAAAGGAGTTTAGTTGGCTCTTCTTAAACAGGACTTGCTTTTTATGAGTCCAAACATTCCACATTATTATGCCAATCTTTTCCATAGGGTGATTGAAAAATTTACAATTGATTTTATAGTTTTTGAAGATCCATCCTGGCCAAGAGAGGAAGTCTCCTTCATGAAAGAGCGAAGTGAGATAGTTAAACATAATACGGTCCCAAATTCCTTAAACAAATGTGCATTTTCTAAACACATGATCAATATTTTCAACATTTTGATTGCAAAAATGACATTGAATAGGGAAATCTATCTTTCTAGAAGAGATAAATTCACAAGTAGGGAGGGGGCATCCTAACTGACTGACCAAAGAAAAATTTAATCTTAGGAAGGAGATTTAATTTCCATATCTAGTTACAACATTTGGATCTAGGGGTGACTTGAAGGCTTTCTCATTGCCCAAGTAGCTGACTTGAGTAAATCACCGTCTTAGGAGAATCCCCAAAACACACATAACCTCCATGGGAGAGAAAGGGAATAGGCTTGCTTTAATATGCCTTTATAAAATTAGAAGGGAGGAACATGCCTATAGAGAGGAGATGCCACTCCTTGTCGTCTATAAAATCATGCACTTTAGCATCCCCCAATTAATAATCTGTCTATTGTTCTCATCTACAAAAGTGATAGGGGGGACATATAAACCCATTGATCGGTCCATAAGCAAACTTTCTTACCATCCCCTATGCACCATTTTGGGCCAACTCCAATATATTTTTTATGATTGATAATTTCTTTCTAAACAATGGAATCTCCTTTTTTTTTTGTGATCCTAAAGAAATTATTGTTTCTAATATATTTATCTCTCATAATTCTAGCCCAAATGCTATGATTATCAGTAAAGATCCTCCAACCTAGTTTAGTGGTGAACCTTTATTACCTCTCATTTCTTCTAATTCACAGACCTTCATCATATTTAGATTACATAAGCCTCATCCCGAGGCTACCAAAGGGATACATTTAGCTTCCATTGGGCCCTGCATTTTGGAGTCAAAATTTT
The DNA here is from genome assembly GCA_016808115.1 of Tetrastigma voinierianum. Lineage (NCBI taxonomy): Eukaryota > Viridiplantae > Streptophyta > Magnoliopsida > Vitales > Vitaceae > Tetrastigma > Tetrastigma voinierianum. Next base: position 21,324 of record JAEQBH010006520.1, on the reverse strand, counting down.
TCTATTAAGTTTATCAAGGTCCTCGTTATTCCTTTTAGTGAGTTTAAAACAACTCATCACATGGAGGGGAGCTTGCCAAATTTCTTTATTATAATTATTTACACTCTTGAGGAGAAACATGCTTTCAGTCATCAATTTTTTTTTTTGGGATTTTCTCATACGCAAGGAACTACTTTGGATTAATGAACAGCAAGTATTGCTGAAGCCATTAGAATGAGAATGATAAGAACTCTCCTAGCCTTCTTTTGCCGACCTTTGAATATTGTTAGAGATTTGAACCACGGACTTATAAATTCACAAGTTATCGAGATAAAAGCGCTAAAAATTACATAATTTACAGTGATAATAATCGACATTATGAGAAGCATAAAGATATGATCATTTGCCGAAACATAAGGAAAGGATTTTGGTCCATTTCGAATTGGTATAGTTATATATGATTTTTAGGGTCTTCATAAGTTTAGCTAATTCCTTACGAGATTTCAAAACACACAATAAAATATATAGAGGATAAAGGATCTCCTTGTCTAATACCTCTAGATGGATGGTACACACTTATGGACTACCATTTTATCAAAATTGTGCTGACTACCGGTGGTGATGCACTCCATAGCAATCAATCCATTTCAAGTGGAACCACTGATCTAGTGAAATTACTTTAATGAAATCTCATTCAAGTCATCATAACTTTTCCCTTCTGGTTCCAACCCCATACTTGCCTTTTTTCTTTTTAAAATAATGCATAATTTCATAGGCTAGGAGAATGTTATCATTGATAAGTTTTCCAGGCGTAAAAGCACCCTGCAACTGCAAAACAGTCTTATTTAAAATAGGTTTAACCCTATTAACTAAGATTTTAGCTATAATTTTATACCAAACATTACAAAGACTGATGGGCCTATAGTGATTTGAAACCTCAGGTTATTACACCTTTGGGATTAAAGTTGATGGGTTAAAATAGGATCGAAGCACCTATTCGAGAGCCCAAAGAGCGGCGCGTCAATACAATGCCACGACCCCTCGGTACCCATTTAGCAGACCGGCCCTTCGACCTGAATCACGATCTTGGGCAAATTAGAAGGTCCATACCAAGTAAATTCAGTTGTGTTTTACTTGATGCGAAAATGGGAATAACCTAGCAAAGGCGATCATCTGCCCATCGACCAAATCCATTAAAAGGAAAGAAGAATAATAGATCTGTGAGTTGGACATCCCCGATAAGGAAAGACTATCACAAGTGGCGTGGCGTGCGCGCCTCATCTGTACCCAGATCAGTGTGAATTTGAAGTAAGAAATATCCCATCCAATGGGAAGGACTCCTAATTACCATCCAACTGGTTGAACATCTACTATAAATACGAAGTCACCCCATCGGTGGAAGGTACGCACTCTTAGACGCCAATACTCATAGGCATTCTTACGCCCACATTCTTACACACATTCTTAGACATATACTCTAAGCAGTCTCTCCTTTCTTTCAGAAAGAAACTGACTTAGGCATCGGAGCGGTCACGGGCACAGCCCTCGCCGACCCCCATTCTTCCTTGTTTTGCGAGAGGTGCTACGGCCAGGTTTGCGGTCCCGGTGTTACGCGAGTCATACTTCAGCCTGGCTTGATCAAAAGCACCATCGACCCGCAAACAATCACAGCGTTCTAGCCCAGCTGACCCGCGCGCATCCGGTAGCCGATTCAGGTTGAAAAAAAAGCATCATCGGTTGGCGGAATGCGTAGGAGCAGCCGGTTCTTTATAAATATAAGCGATTTCTCGATTGCGATGGTATCGGCTTCGAAACACAAGCGGGAGCAACATCAATCCACAAGGATGCGGGGATCCACCGGGCGATGCGGTTGTGGGCCTCTATGGCCGGTAGAAGCAATGCGAGGCGATCACGAGCGAAGTGGAAGCACTCCGCCTCGTCAACCAGCGCCTGATAGAAGAGTTAGAGCGACACTAGGCAGTCACGGCGTCCACGGGAAACCGCAGCGGACGGGAGGGTCGCATTCCCACGAAGGGCGACGCGAATGCGACATCCCAGGTGAAGCGAGCGAGAGTCGGTCCAACCAGAAGACATGGACTTCAATTAGCTCCTGCGGAGGAAGAAAACGAAGCAATGCCCGGAGGACGTGTCGCGAACGAAGAACCACATCATCCCCCACCTGGGACGGAAGAGCAATCATGGGAGCAGAGGTTTAGGAGTCTTCAGAATTTCCGGTAGGTGAAGGAGGTGGTTAGGGACGCGCCAGGACACTATGGATACCTTGGTGCGACAAAGCGAATCACCCTTCACGGTCGAGGTGTTACGTTATCCGCTTCGGTAAAATTGAATCTGCAAGTGGAAACTTTCGATGGAACCAAAGATCACATCGGCCATCTCAATGCCCACAAGAATCAAATGGAGTTGCATGAATTTATCAAGACCACATGCGGTGCGAGACTTTCGCCACTACACTAAAAGGCGACCTTAGCACGGTTTAATAAGTCCCCCTTCATCCATCTCGTCATTCAGGGAACTATCCATTGCGTTCGTCTCACTTCATGTCGAGCGGGGCGATGCGAGGAGCTAGGATTACCATCTACGACCATCAAGCGGGGCTAAGCGGGAAAGCTCGAAGTCATACGTGCCTGCAAAAGATTTGCAGGAGTCCACTGAAGATAGACATACATTGGGGAACGAAAAATTCGCCATCACGGCATTCATTACAGGGTTAGAAGTGCGGTCAAAGGATCTGATGTTTTCCATCTCAAAGAACTGTGAAGCATGGTAGTACTCGCGACGGAGAAATATATAAACGGCGACCCTCATATCCAAGAGGAGGCTCTTCGCGAAGAGAGAAGTCACGACGGATCGCAGGCGAGATGAAGCCTAAAGACAAGGCAGTAGGGAAAAATCCCAGCAAAGATCAGAAACGATCCACAAAAGGCGGGAATCTCGGAGACCGTCTGGGCCCTACAATCAAAAGGCGGCGTTACTCGCCTTGCGCTTCACTCCTCTAACGGCCTCGGTGTAGCAGATGCATAAGATGCAAGCAGTAGTTCTGAGATGGCCAACTCGGATGAAATCAGATCCCGCCACAGAGACCTTTTGGAAATAACTGCGAGTTCCACTTAGGGATTATGGGCATCCTTGCGGATAATTGTATCTGGTGAAAAGAAATAGAATACCTAATACAAGGATACCTCAGAGCGTTTCATATCTTCGAGGGGAACCAAACTGAGAACCAAGCACAAAATCAGGCCAAGGTGGAGCTAGAATCAAAATAATTTTGAGCTTCAACAAGCGTAGCCTCGGCCAGGTAAATGGCACGGCAACCCCTTGGAGAAATCCCGTGATCTCGGGAGGATTCGCGGGGAGGAGGAGAATCTAGTTACGCTCGGAGAAAGCCCACCTCTAGTAGCATCGAGATCGGCCCGAAGTGGGGAAATACAAGCAGTATCTAAACTACCGCGACTCGACACTACCATTACGTTCTCTGACTCAGACCTGGAAGGATGCCAGCACCCCCATGACGACCCATTGGTAGTTCGCGCGATCGTGGCCAACACAACAGTTCATCGGGTTTTAATTGATAATGGGAGTTCGGCTGACATCATTTTCGCGTCAACCTTTGACAAAATGGGCATTGGGAGAGAAAAGCTAGAACCCGTCAACACACATCTGCGAGGATTTTCGGGAGAAAAGGTATTACCATTGGGCTCGATTCAGCTGGTGCTCACCTTAGGCGAACCCCCTTGCCAGGCGACGACAACAGCACGGTTTCTTGTCGTAGACGCCCCGTCAGCTTATAACATGTTGCTAGGCAAACCCTCTCTCAATGCAATAAAAGCCATCCCCTCAGCGTATCACATGATAATCAAATTCCCGACCATACATGTAGTAGGGATGGTCCGAGGAGATCAGTGGTGGCGAGGGAATACTACCGGCCTCCATGGGAGCAAAACGGTCGACAACGTGAATGTAGGCGAGCTTGACATGCGCTGACAGTGCTTTCGCCCGACCAGCCCTCGGAGGAACTAGAGCGGTATGTCATTTGGTGACGACCGGAACATCTGCCTACATCAGCTCGGACTAAGCGGAAGGCCTCAAAAGCCTCCTCCTCGGTTTAAGAGTGAGAATAGAGATGTTTTGCATGGAAGCAAGCCGGATGGGAGGAATCGACCTGCGGTAATCACTCATAGATTGAACACCAACCCGTCCTTCAAACCGGTCAAGAAAAAGTGCAGGAGCTTCGCACCAGAAAGGTAAAAAGCCATCAACGAGGAGATCGACAAGCTCTTCCAAGCGGGACGTCGGCGGGGTGAGATATCCCAGTGGTTGGAAATGTTGTACTCGTCAAAGAAAATGGCAAATTAAGCGACTCACGTATCGACTTCTTTGACATAAACAAATACTTGAAGGGCTGACTTCCCTTTGCCAGAAATGTCGATCTCATCGTGGGCGCCAGCGGGCACGAACTTCTCGATTTTATGGATGCATTTTAGGTTACAACTAGGTCGGCATGGACCCCGATGACGAAAGACACCGTTCGTCCGCAGCTACGGGAACCCTATTGTTGTCGAGTAATGCCAGTTTGGACTCAAGAGCGTAGGAGCGACCTACCCGGAGGTTAGTGAGCCAGGATGTTCCGAGCGATAAGGCGCAACTATGGGTATACGTGGAAATGACATCTTGGTAAAATCCACGCGATGATCTCCACATTGCTCATCTCGGCGTTCCGGATCCTAAGGAAGTCTGATATGGCTGAACCGGCCAAATGTGCAGCCGGCGTGTCGGTAGGAAAATTCTCAGGTTTCATAGTCAACCTGCAGGGGAATTGAGGCAAAGCGTAGACAAAATAAAGGCGGTCTCGACATGCCATCACCATCGGGAATAAAGGAGGTCAACGGCCGAGGCGGGAAGGATCGCAGCTTTAAGCCGGTTCGTATCTAGGGCAAGTGATAAATGCCAGCCTTTCTTCCAAGTTCTGAAGAAAGCCTTTCAATGGGACCCAAAGTGCGAAGAGGCATTCTCGGCATTGAAGACATACTTGAGTTCCCTCGATTCTAGTAAGCTACTGTCGAGAGGCTCCTCCTCTATGCTTAGTCGTGTCGGACTTTTCAGCCAATCGCGTCATCGCCAGGATAAAGCGAGTTGACATCCGGTTGTGTGCGTGAGCTCTAGAGGTGAGGAGAGTACAGAATGGAAAAATTAATTCTGGCCCTGGTGACCGCAGCTCGGAAGCTCCGCCCGTATTTCCAAGCTCATACTATAGAAGTCAGCGAGTACCCAATGAAGCAAGTATTACACAAACCCCGAGACCTCGGAGCGATGAAGTGGGCTATAGAGCGAGCGAGTTTGATATCAGTCTGAGGCTAAAAACCGCGATAAAAGGCGAGGTCTTGGCCGGCTTCGTCATGGAGTTGCTCAGGCGGAACCCATAGGGATGCCCAATCGGCGACTGACCTCTCCACTTGGAAGCTCTATGTAGATGGAGCCTCGTGCATGAGGAGGCGGAGCGGGTTTATCCTAACCTCCCTAGAAGATAGATATTGAGTATGCATAAATTTGGATTCAACCATCCTAACATGGCTTGAGTATGGGGCCGTCATAGCAGGCCTCCAACCTCGCCCCATTCATTAAGTCGTCGGTGTTAGGAGTCTGATGACTCCCAAGCGGTAGTTAGTGCAAATGAAGACACCCTCTGAGGCCAAAAGTGAAAAGGATGATCTTATACCTCCAAAGGTCCGTGATTTATTAAAGAAATTTGTGTTGGTTCGAGTCAAACATGTCCCCGAATAGAGAATTCTGGCGGGACCGCCTTGGCGAGATTAGCCACGGCCTCACGGGGAGAGACCTCGCGGTCGGCGCTGTTGGGTGCCAGGCGGAACCCTACATTGATCCTTATAGCATAATTGGTCGCGTTAGAGTCAGGTACCAAGCTAGATGGACCCCATATGGAATTATATAATATTGAAGCCTACAGACGACCCGAAAGAAGCGGCCAAAATAAGGCGAGGTGACGGGTTCACAATCATAAAAGCCTACACAAGCGAGGATTTTTCACACCCTTCTTAAATGCATCGGGAGAAGACACAGTACGTCTTGAGAGGGGTACGAGAGATATCACGGGAATCATATTGGAGCTCGGGCATTAGCAGGAAAAGTTTTAAGGCGAGGATACTCTTGTGGCCATACTCGGATGCAGGCCTAGTCAAGAAATGCATAATACGCGGGAGCATGCAAGATCCTCCACGCCTCTGTCGAGGCCCTTAACATCGATCACAAGTCCCTGGCCTTTCCAACAATGGGGTTTGGACATATTGGGACCCCTGCCCATTGGTAAAGGTCAGTGCAAATTCATAATCGTCGCAGTGGATTACTTCACCAAGTGGGCAGAAGCCGAGCCTTTAGCCACAATTACGGAGCAAGATCGCATGGTGTTCGTGTGGCGAGCCTGTCATGTGCGGGTTTGGCATCCCAGAGCCACGGTATCGGACAGGGGGAAGCAGTTCGATAACACTAAATTCGGAAGATTTTGTGCCGAGGCTCGGAATTAAAAATTAGTATCGTCCCGACACATCTACGATCAAATGGACGGTAGTCAGCCCATGGAACCCTTAAAACCGGAATAAGTTGGAAGACCTTGAAGTGGGTAGAATACCTCCCGGAGGTACTATGGGCCTACAGGACAACACAGAAGTCAGCAACTCGGGAAACCCCGTTTGCTCTAGCCTTTGGCACTGAGGCAGTAGCCCCCGTGGAGGTCGGAATAAAGTCTCCCAGGATTGAGTTAGCATCAGAGGAACATAATGACGAGGCCCTTCGTCTAAACTTAGAACTCTTAGATGAAACGCGAACGAGGTTCAAAAAACGTCACGGAGGAGTATCAAAGGAAAGCGACAGGTACTATCATCAAAAGTCAAGCCCGGGGGCTACATGCCGGGGCGAGCTTAGGTGTAAAAGCTCATGCCCGACCGGGAAGAATCCGGCGCATGGGAAAGCTAGGCCACTAGCGAGAGGGGCCCTTACATCCATATCGAGGTTGTCGGACTAGGCAATTATGAACTCAAAGCAGAAGAGGAAAAATCTTCACGACATCTTAAGATCACGGAACACCTTAAGCGTTTTTACCAATAAGTGTCGATTTGTAATATAGCCTTGTTAATTATTAGATGACGAGTTGAGTATTTGTTGATTACGTTGTCAGACATCTCATACAGTTCAGATATGTGAAAATCAGAAAAAGGCACAATGAGAAGTTCATAGACATAAAAGGAAAAGTTTCTCTTTATTTCAATTGAACTACTTCCCGATTCTGTCCAGAGTGGTGTCATCAGTTACATCTTGAAAGCATTCGGTAAGCAGGTTCCCTCGAAAAAAAAAAAAAGGGGGAACAAAGGAAGACGGAATGAAAGAAGGAGAAGGAAAGAGAAGAAATTGGAAAGAGGAGAAGAAGAAAAGGGGTGGAAGGAGTTTATGCGGAAGAAACAAAAAAGGGCAGAACGAGAGGTGGAAAAAAAGATGAAAAAGAAGGAGAAGGAGAGGGAGAAAAGAGAAGAGGAGAGGGAGAAAAGAGAGGAGTAGAGGGAGAAAAGAGGAGGAAAAAGAAAAAGAAAAAACAGAGAGAGCAGTGCAAGAGATGCACCGCCCTCTCCGGACGCATTCCCTAGCACAAAGCTAGGGAATAACATGACTCCCATAAAGGGAGACTAGGAAAACACAGCTCCACGAAGAAAGCGGCGGGGACCGCTCCCGAAGTCTCCATGGATGCAGGTGAAGACTACCAGACTGATACTTCATCTCACACAGACTCCAGTCACGTACCACAAAAGCCAAAGTATTCAAAAAGCGTAAACTCGGTAATGGAACTACCATTTTATAAGAAGGCGAGCGCTGGAGGGTGCAGGCAGTTGAAATTCTCGTGATCAGCATTAAAGGCGTTCGCACCTTTCAAAAATCGAAGCGAATGGCGCACTTTCGGCGGTCGACCCAGCCAAGGCCATAGCGCGGGAACCACTGTTGCTCAATTTGTGAGCTCATCTACTCTTGCACAAGCCATTTGCCTCGGAAGTCGGACCATTTCGGTACATTGCCCTTGAGCCATAGCGCCGGAGCCCTGTTGCTCAATTTGAGCTCATCTACTCTTGCCACGGGGCCACGCTGCCTCGGGGTCGGACCGGCTCGGGCTGCCTGGGCCATGGCGCCGGAGCCACGGCCCCTTTGGTTGGCGGGCTCTCATCTACTGCACGAGGCCCTGTTGCCTCGAGTGGGCATTTCGAGCACGCATTGCCACCAAGGCCATAGCGCCGGGAGCCCGCGGCGCTCCAGTTTGGCGAGCCTCCTGCACGGGCCGGCCGCCTCGGAGTCAGACCGGCTCAGGCTGCGCCACAGGCCACTGCGCCCGGGCCCGCAGCGGTTGGCGAGCTCGTCTGCTGCGTGCAGGCCACGGCCTCGGGGTCGGACTAGCTCAGCTGTGTCCTGCAGGCCCGCGCCCGAAGCCCACGCTCAGTTTGACCAGGCTCATCTACTGCACGGGCACGTGCCTCGGGAGTCGGTTGACTCCGGGCTACATTGCCACGAGGCCATAGCGCCGAGACACGTACTCAATTTGACAAGCTCATCTACTGCACGAGGCCACGGCGCCTCGAGTCATGCATTTCGGGCTACATTGCCACCAAGGCCATAGCGCCCGGAGCCACGCTGCTCAATTTGGCGAGCTCATCTACTGCCGCGCAGACGCATTTGTCTCGGGTCGGGACCGGCTCGAGGCTGCCGCCCAAGGCCATAGCGCCGGAGCCACGGCGCTCAATTTGACCAGCTCATCTACTGCGCGCAGGCCCGCGGCTTGCCTCGGGTCGGACCAGCTCGGGCTACATTGCCACCAAGGCCATAGCGCCCGGAGCCGCATTGCTGTCCCGACCGAGGTGATCCGCTTTCAGCCTGACCGCATTGCTGCTTGAGCGGATCGGCTCGAGCCCACGGCAGGCCAAGCAATTCACATTGGCGAGCTTTTTTCCCATCGAGTTTACTTGGGCTGAGCTCTACTCAAGCTGATACTCGGCTGAGCTCTTCCCTCGGTTCATGGGCGAGCTCCACGCCAGCAATTCGGTAGCGAGCTCTTCCATCAGTTCACTTGGCGAGCTCTACTTTCGGCCTATTCCTTTCAAGCCCGACTCTCCCATGATGCTTGGGCGAGCTCTACTCTTGTTCACTCGGCAGGCTCTTCCCTAGAGTTCACACGGACGAGCTCATGAAACTATTCACGGCAGGCTCTTCCCATCAGTTTACTTGGACGAGCTCTACTCAACTATTCACTCCGACGAGCTCTTCCCATCAGTCCAGCAGGCGAGCTCACTCAGCTGCTATAAGCGAGCTCTTCCCTCGGTTCACATGGGCGAGCTCCACTGCCGACAATTCCACATTGGCAGGCTTTCCCATCAGTTCACTTGGGCGAGCTCAACTCTGGTTGTTCGCTTTAGCAGGCTCTTCCCCTCGGTTCACACGAGGATGAGCTCACGCGGCCAATTCCGTGCCTTGAGCTCTTCCCATGTCAGTTTACCGGACGAGGCTCTACTCGTTCCTCAGGCGAGCTCTTCCCATCAGTCACCTTGGGCTGGGCTCCTCAGTATTCCTCGGCAGGCTCTTCCCCTCGGTTCACATGGGCGAGCTCCTGTATACAATTCACGACAGCGAGCTCTTCCCCTCAGTTTTATGGGTGAGCTCCACACTTGACATTCACATTCACGAATCTTCCCATGTGATTTACTTGGACGGAAGCTCTACTAAGCTATTCCTCCGACAACTCTTCCCATCAGTCCGCTTGGGCAGGCTCTACTCAGCTGTTCCTCGGCGAGCTCTTTCCCCTCGGTTCACGCGGGCTGGCTCCACGCCTGCAATTCACATTGACGAGCTCTTCCCCTCAGTTTACATGGACGAGCTCCTGCCAGCAATTCACATTAACGAGCTCTTCCCATCAGTTCACTTGGACAAGCTCTACTCAACTGCTCACTCTGACGAGATCTTCCCCTCAGTTCACATGGACGAGCTCCTGCCAGCCATTCACATTGATGAAGCTCTGCCTACTCGCGTTGTGACCTCGGCCAGCGAGGTCGCGTGACCCTAAATCCGGTTCGGCTCACACAGTTGGCCAGATGGAAGTCGACCCAACTCGCGTGTGACCTCGGCCACAAACGAGCGTGCGACCTAAGGGTCAGATATTGTGCCGGACCGGCCGACTGAAGGCTAGGGGCTCAATTTGAGGGTTCTGCACCGACCGTACAACCTAGGAGCAAGACCGACGACGAGAATAGAAAATGAGGCCTCAAATAACTCAGTTAAAGCGAGCGATTGCTCGACCCACAATTCGAACTATATAGGAGGAGAAAATAAAAGTAATCGGTGAGGCACCAAATCTTTAAAAAATGAGTATTTATTAAAAGGAGGGCTACCTGAGTCTCGAGGCCACTAGGCAGACAAAAAAAAAAAAAAAAAGAAAAAGAGAAATATATATAAATCAACATCACGCACGAGAGATGAACACGAAGTTCGGGCGCCCGGGGAGTGGGCGGCGAAGATGGGAAGCGGGCCGCCGAGCGGGTACGGGATCTTGAGAATGGTTAGTAGAAGAGATTTCTCTACTCTTACGTGGCAGGAGGTCGAGTTGAAATCCGGATCACGGTACTCGCGAGCGACTGCGTTGAAGCGGGTACCGGAGGCCAGCGAGTCGGCGGTCCCTCGGTTGTCCTAATAAGCCTCATCTCTCTAAGCAATCAAACTAACCCGGTGAAGATGCGCAATCCGACACTCCTCGATGACCGTTCCGCCAAGTTTGCGGCCGGAAGACTCCGACCCAGGCGATCACAGCAGCATCTTGACCTCGGGCTTCCGCGGCGGGCCGTTCCGAGTTGTGTTTCCTTGCTCCGCTCGGATCACCATTGGCAGTGTAGCTCCGCGAAGATCCGTGGCTCGCCCAGGGGTGATTAGCTCCTCCTAACCATTTGAAGCTCACACGGGGCCAGGACTTTAGCCTCGGGCCTGATCAAATCATTTTGCGCGGCTGGAGCACATCCGGGCCTCGGCTCGCCTTCGACCGGCCGTGAGCTACTTCGAACCTCATCTTCCCTACTTTTACGCGGCGCGGGCGCGTGGTTTGTTTGAGTGATTTAAGTCGCTCAATTCTTCATTCATGTCCTGCGCTCGCCCCTGCAGCTCAGTTCGCTCAGACGTGAGGCGTCGCCTTACGCCTTCTCATCCAGAGCAATTCTCCACGTGCTTTTCATTGGTTGGCCTTTTTCGTCGAGGCCTTTCAAATGAGTGGCTACTGCATATCAAACATGAAGTTAATGCTCAACCGGAATCAACATGGGGGTAAACACGATCGAAACTTACGATGCAACCCCTGAAGAGATAAAAGCCCAGCGCCGTCAGCCAATGACGCTTCGACTTCCAATTCGAGAATCGCGAGGATGGATGAAGCGGCTTTGCGCAAACTCGATAGAGAGCAAAGAGTCCATGTTTTTCGTCAACTTTTGGTTTGGTTTCTTCTCTTGACTCTGCCGCCCGCCGAGGAGGTGACTTGGCACTCTCGAAGGCGGTTCAAACGGTTATAGGCATAGCCGCGAGTTTGCTCGGCGGCGCACCGAAAGTTTGTTTGCCTCACGACGAGGCTTGGAAGGAGAGGGCTCAAAACCGCGGGAGCTTCGGCCCAAGGCGGCGCCCGCTGCAGTCCCTCGGACGGGAAGTTGGAGGCGCCTGACGAGACCTTGAGTCGGGAACCGACCGGTCCTTCGGTAGAGCTTGATTTTTCCTTTTTCACACTCCGGAGCTTAGGACATTGAATGGGCAAATCTGCCCATACGGTAGGAGTGGTAGCGTGGCTGATGGAGGGAGACTCACAGGGCGGAAGGAGGCGAAGGCCTCGAAGCAGTAAAGCGTGCAGACCTCAAGTTAGACGGGCCGGGAATGTCTGACTTTATCAACTCAGCGTAAGGGCCCGAAGCGGGACACTCCGCCAGCGCGAACTGGCATTATCTTCGGCGCTAAGGTCAAGACGAGCACCTGGGAGATATGAAGACAATATAAAATCAGAAACATTTAATCACCTTTAGACAAGTCATGTCGAAAACAGTGAAATACTCACGAAGATTATCAGGGGCGCTCCAAGCCGTTGGAACACCCAGAGTGTCGTCCATGTCAGCAGGATTGTATTCCCAGTTGAAACCACTGACGAAGAAATAGCGTCTCTTCCATGACCTATGCGAAGAAGGAGGTCAAAGATCTGAGGAGGAGCTCGGAGCGTGCGGAGAATAAAGGGAGTCCTCGTGGCCTCCTTTGGATGAAAGATAGAACGAGGCCACACTAGGGACCTTGGGCTAATCCCCTAAAGGCCAATGGGCCACCAAAATACCCAGTCAGGTTGGGCGCGGTTGGGAAGGACAAGCGTTGAAGTGTTGCAGACACCACTTTATAAAGGATGCAATGGAAGCGGAGCCGTTCTCGAAAGGCAACCTCGAAAAACACCATCTTAGACACGAAAATCACATAAAAGGGTGAAACGTCGGAGACCATATTCGGACTAGGGGAGGCGGTAACGTTCAACGAAAGGTAACCTATCTGAAGGAGCCGACCTGCTTGGACCCACATTTAAAACATCAGGACCGTGGATCGGATAATCAAGCCCCTTAGGATATTTGATTGGTTTGTCTCCCTTACTTTTATCAAAGGAGGGGAAGCACCTCGAGGCGTCGGCGATCCCAACATGACGGATGACGGAGAGCACCTAGTCGTGTAGGATTGGGAGCGACGAAAACCATCAGATGCAGCGAAGAAGAAACGACCGGTCTATGGAAAACAACGGTAAAAAAAAAAAAATCCGGTTAACCACAGTGCCTGCGTCATACCAGTAATCAAGGAGCGGAGAGAGAGATCGGCAACGAGAAAAAGACAAAGAAACAATCTCTTTGGAAAAGGCGAGAAAAGACTCTCACGCCTGAAATTGACGAGGGAATACGGCGTATGAAGTGCAGACCGCGAAAGAAGATTGGAGAACTGAAAGCCACGGGACGGAGGAGGTTTACGGCCAGCTGAGAAGAAACTAAAAGGGAATTACAGAGAAGCAGGCGCAAAAAACCAAGAGTCATCATTATCATAAAACATGGCGAACAAGCCTCAACTAACTTGACCTCAGCAGGATGTCTGATGAAGCGCACCCGATGCGAGAAAGCATCTGACCATTGCCCACGTGCAAATGCGCAAGGCTGAGGGAATAGCTTGATAGGGTTGAAAAATAAGGATCCAAGAAGCCCACCCGTCAAGCCCAAAGAAGCGGCGAGTCCAATGCAATGCCCTGACCCCTCGGTGCAGTGAAAGCAGAGGGCCAGGCCCGCTAGGCACAGATACAATCTTGGAGCGAATTAGAAGGTCCATACCAAGTAAAGTCAGTTGTAACGCGATGCGAAATAGAATAACCCCTAACAAGGCGTCATCCACCCATCAACCCAAAATGATCCATTAAAAGGAAAGAAAGAATAATAGATCGCATGATTGGACGGCATCCCAGTAAGGAAAGAAGACTATCCTGAAATAAATTGCTTTTCTATATCACGTACTAATCCAAGTATGAATTTAAAATAAATATCCCGTCCAATGGGAAGGACTCTAATTACCATCAAGCTGGTGAACATTTACTATAAATCTGACCTATGGTTGGAAGTGCAGCATTCTTAGGCTTGCCATGCACATGGCGTTCTTAAAGCCAACATTCTTTTGTTCTTAGACATATACTCTAAGCGGTCTCTCCTTTGCTGGAAAAGAGCGACTTAGGCATCGGAGGCTTGAGTCAGGACACATTTCATGGAGCCCTATTCCTTGTTGCAGAGAGTGTCATTAAGGATTTTCTAGATGATGTTACAGAAGATTCCTTACTTCATTACAGTAGTCAGCACATCAGCCCCTAAACAATCTGGTCTACAATGACGACCCCACATTATTTGATTCAGGTTGAAAAACATAGTCAAAAGTGATAAAGTTCTATTAATATCTTTAATGACATCAGTTTGTAGAAAGTGTTGGAATTCAGGATGAGAAGAAATAAAATATGAGTGGCTCTTGTACAAACTCATTTCTTATTTCTGACATTTAAGGAAGTATTTATAAATGAAGCTTACAATAGATAATCAGAATTAAATAATAAATAAACTGTTTTTTGACCCTATTTATCATTTAAACTAATTCTCCATGACCTCAATAGTAAAAGCTCTCATTATAAATGGACTCTCTCTGGTGTTAAATGAAATTAAAATAAAAAACTCTATTAATGAGACTGTTAATTAACTTTAATTATTATTCATATTTGAATGATTAAACATATAGTTTAAAAGTTGCAGAATTTTTACTATTTTATTTTTGCACATGGGCACATCTATAATATAAGTGAAACACTTCTCATTTCTTGATCAATGCAAATAAATAACATTGATCTGCTCTCTCATCAACCTTCCTTATTAATTAAAGAGCACTTCTAGAAATTCTTCTTTGGTGCATTTTACCGAATTAATTCAGAAAAGTTTCTTAGAGGCCTCCTTTTACCACATTTGCGTTTCATTTGTTCTGTTCTATATTTCTTTCTTATGCCTTCAAAAGCTCTCGAGCCTAAGTTGGCTCCTTACTCAATCCTCAGTATCAGCCTGTTGTAATAGTTGTTTGATTCATTACAATCGGAGCAACATCTATCATGAGACCGACATGAGCAAAATCTTAAAGCTGTGGTATTGAGTTCTGAGCGTGGCTCAATTTAGAATCTAAAACCTGGATCCTGTTGGCTCTGGTGGAGATCATGCTTCTGGCAATTCTCTCTCAGTCAACTCCTTGGCATGTACCTCTGTTAACTGGGGTTTGAGACCAAGTCTCAGCCAGAATCACATGAATCTAGTCTTTTTATTGTTGTCTTTTGAATCCATGGGCCCTCAAGTTCATGAATCTCAGACTGAGATCACTTGGAGCCTCTCAGACCTATGTAATACAGTGCCATGTTGGAGATTTCACAGGATTGGAGAATAAAAAATATAAGTGAAAAATATTGACTCTGTTTCTTATTTCAAAGAAGTTTAAGATACCTGTAAATAATTAAACAATGATCAGCAAAAAATTAAAATGACATTCTTTTGACCCACTAAGTTTATCCCATTCACAGCTAATTTAAATCATTTGTCCGTGATAAAAAAACTCTTTAGCAAGATGAGACTCATCTCACACAATTAAATAATATTTAAAAATAAAAACTTAACTAATAGATGAAGATGAGCTTTTGATTATATTATTTTGGAATGAATCTTCAACAAAAGCCATTACCATTTCTGAGACAGTTTTAATAATTTTTAATATTGCATTTTCAACTTAGGTAGTAAGTTAGGGAGCTTTAAGATCTATTAAATGTGTGAAAAAAATAACAAGATGGCTCTATCAATTGTGGCTGATCCAGCTCCTGTTTCTCTCACAATTCAAGGTTGAAGCATAGTTTAATAAAGTTGTTTCTAAGGCATCAAATGATCACTTCAAAGTATTAATGAAAACCATAAAATATCTTCATAGCATTGGAGCCGATCATGGTCTCTAAATCACATATCTTGTTTTCCTCCTTTTTGTTGAGTGGACTCTATTCTGTTTGAGCTATTTTTGTCTGCTGAGTCGATTTTGTCTAGTTTTATTGTTTAATTCTCTAACAAGTTTTGATTAAGTTTTGAGATAATAATATCTTACGAGATCAACATTCATGGATCTGCATTCTAGACCTTTGGATATTATAATTTCATTTTGAAGTATTTATATTTGTCACCCTAAATTTTCAACTGTTTTATTCCATGGTTGACTAAATTTCCTAAGTGTTTGTATTTTTCTAGTAGGAAGGCATTTGAGCCATAAAACGAGCATTCATGCTTCCTTCCCCATGGATTAAATGATCGGACCCAATGATAAAACAGTTTCAACTCTTGCATCTCAAAGATAATCCATTGATACTTGTAAGAACTCTATCTAATTTTATAAGGTCAAGAGGAATCACTTCTCTTATTAAACCAAGTATATAAGGAACCAGGTGTAGATTCCAACTCAAGTAGATGACCTCATCAATAAGCTCCGCAAACATGTGCATTCTGGGATTAAAGTTTAACATTTATAGTGTTCTCAACAATTAAATAAATAATAAGGTGAAATTTTTTTCATTCTTATAACTTATTTGAAAGTATTTAAAGCAGAACATAAAAAAAAATCTTAGCAGGACAAATAATCCAACATAATCATTCATGAGAGATCTTATTATGAATTATACATATATTACCAATAAGAGAAGATAATTAATTATATCATAAAAAAAAATTCTTTTTTTTTTATAACTGTGGATGTCTAGATCGAAACTATACGGCTTGACTTATCATAGAGCTGGAGTTAACGCATTCGGATATGCAGCTAATAACAGGGACTCAAATTAGTGATCATTATCGGGTTAAACCCCAAGGTCTTGGATCAATTGAGCTAATCCACAGATTCCATAGAAAATAATATAGATAGATAATATTATGAAGGATGGACTAAATATAATAATTGTTGGAAAAAATGGGTTTTAGCACAATAAATTAGCTATCTTTGAGCTAAAATTACAATGGGTCCCACAAACTCTTTTCGGTGGGTCCACATGGGAATGTGTTCTCCTCCATGAGGAGATGAATATTATATATTGAGTTGCTCAAAACCATTAAGGAGTGAATTAGAAATTGCCTCCAAACATCACCCCTTGAAAATGGTAACTAAAGGTTTAAGCTTGTGAAAAAGCTTGTGTCCCTATGAGAGATAGGAACAAGACTTTTAAGGGTATATATACACCTACCTTGTGGTTAGTCTAGGCCCCAAGGGCTTAATTTAATGGAAGGAAAGGACCTAGCCCATGCTTGGTTCACCACATGCAGCGTCTTGCCAGCCCCTCCATAGGGTAGGAGTTCGGGGCTAGCTTAAACTCATTTTTTGGCGTCAAAACGTTGTCGTTTTACAACAACATAACAGACACGACCCATCCCCAAGCTTCATGACTGTACCGAACAGTCATGAGCAAATCTATATATAGGCCACACAATCACTCATTCATTCATTTTGAGAGATTGAGTTACGCACGATTACGGTTTTGACAGCCAACAAAAGGGAAGTGCTTTCTTCTTTCATTTGGGAGATCATTTCATCTTGGGAGACGAATTGCCAATAACTCGAAGCACCAATGCGAGGGCAATATTTGTCTTAAGGAGATTGTGTCCAACACAAGACTTGATCTTCAAACATGTTCCAACTGATTGCTTTAATTTTTGTGCATTTTTCATAAACAATTCCTCATAGACATCTTTTGATATAGGTTACGCAAGCTATTTTGATTAACGTGTTATTTGTTTGTCTCTTGAGTTACATTTTAATTTTAATGCATTTTTCTGCAAACAATTGCTCATAGACATACGATATAGTTCACACTAGCTTGTTTTGGTCGCGTGTTATTTCTTCATCTCTTAATTACTGTTTCGTTTCTATTTTAAATTAGCCTTAACAATAATTAGATCCCCACCTTGAATCCACAAGTATTCGCTGTAGGGTATCCATACATTATATACATATTCGTCTCTGTAACACCCAGGAACTTGTATAGGTATGAGTTAAGGAAAATAATAATGACAGAAATTTGTATAGGTATAAGTTACGGAAAATAATAATGACAGGAATTTTATAGGCATACGTTATGAAAATATGTGATAATTGAATTGGAAGCGTTATGGAAATAATGATAATTCAATTAGACGTTATGAAAATAATAATGGTAATTCAATTAGTAATTAATTAATTACTTTAATGAAAAGGCGTTATGAAAATAATAATGGTAATAATTAATTAATTACTTTAATGAAAGGGCGTTAGCAGAAATAACAGCTGGTAATTCAATTAGTAATTAATTAATTAATTTAATGAAATAAATTAAAAGGTGATGAATTTCTAATAGATACCTCGGGTATAAATTGGGTAAGAAAAGAAAATCAACTCTATTAAATCTTTGAATTTCTCTTTGTGGGTAGAATTCAGACGTCCCGACTTTGGATCTAGGGTTTGAAGAACAATTTCCTCCATAGAAATATTTTCATTAGTGAAATTCTTCGGTTAGCTCTTTCAAAGCTTTTGAGTACTCCTTTGAGGTAAGGGATTCTAATACAGCTTTTCGAAAAATTACTATTTTTATATATATGTACGTGTAAGGGATTTTAATACAGCTTTTCGAAAAATTATTATTTTTATATATATGTACGTGTAAGGGATATGAATGCATATTTTAAAAAGAAAATTGTTTTAAGCGAATTATATAATCTTGGTTTATGAAAAGAAGTTTTACTTGTTTTATTTATTTGATTATCATGGATCAAGAAAGTAGTTTGTATGATTGTACTTGTGAGATTTGTTTGTTCTGAAAGAAAATGTGGAGATATGATGTTTTGTAATTTGAAAATTTGAATGAAATATTTGGCTAAGTTGGATTCGTACATCATGGGAATAATAGTTGGCCACCTATTCGGCCCCACTTGTCAACAGGATATAATAGTTGGCCTTTACATTTCTTGGTGGGAATATGGTGGTTGAACCCCAACCTCTAGGGGTTTGGATTAGAGTTACTAGTACTAGTAGTGTTTGGTTCCGTCCACCTTAAAAGGAACAATTCTTACAGCCTTTTTCCATTTGAAAAGTCCCATGTGGGCACCATTTGACATTTGATGACCAGAGAAAAATATATTTGAAATGTATTTGATTTTGGATTTGATATGAAAGTGTTTGAATCGAAATTTGATATGAAATTGTTTGGATCACATTTGATATGAAGCCGATTTGAAATGGATGTGAGAATGTTTTAAAGTATATTTTGTTAATGTTCGACTTATTTTGAATCAAAAGTTTTGATGAAAACATCTCCTATTGTTATATGATTGAAACTTTTTGATCCATGAAAGCGTATTAGTATTTCTTATTGAGCTTTTAGCTCACTCCTATTCGTTGACATATTTTGAGGATACTTTTAGTTTCATGATGAGTGGCTAGGTTGGGGATTCGTCATCATTAAGTTTGATTAGAACTTTATGTTGGATCATATTGAACTCATAAGTTCATGTTTATGTGAAATGTTGGGTTTGAAAGTTAATTTGAAAGTCACTTGGATGAACATTGACACATATTAGTACAAAGTTGGATTTGAGAGATCTCAAATATTGTTATAATCTGAACAACTTTATATGACATGCATAATTGAGATTTGAATATTTAGAAGTAATTTTTTATCGGCATGAAATTTTGAATTTGGAGAATTTATGAATTTAGAAGGTTGCGCATTTACTCTGAATATGTGATTGGTAATTGGACAAAAATCCAGTTACAAGAAAGGTTAGTGTCGTTTCACACTTCAAACCTTAATTTGAAAGGCTTGAGGAACGTGAATTGTGATCATGCCCTAAGGTGGGTTTCGGGCGTGACAGTGGTATCGAGCGATCCCAGGCCAGTGTAGAGTGCAATTTTACGTTTGGCCCGCAATCCCATGGGAAACAACAAGAACGTTATGCTTGCATAGGGGTGTTTGTCGCATCCCGTCGGATGGGGGAAGCTTCCTCGCACTATATAAGTATAGACTCATCTCAACCTTGTAGACGCGTTTTAAAGCCGTGAGGGCCCTTTGGGCCCGAAGCGGACAATATCTACATGGTTGGGCCGGGTCGTTACAGTCTCCGTCTCTTAATATATATTTTCATCTTAGACCTAAAATATTTGTAAAGCCATTTCTTCAAGGGAAGGGGGAAGGTCCATTTGGGGCTCTTGGAGGAGGTGGTGGTGGATTCGGAACAACACTCCGCATCCGCTGCACGGTAACCAATCTCCTCACTTGTACTCCAATTCCCTACTTAAAAGAAACAATCATTTATAAAATTAATGTAATATTATGTATCATATATAAAATGATGGTAAAATGTATGTTAATATTTTAAGAACCCTTTTCACCTTTTCACTAAAAAGCCTCATAGCAATATCATTGGATTAAATTTGTTTGATATATTCTTAAAAATTAACAATTATTTACCCTTTTTTTCTCTTAACTTTTCTTTGCTAGCCTCTTTTCTTTAAACAAGGTGGGGTGATTTTTTTATAATTCTTGGCCTAAAATCACTCATCTACATCTTTTTTTTCTCAATAAAGTAGTTATTCCATACAGATTTAGGTTTTTATTTATTTTTTCGTGATTTATTCGTTGCCTTGGTGGCGTGTAGCTGTCGTCATCTTGGTACGATGGGTGGTTATGTCATCTCGATGCGACCGCATTGGTTTCGTCGTGGTGCGTCGTTTATGTGTGTTTTGCCAATGTAGACAAGCAAAGTATATATGATCAGAGACAAGAAATCAAATCAATAATCATCAATATGCTACAAAAATTGAGTCATAAATAATCTAGTCACAATAGTAATATCAAATGTGGAGGCTCAACTATCAAATGTAGAAGCTTTGATCAGTTATTCACCTTTAAACCTAGATGTTGTTTTAAATCTGCATATAGTTTTTAGCAATTTTGATTATATGTTTCTATCGATATATTGTGAGTTTGAATCAATTAAATTATTTTTCTCTTAAAAAAAAGGTCTTATAGAAGGAGGAAGGTTTCTCTATATGTATATTCACTTCAATTGGACCTTGTCCAACCGACGTGGGACTTCCAATACTCCCCTTATATGGAAATTTGGGACTTTAACTTCTTTTCGTCACTTACAGGGGATGATAAGCGTAGAGCCTCCTTCACCGTGATTCAGACACCTTGTCGGCTCTGATACCTTGTTAATATTTTAAGAACCCCTTTCACCTCCCACCAAAAGGCCTTATAGTAGAAGAAAGGCTCTTCTATATATACTCACTTCAATTGGATCGTGTCAGTCGTGAGGACTTCAACATAAGGGATGGAAAAAAAAGAAAAAAAAAATCTTGAATTATCACATATGAATCTCACCTGAAATCTCTGGCCCACCCCTGGAAGGTAGTGATGGAAATTGCAAGAAAACGAAGAAAGTAGCTCTTCACCTGAAACGCCATGTTTCCTAATTAACGAGAGGATTGATTAATAAGAGAAATATGCTGGAGTAATGATGTATTTTATAGCAGCTGATTTTCCTGTTTCTTTGCGTTAATTTCCAACCATGATTTTCCTTCCAACTTCCCTGCTCTTTCCTTCACATTGCCTTTTCTTTGTTGACTTTTCAACAGAAAATACAGCCCACAAAACTTCAGACTTTTCAACCACATATC